>JARQOD010000009.1:64600407-64881575 GCA_033576555.1 Oophaga sylvatica | reverse complement strand
AAATAGATCTGAGAACCGTCACAGCTGAGAACTTGCTACAAATGGATCCAATAAAGGCCTCAAAAGCCACAAAATCTCAGTTGTTACAATGTATCAGTGCAGAGAAAATGTATCAGTGTGAGATCCACGGGGGATTGTTCACACCCAGGATGACACAGCCCACTCCTGATCATGTCCCTCACCTATGAGCACAAAAACTGGAAGTGGAAACGATTCTTCTCTGTCGAGTTTTTGGAGAAGTTTTGAACTGTTTTGGGGAAAAAATTGTGTTTTTTTACAGCCTTTTGATTGCATTTTCCATCAGGATCTTCTCACAGAAGAAACAGGCACTCTCTCTTATCTCCTCCAGACGTTTCTCAAATCCAGAAGCAGAAAAAAAAAAACTGTCAAACAAAAAAACATGTAAACTGCAGAAAAGTTTCACAATAGGAACGAATAGGAAGAGGCGTTCAAGTGATTTCTTTTTATTTGTAAAATTCTTGCACCAGCGCCAGCGGTCAGGTGTAGAGCTGGCAGGAGACAATCAGTGAGCGGATTTATATCAGTAGTGTGATATGAGAAATATAATAAAGCTTCTAAACCGGAGGACACATCAGTGATATATCCGCTGACACGCCCGATAATTGCATCACGGGGATCGTGTGATGGGAATCCGCACTCACCACCAACTAATGCAGAGTTCTCATTCAGACCTTTATGGAATAACAGGAGCGGTAGTCGCACGAGCCTGGTCACTCCATTCACTTCAATGAGAGTCCGAAAAATATGGCTTAGAGACAGAAAACAAGGGACCAAGAATGTCTCGCTACATTTGTCCATTCATCCTTCAATTACATGAAGTTTGCCAGTGCCGTATGCTGAAAAATAGCCCCAAACCATAATGTTCCCAACTCAAAACTTCCTGTTGTATGGTGTTGTTGGGGTGACATGCAGTACCTTTTGACCTCCAAGCATGGTGTGTATTATGGCATCCAAAAGTTCAATTTTGGTCTCAGCTGACCAGACTATATTCTCCCAGTATTTCACAGGCTTTTCTAAATGTTGTTGAACAAACTTTAAATGCACTTGAACATGATTTTTGGAGCCTTGTGTGGTGAGCGTGCATTACAGGTCTTAGGCTGGGATCACACATGCGACGAAAACGTCTGGCGCTCGCTTTGTGAAATCCCAGCTCTGCCGCCAGCACTCGGGAGTGGAGCGAGCGGCTGCATAGAAATGCATGCACCTGGGGCGGAAGCCTGGACATGCATGGAGAAGGAGGCTTGAGCCACAGCTCCTCTCCACACTGTATCCTGCCTAAGCGTCTATCTGCTTTCTAACTGCTGGTGATGGGCAAATCTGACAAGATTAATACTGGGTGCACCCCCAGGAACACTAAGACCCCAAAAACACAGCGGGGGGCTGGAGGCTTTCCTGCTGAAAGGCTCAGCTACCTCAGGCTCCCAGCTACCAGACATGGCGTCGGTTCCCGCCACTGACACAGACTGTGAAGGTGACTCCACTGATGATGGGAGAGCCCTGAAGAACCGTTCATCAGGTTCAGAACAACTGACGATGCGTAACTTAAAGAAGCTGCTCGTTCAGACACATGCCGATCCGTGCAGATTTGCAAGATATAAAGCAGGAATTACTTAAGATGGGTAACAGAGTGGAAGCCCTGGAAACTGGCCATGCGGCCGTCCTGCATTACAGCCATGTCTCTAAGACTAAGCTACAGTCACAGCATCGACATTTGAATACTGCAATCCTCCAGCTGGAGGACTTGGAGAACCGAAACAGACGATCTATCTACGTCTGAAAGGCTTACCTGAGTCTGTGCAGCGTGAAGACCTGGAAATCCACTGCCAAAGTTCTCTTTTCCTCCTTGCTTGGCACTGAACGGGGGCAGAATATTGAAGTAGAACGGATCCATCGTGCCCTGAAACCACGACCAGTGAGGGTAATCCTCCCAGGGATGTAGTATGTGGACTCCTACGCTATGTGGATACCGCCGCAGTCCTGTCTGCTGCACGGGAGAAGGGCTCCCCAACTCTGGTGAATATACCGTGGACTTTTACCCTGATCTATCGCCGGCGACACTAGCAAAGAGGCGTCTGGTTAAACCTCTTTTGGATCATCTTAGGACCCACAACCTGCCTTACAGATGGCAGTTTCCCCTTTGGGATTCTGGTGCTTAAAGGAACTCTTAAAGTCTCAATTCGCCATCCTGATGATCTGGCACAGGCCTGGACTAAGCTTGACATCCCTCCAGTAAAAGTTCCGTCCTGGCTGCCGATTCCTGATGAAGAGGACCTGCCACAGTTGCCTGCCGTGGACATTTGGAGCACCCCCAAAAGGAAGAATAAGTCTGCAAGAAGTCGGCGACGGGACACCGCTGAAATAGAGTGAAGGTTGCCGGCATTAGTTCCGTCTGCTGTGCTGCTCTTTATTTGGTGAGCCTCACTCACAATGAGCCCATCGACCCGGACACTCAGGGAGAGGAGTTTTTCTTTTAGGTCCCTCTTATTCTCCGGCGGCAGGCGAGGACCCTCTGCATCAGCCTGAAGTTGGCTGTTTGCTGCTTCTCCTGACTGGGGCTGCAGGGCTCCTCAAAGTCTATTTGCCTTGCTCGCAGTGGCCCGGTGAGTGACACACATTCATTGCTGTTCTTCCTATCTATGCCATGGACTTCATCCTCCTGCTAGTTACTGCTGCTTACCAGTGGTTGTTATTGTTATTTTTTCTTTTGGGGTTTGCTGTTTAACTGAGTGCGCAATATGTGTTTTACAGTTTAGGGGTTAACTATTCACTGTTGTTTTACTGCTGTCACAGTGTTATGGTTCATTACCGTGTGCCTATTGCTACACCTAATTTGCACGCGCATAACGCTAGCCACATTTACACGCGCATAACGTGAACCACGTGTTCATTTGCGCGCGGGACCATTTGCTATCTTTGGGCGCGCCACAGCCCACAGTTCACATTTTCTTGTTTGTTACTTGTTTGAGCACATTCATAGATACTGAGGGTCCTACTATTGCTATTTGCGCGTCAACTGATCACGTTTTACCAGCCGCTTGAACTGGTTTAGAGTGACTAATGACTGCACACGCATATTGATTCCCCTGTATTTCAGTTGCATTTATGCGCGAGTCCCCTTCCTCTCCGTGACGTGATCTCCCTGATTAGGTTGCATCTCCAGACGGCGCCCCCTCCCTGTGTTACAGTGCCTTGGTTGGTGCTCTTGGCCAGTTCTGTTAGATTACTGGACGGCCTCGCGCACCTCCCTCCCTCCCCCCCTCCTCCCTTCTCGCGCAGGCGCTCCCTGTGGAGACGGGAGGAAGATGAACTGCCTTCAGTTACAAGTGTTAGCTGGGGTCCATCTTTCCTCCATCTTTCCTTTGTTTGCTAACATAGCTTGTCTGTTTGCCTGTCTCAGCACCCCTGCTTCAGGCAGACGGTGCGGTGCGACTAGGTTCTTATGAGTGGTTTTTCTTTTTATACCGCCCCCGGTTTGACTAGGCTGATGCCCATTGCCTGCATCAGACCTATCCAGACACTCCTCAGGCATGTTCAGTGGAGATGCCTCGGGCTCTGGATATTTTTTCAGGGCTTGCGGGCTCCCCATTTTGGCATCCCATCTTTGAGGAGCTCCTTTTTTCAAGTTCAGAGTTCTTTTGGTTACTCCTCTTTCTCTTCACCCCTTCCCTATTCTTCCTTCATACTTTCCTTCCTCACTGAGCCACCAGTTTGTTTTTTCGGATCTGTTTCACCAGTTTTGCTCAGTAACCGGCCGTTCTGATGGCGTCTAGAGATAAGGTGACATTTTGTACCTTCAACGTCAAGGGCCTAAACGTTGCACAGAAGCGTTCCCAGGTCTTTCGCTTATTACAAAAAGAGAAACCTGATGTGGTTCTCCTTCAGGAAACGCACTTCAAGGAACAAGCGATCCCCAACCTCACTAGATTCCGGTACACCTCCTGGCATCATAGCTGTAATGGTTCCACGCTTCCAGGGGAGTAAGCATTGGCTTTAAAAGAGGATTACCTTTCAAGGTGATTGCACACCAGATGGATAGCGAGGGTAGGTTTTTGTTTCTGAAGGTGGCGCTGGGTGCGATGAAATTAACGATTGCTAACATTTTATGCCCCCAATGTAGATCAGGCCTTGTGGCTTCCTCAAGTACTCACCTACCTGTCTGCTTTTGCTGAGGGTACTGTGGTCCTTGGGGGCGACATCAATGTCTCGCTGAACCCTCTGCTGGACACATCCCACCAGCGTACTTCGGTGTCGTACCCAAATTGGCCAAAATCAAACGGTCCATAGCTGATGCTTCCCTGGTAGACACTTGGCGTGTCGTGCACCCAGCCAAGAGAGATTATACATTTTATTCGGCAGTGCATGGCTCCTATCACCGCATAGATGTTTTCTTGCTTTCACGGCATTCACTACCTTTCATCTCGGCAACCCGTATTGGCTGTATCTTGGTATCTGATCACGCCCCAGTTTACCTGACCCTTTCCCTACCCGCGGAGCTGGGCTGCAGCTTCAACTGGCGTTTAAATATGTCGCTATTAGATGACAAGATTACGGTAACTAATCTGGCCGCGAAGCTACGTACCTTTTTTAGTGAGAATGATAATGCCGATATGCCATTGCCAACATTAATGGAGGCACATAAGGCCTTTATCCGAGGCGAATTCATAGCCTTAGGCTCCTATATGAAGAAGAAAAGATTCCAGGAACTTGGTACCCTCCTACAGCGCATCACTTCCCTGGAGCGGACCCATAAGGAAACGAGAGCCAGGCAGACGCTGAATGAATTGATAGAAGCACGGACTGCTCTCCGAAGCTTTCTTAATATTAAAATCGCGAAATCAATGCTGTACACCAAGCAGAAATTCTATGCATACGGTGACAAAGGGGGACGTATGATGTCATCTTATACGAAAATGACGCAGGATAATTGTACCATCCAGGGGGTGAAGAATGATTCTGGGGCTCTGGTCCTCACTGCACAACAGATTGGTGAACAATTTAGTTTGTTCTACGAGAAATTGTATAATTTAACCCCTGACAGAGATTCAGTACAATCAGCTGCTCATGATACTGCGGTCCAATCCTTCCTCGACTCCTTAACGTTACCGACGTTATCTTGCTTCGGACAAGTTGTCTCTAACCGCGCCATTCTCCAGCGGGGAAATTTTGAACGCCATTAAGTCGACTCCCACCGGGAAATGTCCAGGCCCTGATGGACTCCCCATTCTATATTATAAGAAGTTTAGCGAGATTTTGGTCCCCTATCTGGAGAAATGGTGCAATGCCCTAGCTTGTGGGTCAGAGCTTCCTTTACAGGCCCTGATGGCTCACATCTCGGTCATACCGAAACCGGGGAAAGACCCTACAGCCTGCGGAAGCTATAGGCCCATATCACTGCTTAATGCAGATTTAAAGATTTGGGCAAAACTATTGGCGAATCGATTGCAGGCCCTCCTCCCCAACCTAATTCATCGCGACCAGGCGGGGTTTGTCCCAGGTCGTGAAGGCAAGTTCAATGTCCATAGAGTGCTTAGTTTATCGTACTATGCGAGACGCCGATCACTTCCGTTGGTGATGCTGGGTACGGACGCAGAGAAGGCCTTTGACCGCGTTGATTGGGCCTTCATGCGCGCGGTTCTCCTCAAGTTTGGCTTTCCACCAAGTTTCGTCTCTGCGATTTTTTCGCTATACTCGAAACCCTCGGCTGCGGTTAAAGTCAACGGGACCTTCTCGCGGTCGTTCAGGATCGCCAACGGAACAAGGCAGGGTTGCCCCCTCTCCCCGTCGTTGTTTGTCCTCTGTATAGAAACCCTATTGCAATCTGTCCGTCAGGATCTACAAACGCATGGTATTGTGGCAGGTGGCCGACATCACCTCATCGCGGCCTATGCCGACGATTTATTGTTTTTTCTATCCGATCCTCTTACAACATTTCCCCTGCTCCTCGATAAATTTGCCGTATTTGGCTCAATATCCAATTTTAAAATTAATTTCACTAAATCGGAAGCAGTGAACGTCACCCTATCTGGGACAAAGGTAAGAGAACTACGGGATCTCTTCCCTTTCCGCTGGCCGGACTCCGGGATTACCTATTTAGGCATCAAGGTAACTGGTGAGATACGTACTATCTTCGACCGGAATTATTCCCCATTGTTGGCCTCCATTAAGTCCCAACTTATCTCTTTGAAGGTCCCATGTATGGCTTGGCTGGGAAGGAAAGCTTACCTAACCTCCTACGTTTTACCGAAGCTTCTGTATCTTTTGCAGGCGGCTCCGATATGTGTTCCACAAACGTACTTCCGGCAAATTAACCGCCTTTTTAGGAATTTTCTGTGGAATAACAAGAGACCCAGAATCTCACATCAAACCTTACGTAGACCACGCTCCCAGGGAGGTATTAACCTCCTGGACCCGTCGATTTATTACGAAGCAAACCAGCTGCTTCGGTGGCTGGACTACTGCAAGCTGAAGGGCAAATCAGATTCGGCTGCGATTGACCTGGAGTCCCTGTCATATGCGGAGAAGGCCTCCTTCTGGATCCCGAAGACGTTGATGCCTCATCGTGTGGTGGACAATCCCATGGTCCAGAGCGCATTGTCCACATGGTGGAGGTGCAGCTCTGACCCACGTCTGGCACCCTTTCCCTCGCCGCTGATGCCGACCGCTTTTTTGCCTAAGGCGGTGGGCATCCCATTGGTAGACCCAGTTATGGTTTCCTTATGGAACAGATTGGACATGCCAATTTCCTTCCGATTCCCCCAAGGCTTTGTTCCTTCTGCGGCGAACTTGGAGGAACTGATGCTGCCTAGGAAACTTAACTTCATTCAACTTGAACATTTTAGGCTGATTTGTCATCAATTCCTGCGAACGCACCCTTGTCTCGGGATTGTACACCTTTCGAACAACAACTTTCGTTGCCTACCCCTCCAAGAAACTCCCTCTCTCGCATGTACGCTGAAAGAGTGCTGGAACCACAGATACCAAGGACCTCATACCTGGAGGCATGGGAACGTGAACTACATTGCTCATTTACAGATGAGGAGGTGTCCCAGATTTATGCCCGTTCACACGGCTTCTCCCGCTGTGTCCGCCTGAAGGAGAACTCACTGAAATTACTTACCCGGTGGTATAAGACTCCGGCCCTACTGTTCCAATGGGGGGTGGCTCCGACCGGCGCTTGTTGGAGATGTGATGGAGACCTGGGAACGCTTTCACACCTTTGGTGGGATTGCCCATTGATAAAAACGTTTTGGACAGATGTTGAGGCGAGTATCAGATCCATTTGTGACCCTACATTCTTATTGACGGCCCCACTAATATTGTTGTGGTTATCGACCCCCACATATGTGCCCAAGAAATCTAAACTTAGTACGCAACTGCTGATGGCAGCTAAATTGGTAATCCCCACGTTGTGGATGGACAAGACTCCACCTAGTAAATCTTTGTGGCTAGCTAAAGTAGATGACATTTTTAGGCTTGAGGAGCTGACGGCGAGAGTGGAGAACCGCTTTGACGGTTTTTCTAAGCTTTGGGCGCCATGGGTTCACTATAAGCAGACGGTTGCTTAGTTTACTGATAACTTGGTCCACGAGACATAGCTGGTTGGCTCTCTTTCCTCCCCCCCCTTCACCTCCCCCCTTTTCTTCTATTTTAATGTCGAGCTGTTCCCCTTCTTCTCTAGTCCGTGTACCCTAACCTCGTTCCTTCTCCTCCCCTTTTCCGTTCCCCCCCCCTCCATCCTACCGGTGACCAGGTTCGCCTTACTCGCTTGCTACCTCATGATGCAGTGCGCGAGATATTTACTGAGAACTCCGTACAGTTTGCCGACCGATATTCATATCCCTCCCGTACAAGCGGAGTGGTTCTAAGATATATGTAGGTATTCCACTGTAATCTTGTACTGCTTCTCTTTGCATAAACATTTGTTCCCGGTTTATGTAATGTAATGGGATGGATCATGGACTTTGAGATATTTTTGGTTATTCAGTTATTGATGTTACATTTCTGTCCAGTGGACATTCTCTCAATGCTATCTGTATTCTTGTTCATATTCATATAAATAAAGAATATACAAAAAAAGAAATGCATGCACCTGTACACTCCACTCCCGAGTGCTGGCGCCAGAGCTGGGATTTCACATGCGACCGTCGGACATTTTCGTCGCATATGTGATCCCGGCCTTAGATGTTGTGTGGTGAGCGTGCATACAGATCTTAGATGTTGTGTGGTGAGCGTGCATACAGGTCAAAGATGTGTGGTGAGCGTGTGTGATGATACTGGAAGCTCCATGTCTTGTGCTGTGCTAGAACTACAGTCCTCATCCTTTTTTGCTGCTGACAGCCCACAGAGCAAAGTTCCCCCTCCCTCTCTCACGCTGCTCATCAACCCCCACCTCAGGAATGTCTTTGTCCCAAAACTCTGCAGACAGGTCCCATAGCAGCCATTTTGGAGAATTCATTCTTTTTGGTTATAACACGGTGGGAATTTGCGTTAGAAACACGAAAGTTACTGTTTTGAAACATGCGCCCGACAGGCATCGTTCCCGTGGTACTGGTGAACCCGTAACTCCAACAGAACCGAGAAATGGAATTCTCAGATGCCCCATGAACTATCTCACCCAAGTTTGGGCTCCTTTGAACCGTCATTTTAAAGTAAGATCATTGATAGGTCTGCCATTCTTCTGCGAGGTTCTCAGGATGAAGTAGGCTCCTGATAATCTTCCAGAACTAAAACTAGAACTTCTATCCCTGGGAGGTGGCCAGAAAACCATCCCCTTTTGTGAGGTCACCAGCCCACATGTATAAGTCTTGCATTGAGCCCCCCTTGGTCATTCCTGGCTGTGACGACTTGACTAAGAGATCTGCAAATGAACTATGACGTGTGGCTCCTCCCCCGGCCTGTCTTGCCTATACCTATGTAACTACCATGTGAGTTTTTCACTGTTAATCCTGTTTTATTTCTAACTGCATTGAACATAACTGTATTGCCTCAGCTTGTTACATCTTTTTAAACTATAAGCACTGCCTTTTTTTTTTAAGGAATAAACCTATAAAATTATTAGTTTGTTTCTCCTGCTCTATAAACGAATTTGCACGTGCCTGAAGTACTACGCTACTGTTTTGGGGTTGCTACGGACCCTCTTGATAAATTGTTCATTAAGTAAATCGTAGCTGGTGGCAGCTAAAAGAAGGGGTGTAAAGTGTTAACCTATTGGGTGGCGTTGGCAGTGACGGAGCAGGTTTTATAAGTGTATTGCCTGGCTGCGGCCCGGAGTAATTATAATTCCCTCACTGCAGCGTGCCCAATAGCCAGCACACATCCAAGTGACCCGTCTGGCGACTAATTATCCTAGGTGCAGTTCCCTGACTGACCTGAGGGTAAGGGGGGCGCCAGAGAGCTGCAAGTTCCTAAGTGGAAGTGGGATAATTATAAATCCCTGCAGTTTACTGGGTCCGGACGGCAGCAGCCGTCGTGTGTGTGCGCGTTTTCGTCACATTTGCGGCACGGAGGGAATCACGAGCCGTGATACCCGGGCTACCGTGTGGCGGACCGTGTGCACTTTTCATCACATGTGGTGGCAGAGCGGTGGGATTATAGAGCATTAGTGAGCTGGTTTGAGCAATCATCCCATTCACTAAAAAACTTGCACAGTTCTTCAGGGACCCTGCAACTAAAGTTTTAGAGAACAGACTCAGTGTTTATTAGTCCTGAGACAATTGTGTGTACTTGCGGTTACCCCTCCCTTCTCTTTGTTTTTCTATCCTATCTTTTATTTGGCAATAGCGAGGATGGGAGAAGCGTGGTGTAAACTGCAGAAAAGGGACACTCTTGCTGGAATATGCATTTCCCGAGGCCTTGACCCCATGGGCCAAACCAAAACTCAACTGATCAAGGTCCTGATGGCACAGGACCACGCTGAGAGCGAGGAGGGCACAGGAGCCGGCCCCAGCCAAGGTGGTGCAGGAGCAGAGGCCCAAACCCTGAATGCTTACACCCAGGGCGGGTTGGACCCTTACCTGCAGGCGGCCCTGGAGGAACTCCCCACCGACGACCGTGTTGGACGCCTGAAGCTGATCCAGCAAGCTCAAGAGAGAGCCGACCAGCGAGAGGCCAACCAGCGAGAGGCTGAGAGAGCCGAGCGCCAAGCCCAGCGAGAGGCCGAGCGGGAGGCTGAGAGAGCCGAGCGGGAAGCTCAGAGAGCCCATGAACTGGAGCTGCTCAGACAAGGGGCAATGCCTTCCACAGCCCGGAGCGGTACACCCAGCAGCTCTCAGAGTCCGAAGCCCCGGCCGGAGCACTTTCCCGTGATGGAAAAGGACGGAGACTTGGACACTTCTGCGGGCCTTTGAGAAAGTCTGCAGACAGTACCAGCTGCCTGACAACCAATGGGCCAGGTACTTGACCCCCGGGCTAAAGGGCAAAGCTCTGGAGGCGTTTGCTTCACTCCCGCCAGATCAAGATGTTGACTATGAGGCCATCAAGCAGGCCCTGATCGCCAAGTACCAGCTAACCCCTGAGGTATACCGAAAGAAGTTCCGGAACCTCCAACGTGGCCCACATGACAGTTATAGCGATGTGGTGCAAGGACTCAGGACCCACTTTGACCAGTGGATCCATGGACTGTCAGTTGACACCTTCGAGGAGCTGAGGGATCTGATGATCAAAGACCAGTTTCTGCATCTGTGCCCAGCTGAGGTCCGACAGTTCATCCTGGACCGAGAACCGGAGGACGCGGTCATAACAGCACGGATCGCCGATAGCTATGAGGCCAACCGGAAACCCGAGGTGCGGAAGCCCGTCGCCGCCCGCTGGGGAGGGGGTAAGCCTGCAACCAACCCCAGTGCCCTGCCAGCCGTCCCTCTGGAGGCACTATCCCCTTTGCCAGCGCCAGGCCTACATCAGACCCCTGCCAGTGTTTCTCCTGTAAACGGACAGGACACATCAGCGCCACCTGTCCGGAGAGGCAGAAGAACCCCCCAGCCAAGGCCTCCGGGCCCAACTCCTCTGTTCTTTTGGTGGGTGGTGTGGTGGGGAGGGTTGATGACAACGTGCAGCCCGTCCGCATGGGGGCCCGTCTTGCTACAGGCCTCGAGGACACCGGGGCTGAACGAACCCTCATCCGACCCGAACTGGCAGCCCCTGAAGAGTTGATTCCGGGGAAAACCTTAACTGTCACCGGGATTGGGGGCGTCCACTACCCCTTGCCGATAGCCCGAGTTTTCATTGACTGGGGTGCCGGGAGCGGGGTGAAGGAAGTGGGGGTGTCCGAAAACCTGCCCACTGATGTTTTACTGGGGACTGATCTGGGGAGGATGGTCGTGTACTATGTCCCTGACACCCCTCCCCAATTTGATAATAAGGTTAACGTTAACCATGATGTTGATGTTGATGATGATGGGAAACTGATTGTGTTACCTGTCAATGCTTTGCGAAGTGATTATGCAACTGATAACCTTTCTTTCCCTAGGAATGATGCTGATAGTGATGTATCTGTGCCATCTGAACCTGTTAACCCTTTCTCTGAAGTGGTAGATGTGTCCACAGGTACAGGAGCGTTCAGCCACGTCGCTCTGCGGAGTGAGACGGCTGAGGAACCCATAGCAGGAGCAAGCGACAGTGCTCAAGGAAATGGGGAGGTGCATGGGAACCGTGAGGAAGGTGACGCCATGACACTGACCAGTGCCACCGAGGAAGGTAACTGGCCCATAAGTAGCACTGCTCCTGAAGTGTTGGGGGTGGATGGGGAGGTAGAGCCCATAGCAACGCAGGCTGATGGGTCTATAGAAATCCCCGGGGAGACTGCATATGTAGCTGCTGTCACCCGCAGTCAGAGTGCCCGGATCGCAGGTAGCGCCCTACCATCTGGACCCTCCTCCGCTACAGGAGAGACTGAACCAGAGGTGGACCCAGAGCCGGTCCCAGAGGGTCCCAGTGAGGAAGGAACCCTGACGTCACTTCTGGCTGCCTCCAGCCAGGAGTTCCAGGCCGCTCTGCACTCAGATGCGAGCCTGGAGAACTTGAGGCACCTCGCCGAGACGCCCACCTCCGTGACTGATAAGGAGAGGGTGTTCTGGGAACGAGGAAGGTTGTACCGGGAGACAGTACCCGGAGATTCCCAAAAGGAGTGGTTGAGGGAAAAACAGCTGGTCGTCCCGCACCAGTTCCGAGGTGAGTTGTTGAGGATTGCCCATGAGATTCCACTCGCTGGACATTTGGGGATCAGCAAAACTAAGGCACGGCTGTCTCAACACTTCTATTGGCCCAAGATGGGGACAGATGTGACTAACTACTGCCGCTCCTGTATCACCTGTCAAAGAGTGGGGAAGGCGGGGCCTGCTCTTAAGGCTCCCCTGATCCCGTTGCCAGTGATAGAGGAGCCTTTCCAGAGGATCGCGGTGGACATTGTGGGCCCGCTGGCCGTCCCCAGCCGCTCTGGAAAGCAATACATCCTTACTGTGGTAGACTACGCTACCCGGAGGCAGTAGCTCTGTCCTCAACTAAGGCAGATAAGGTGGCGGATGCACTGGTGACCATCTTTTCACGGGTAGGATTTCCCAGGGAGATGCTTACCGATCAAGGGACCCAATTTATGTCTCGCCTAATGAAGGCTCTCTGCAGCAAAATGCAGGTGACGCGTATGGTATCGAGTGCGTATCACCCACAGACCAATGGTTTATGTGAGCGCTTTAACGGTACCCTCAAACAGATGCTCCGCATGCTGGTTGAGACCCAGGGACGCGATTGGGAGCGGTACCTCCCACACCTGCTGTTTGCCTACAGAAAAGTCCCGCAGGCCTCGACGGGGTTCTCCCCCTTTGAGCTCCTGTATGGCAGGTGAGTCCGGGGACCCCTCGGGTTGATAAGAGAATCCTGGTAAGATGAGCCAAACCCCACAGAACTGTCCATCGTGGATTATGTCATGCGCTTCCGCGACAAGATGCAGACCTTGACGCAGTTGGTGCATGACAACATGACGCAGGCTCAGGCTGACCAGAAGCACTGGTACGACCAGAATGCCCGGGAGCGGACCTACCAGGTCGGTCAAAAGGTGTGGGTGCTGGTCCCCGTACCAAAGGATAAGCTTCAGGCAGCCTGGGAAGGCCGTACGTCGTGCACCAACGGCTCAACCCAGTCACCTACGTGGTCACGCTTGACCACACTCGGGGTAGGCGCAAGGCCTTTCACGTCAACATGATGAAGGCCCATCACGAACGTGAAGCCTGCGTCCTACCGGTCTGCAACCTGCCCGAGGACGGGGAGGAGGATCCCCTCCTGGACATGCTGGCCCAAGCCAAGGCCAATGGGTCCATTGAGGACATGGAGGTAAATGCCTCGCTAACCGCCTCCCAGCGGTTGCAGTTGCTGACCACTCTGGAATCCTTTCGGGCCGTGTTCACTAACCAACCCGGAAGGACCAAGTTGGCAGTCCACGAGGTGGACACCGGGAATCACGCCCCGTTACGGCGGACACCTTATCGGATCTCTGAGGAGGTGCAGCAGATTATGCACCAGGAGATCCATGAGATGTTGCAGCTGGGGGTGATCCGACCGTCCAAAAGCGCATGGGCCTCACCTGTAGTTCTCGTGCCAAAAAAGGATCGGACCACCCGGTTCTGCGTGGACTACAGGGGGCTCAACGCCATCACTACTTCTGATGCGCACCCAATGCCGCGCATCGAGGATCTGCTGGAGCGGTTGGCGAATGCCAAGTAGATATCCATCATGGATTTAAGCCGGGGATACTGGCAGATTCCCCTGAGCCCTGCGGCGCAGGAGAAATCCGCCTTTATCACCCCTTTTGGACTGTACGAGTCCACGGTCATGCCTTTCGGCATGAAGAATGCCCCTGCCACTTTTCAGCGGATGGTCAACCACCTGCTTCAGGGACTGGAGGAGTACGCTGTGGCGTACCTGGACGATATTGCCGTCTTCAGTTCCACCTGGGAGGAACACCTTCAGCATCTCCAGGAGGTGCTCAAGCGTATTCGCCAGGCAGGTCTGACCATCAAGCCGGGAAAATGCCAGATGGGCATGAGGGTGGTCCACTACCTGGGGCACCGGGTAGGCGGAGGTTCCACGAGTCCAGAGCCCAAGAAAGTGGATGCGATCGTGTCCTGGCCCACCCCCAGGACCAAAAAGCAGGTGAAGTCCTTCCTGGGCACTGCAGGGTACTATAGGCGTTTCGTACCGAACTATAGCGCCATTGCAAAACCCTTGACGGACCTCACCAAGGGCGGTCTACCCCAAACAGTCAGCTGGACAGATGGCTGTGAGGCGGCATTCCGAGCTTTGAAAACAGCCCTGTGCAGCTCTCCAGTGTTGAAAGTCGTCGACAGCAGTCGGCCATTCCTGGTACAGACTGACGCCAGCGAATTTGGCCTCGGTGCTGTACTCAGCCAGGTTGATTCGGGGAACCAGGAGCACCCCGTGTTGTACCTGAGCCGGAAACTTCTGCCGAGGAAAGTGGTGTACTCCACCATCGAGAAGGAGTGCCTGGCCATGGTCTGGGCACTGCAACGTTTGCAGCCCTACCTGTACGGGCGCACCTTCAAGGTGGTCACCGACCACAACCCTCTGAGCTGGCTGCACACAGTGTCCAGAACCAATGGTAGGTTGCTACGCTGGAGCCTTGCCCTACAGCAGTATGATTTTGCCATACAACACAAGAAAGGCAGTGATCATGGGAATGCTGATGGGTTATCACGACGTGGCGAACCCGCTGAGGTGCGCATGTCGGATTACCGACAGGTCATGCCTCCGTAGCGCCCTCTAAGGGGGGGAGGTGTGATGATACTGGAAGCTCCATGTCTTGTGCTGTGCTAGAACTACAGTCCTCATCCTTTTTTGCTGCTGACAGCCCACAGAGCAAAGTTCCCCCTCCCTCTCTCACGCTGCTCATCAACCCCCACCTCAGGAATGTCTTTGTCCCAAAACTCTGCAGACAGGTCCCATAGCAGCCATTTTGGAGAATTCATTCTTTTTGGTTATAACACGGTGGGAATTTGCGTTAGAAACACGAAAGTTACTGTTTTGAAACATGCGCCCGACAGGCATCGTTCCCGTGGTACTGGTGAACCCGTAACTCCAACAGAACCCGAGAAATGGAATTCTCGGATGCCCCATGAACTATCTCACCCAAGTTTGGGCTCCTTTGAACCGTCATTTTAAAGTAAGATCATTGATAGGTCTGCCATTCTTCTGCGAGGTTCTCAGGATGAAGTAGGCTCCTGATAATCTTCCAGAACTAAAACTAGAACTTCTATCCCTGGGAGGTGGCCAGAAAACCATCCCCTTTTGTGAGGTCACCAGCCCACATGTATAAGTCTTGCATTGAGCCCCCCTTGGTCATTCCTGGCTGTGACGACTTGACTAAGAGATCTGCAAATGAACTATGACGTGTGGCTCCTCCCCCGGCCTGTCTTGCCTATACCTATGTAACTACCATGTGAGTTTTTCACTGTTAATCCTGTTTTATTTCTAACTGCATTGTACATAACTGTATTGCCTCAGCTTGTTACATCTTTTTAAACTATAAGCACTGCCTGTTTTTTTAAGGAATAAACCTATAAAATTATTAGTTTGTTTCTCCTGCTCTATAAACTAATTTGCACATGCCTGAAGTACTACGCTACTGTTTTGGGGTTGCTACGGACCCTCTTGATAAATTGTTCATTAAGTAAATCGTAGCTGGTGGCAGCTAAAAGAAGGGGTGTAAAGTGTTAACCTACTGGGTGGCGTTGGCAGTGACGGAGCAGGTTTTATAAGTGTATTGCCTGGCTGCGGCCCGGAGTAATTATAATTCCCTCACTGCAGCGTGCCCAATAGCCAGCACACATCCAAGTGACCCGTCTGGCGACTAATTATCCTAGGTGCAGTTCCCTGACTGACCTGAGGGTAAGGGGGGCGCCAGAGAGCTGCAAGATCCTAAGTGGAAGTGAGATAATTATAAATCCCTGTAGTTTACTGGGTCGGACGGCAGCAGCCGTCGTGTGTGTGCGCGTTTTTGTCACATTTGCGGCACGGAGGGATCACGAGCCGTGATACCCCGGGCTACCGTGTGGCGGACCGTGTGCACTTTTCATCACATGTGGTGGCAGAGCGGTGGGATTATAGAGCATTAGTGAGCTGGTTTGAGCAATCATCCCATTCACTAAAAAACTTGCACGGTTCTTCAGGGACCCTGCAACTAAAGTTTTGGAGAACAGACTCAGTGTTTATTAGTCCTGAGACAATTGTATGTACTTGCGGTTACCCCTCCCTTCTCTTTGTTTTTCTATCCTATCTTTTATTTGGCAATGGCGAGGATGGGAGAAGCGTGGTGTAAACTGCAGAAAAGGGACACTCTTGCTGGAATATGCATTTCCCGAGGCCTTGACCCCATGGGCCAAACCAAAACTCAACTGATCAAGGTCCTGATGGCACAGGACCACGCTGAGAGCGAGGAGGGCACAGGAGCCGGTCCCAGCCAAGGTGGTGCAGGAGCAGAGGCCCAAACCCTGAATGCTTACACCCAGGGCGGGTTGGACCCTTACCTGCAGGTGGCCCTGGAGGAACTCCCCACGACGACCGTGTTGGACGCCTGAAGCTGATCCAGCAAGCTCAAGAGAGAGCCGACCAGCGAGAGGCCAACCAGCGAGAGGCTGAGAGAGCCGAGCGCCAAGCCCAGCGAGAGGCCGAGCGGGAGGCTGAGAGAGCCGAGCGGGAAGCTCAGAGAGCCCATGAACTGGAGCTGCTCAGACAAGGGGCAATGCCTTCCACAGCCCGGAGCGGTACACCCAGCAGCTCTCAGAGTCCGAAGCCCCGGCCGGAGCACTTTCCCGTGATGGAAAAGGACGGAGACTTGGACACTTCTGCGGGCCTTTGAGAAAGTCTGCAGACAGTACCAGCTGTCTGACAACCAATGGGCCAGGTACTTGACCCCGGGCTAAAGGGCAAAGCTCTGGAGGCGTTTGCTTCACTCCCGCCAGATCAAGATGTTGACTATGAGGCCATCAAGCAGGCCCTGATCGCCAAGTACCAGCTAACCCCTGAGGTATACCGAAAGAAGTTCCGGAACCTCCAACGTGGCCCACATGACAGTTATAGCGATGTGGTGCAAGGACTCAGGACCCACTTTGACCAGTGGATCCATGGACTGTCAGTTGACACCTTCGAGGAGCTGAGGGATCTGATGATCAAAGACCAGTTTCTGCATCTGTGCCCAGCTGAGGTCCGACAGTTCATCCTGGACCGAGAACCGGAGGACGCGGTCATAACAGCACGGATCGCCGATAGCTATGAGGCCAACCGGAAACCCGAGGTGCGGAAGCCCGTCGCCGCCCGCTGGGGAGGGGGTAAGCCTGCAACCAACCCCAGTGCCCCTGCCAGCCGTCCCTCTGGAGGCACTATCCCCTTTGCCAGCGCCAGGCCTACATCAGACCCCCGCCAGTGTTTCTCCTGTAAACGGACAGGACACATCAGCGCCACCTGTCCGGAGAGGCAGAAGAACCCCCCAGCCAAGGCCTCCGGGCCCAACGCCTCTGTTCTTTTGGTGGGTGGTGTGGTGGGGAGGGTTGATGACAACGTGCAGCCCGTCCGCGTGGGGGCCCGTCTTGCTACAGGCCTCGAGGACACCGGGGCTGAACGAACCCTCATCCGACCCGAACTGGCGGCCCCTGAAGAGTTGATTCCGGGGAAAACCTTAACTGTCACCGGGATTGGGGGCGTCCACTACCCCTTGCCGATAGCCCGAGTTTTCATTGACTGGGGTGCCGGGAGCGGGGTGAAGGAAGTGGGGGTGTCCGAAAACCTGCCCACTGATGTTTTACTGGGGACTGATCTGGGGAGGATGGTCGCGTACTATGTCCCTGACACCCCTCCCCAATCTGATAATAAGGTTAACGTTAACCATGATGTTGATGTTGATGATGATGGGAAACTGATTGTGTTACCTGCCAATGCTTTGCGAAGTGATTATGCAACTGATAACCTTTCTTTCCCTAGGAATGATGCTGATAGTGATGTATCTGTGCCATCTGAACCTGTTAACCCTTTCTCTGAAGTGGTAGATGTGTCCACAGGTACAGGAGCGTTCAGCCACGTCGCTCTGCGGAGTGAGACGGCTGAGAAACCCCTAGCAGGAGCAAGCGACAGTGCTCAAGGAAATGGGGAGGTGCATGGGAACCGTGAGGAAGGTGACGCCATGACACTGACCAGTGCCACCGAGGAAGGTAACTGGCCCATAAGTAGCACTGCTCCTGAAGTGTTGGGGGTGGATGGGGAGGTAGAGCCCATAGCAGCGCAGGCTGATGGGTCTGTAGAAATCCCCGGGGAGACTGCATATGTAGCTGCTGTCACCCGCAGTCAGAGTGCCCGGATCGCAGGTAGCGCCCTGCCATCTGGACCCTCCTCCGCTACAGGAGAGACTGAACCAGAGGTGGACCCAGAGCCGGTCCCAGCGGGTCCCAGTGAGGAAGGAACCCTGACGTCACTTCTGGCTGCCTCCAGCCAGGAGTTCCAGGCCGCTCTGCACTCAGATGCGAGCCTGGAGAACTTGAGGCACCTCGCCGAGACGCCCACCTCAGTGACTGATAAGGAGAGGGTGTTCTGGGAACGAGGAAGGTTGTACCGGGAGACAGTACCCGGAGATTCCCAAAAGGAGTGGTTGAGGGAAAAACAGCTGGTCGTCCCGCACCAGTTCCGAGGTGAGTTGTTGAGGATTGCCCATGAGATTCCACTCGCTGGACACTTGGGGATCAGCAAAACTAAGGCACGGCTGTCTCAACACTTCTATTGGCCCAAGATGGGGACAGATGTGACTAACTACTGCCGCTCCTGTATCACCTGTCAAAGAGTGGGGAAGGCGGGGCCTGCTCTTAAGGCTCCCCTGATCCCGTTGCCAGTGATAGAGGAGCCTTTCCAGAGGATCGTGGTGGACATTGTGGGCCCGCTGGCCGTCCCCAGCCGCTCTGGAAAGCAATACATCCTTACTGTGGTAGACTACGCTACCCGGTACCCGGAGGCAGTAGCTCTGTCCTCAACTAAGGCAGATAAGGTGGCGGATGCACTGGTGACCATCTTTTCACGGGTAGGATTTCCCAGGGAGATGCTTACCGATCGAGGGACCCAATTTATGTCTCGCCTAATGAAGGCTCTCTGCAGCAAAATGCAGGTGACGCGTATGGTATCGAGTGCGTATCACCCACAGACCAATGGTTTGTGTGAGCGCTTTAACGGTACCCTCAAACAGATGTTCCGCATGCTGGTTGAGACCCAGGGACGCGATTGGGAGCGGTACCTCCCACACCTGCTGTTTGCCTACAGAGAAGTCCCGCAGGCCTCGACGGGGTTCTCCCCCTTTGAGCTCCTGTATGGCAGGCGAGTCCGGGGACCCCTTGGGTTGATAAGAGAATCCTGGTAAGATGAGCCAAACCCCACAGAAGTGTCCATCGTGGATTATGTCATGCGCTTCCGCGACAAGATGCAGACCTTGACGCAGTTGGTGCATGACAACATGACGCAGGCTCAGGTTGACCAGAAGCACTGGTACGACCAGAGCGGACCTACCAGGTGGGTCAAAAGGTGTGGGTGCTGGTCCCCGTACCAAAGGATAAGCTTCAGGCAGCCTGGGAAGGCCCGTACGTCGTGCACCAACGGCTCAACCCAGTCACCTACGTGGTCACACTTGACCACACTCGGGGTAGGCGCAAGGCCTTTCACGTCAACATGATGAAGGCCCATCACGAACGTGAAGCCTGCGTCCTACCGGTCTGCAACCTGCCCGAGGACGGGGAGGAGGATCCCCTCCTGGACATGCTGGCCCAAGCCAAGGCCAATGGGTCCATTGAGGACATGGAGGTAAATGCCTCGCTAACCGCCTCCCAGCGGTTGCAGTTGCTGACCACTCTGGAATCCTTTCGGGCCGTGTTCACTAACCAACCCGGAAGGACCAAGTTGGCAGTCCACGAGGTGGACACCGGGAATCACGCCCTGTTACGGCGGACACCTTATCGGATCTCTGAGGAGGTGCAGCAGATTATGCGCCAGGAGATCCATGAGATGTTGCAGCTGGGGGTGATCCGACCGTCCAAAAGCGCGTGGGCCTCACCTGTAGTTCTCGTGCCAAAAAAGGATCGGACCACCCGGTTCTGCGTGGACTACAGGGGGCTCAACGCCATCACTACTTCTGATGCGCACCCAATGCCGCGCATCGAGGATCTGCTGGAGCGGTTGGCGAATGCCAAGTACATATCCATCATGGATTTAAGCAGGGGATACTGGCAGATTCCCCTGAGCCCTGCGGCGCAGGAGAAATCCGCCTTTATCACCCCTTTTGGACTGTACGAGTCCACGGTCATGCCTTTCGGCATGAAGAATGCCCCTGCCACTTTTCAGCGGATGGTCAACCACCTGCTTCAGGGACTGGAGGAGTACGCTGTGACGTACCTGGACGATATTGCCGTCTTCAGTTCCACCTGTGAGGAACACCTTTAGCATCTCCAGGAGGTGCTCAAGCGTATTCGCCAGGCAGGTCTGACCATCAAGCCGGGAAAATGCCAGATGGGCATGAGGGTGGTCCACTACCTTGGGCACCGGGTAGGCGGGGGTTCCATGAGTCCAGAGCCCGAGAAAGTGGACGCGATCGTGTCCTGGCCCACCCCCAGGACCAAAAAGCAGGTGAAGTCCTTCCTGGGCACTGCAGGGTACTATAGGCGTTTCGTACCGAATTATAGAGCCATTGCAAAACCCTTGACGGACCTCACCAAGGGCGGTCTACCCCAAACAGTCAGCTGGACAGATGGCTGTGAGGCGGCATTCCGAGCTTTGAAAACAGCCCTGTGCAGCTCTCTAGTGTTGAAAGTCGTCGACAGCAGTCGGCCATTCCTGGTACAGACTGACGCCAGCGAATTTGGCCTCGGTGCTGTACTCAGCCAGGTTGATTCGGGGAACCAGGAGCACCCCGTGTTGTACCTGAGCCGGAAACTTCTGCCGAGGAAAGTGGCTTACTCCACCATCGAGAAGGAGTGCCTGGCCATGGTCTGGGCACTGCAACGTTTGCAGCCCTACCTGTACGGGCGCACCTTCAAGGTGGTCACTGACCACAACCCTCTGAGCTGGCTGCACACAGTGTCCGGAACCAATGGTAGGTTGCTACGCTGGAGCCTTGCCCTACAGCAGTATGATTTTGCCATACAAGACAAGAAAGGCAGTGATCATGGGAATGCTGATGGGTTATCACGACGTGGCGAACCCGCTGAGGTGCCCATGTCGGATTACCGACAGGTCATGCCTCCGTAGCGTCCTCTAAGGGGGGGAGGTGTGATGATACTGGAAGCTCCATGTCTTGTGCTGTGCTAGAACTACAGTCCTCATCCTTTTTTGCTGCTGACAGCCCACAGAGCAAAGTTCCCCCTCCCTCTCTCACGCTGCTCATCAACCCCCACCTCAGGAATGTCTTTGTCCCAAAACTCTGCAGACAGGTCCCATAGCAGCCATTTTGGAGAATTCATTCTTTTTGGTTATAACACGGTGGGAATTTGCGTTAGAAACACGAAAGTTACTGTTTTGAAACATGCGCCCGACAGGCATCGTTCCCGTGGTACTGGTGAACCCGTAACTCCAACAGAACCCGAGAAATGGAATTCTCGGATGCCCCATGAACTATCTCACCCAAGTTTGGGCTCCTTTGAACCGTCATTTTAAAGTAAGATCATTGATAGGTCTGCCATTCTTCTGCGAGGTTCTCAGGATGAAGTAGGCTCCTGATAATCTTCCAGAACTAAAACTAGAACTTCTATCCCTGGGAGGTGGCCAGAAAACCATCCCCTTTTGTGAGGTCACCAGCCCACATGTATAAGTCTTGCATTGAGCCCCCCTTGGTCATTCCTGGCTGTGACGACTTGACTAAGAGATCTGCAAATGAACTATGACATGTGGCTCCTCCCCCGGCCTGTCTTGCCTATACCTATGTAACTACCATGTGAGTTTTTCACTGTTAGGCCGGAGTCACACACAACCACAAAAAATCGGTCCGTTTTAGACGGTCGACAATCGGATCAAAATAAAAACATCACACATCCTTCTGGCATCCGATTTTCCTTCAAAGATGCGATTTAATCGCATGTGTGTGTACCTTGTAACATCCGATTTTCATCCGACTTGCGAGATTTTCTCGCAGGCTTGCAAAACTGACATATATTGGATCCAAAAGAATAGTATTTAAATGCCAAAAGAAAGAATAGATATATACAAATAGAGCACATATATATATATATATATATATATGTCATTGTGACATATATATATATACATATATTTATAATTCTTACACTTCTACATACTGTAATAGCCGCTAATTCAATTGCCGGCTTCAGTGAAATCACAGAAGCCGACATGAAATTATACATTGTTTCCACACATTTAACCATGTAATTTCATGTATTTTTATATATGTTTGAAACATACAATTACATGAGTATATGTGTGCTAAATTTCAGACATGTAGGGGTTAATTAAAGGTGTAAATTCGTTGAAAAAAAATGCGTGGGCTCCCGCTGTATTTTCTCCACCAGACAGACAAAGCAAAGCGAGTGGGGGCAGATAATAATAGCCCAGGGAGGGTGCATTTTTTTTGTGCCCCCCCTGGCTACTAACATCTGCCCCCAGACACCCCAGAAAGGGCAAATCTATAATTAGATTCGCCCTTTCTGGCACTTTGCCCGTCTATTCCCATTGCCCTGTAGCGGTGGCGAATGGGTTAATAAGGGGTTAAAATGACCTTGCAATTGAAAGGTCACTTTAAGCCAGGTTAATAATTGATAGCTGTCAATTAGACAACTATCAATTATTAATCCTATTGTATGAAAGAAAAATCAAACACACACAGTTTAATAAAAAATAAGTTTAATTAAATAATCACACAGTTTTTGACCATATTTTATTTTCCTGCTAAAACCATTTCCTGTAATAAAAATAAAATAAAAAAGCAAAATTATACTTACCAATCCGATGTACAGTAAGGTCCCACGGTGTAATCCATCAGAAAGGGTTAACAGGTTACAGGTCGCAGAGAGCTAATAATGCTGTCTCAGACCTGTATTCCCCTGAATGAATAAGTTCCTCTCCCAGCGAAAGTAGAGGAATAGATTCATGAATGGAGCTTAATTGATTTATTGGCAATTTAACTGTAGTGACCTGACCTAAAGGGAAAGTGGATACAATCAATTAAGCTTCATTCATGAAACACATCCTCTCCTGTCGCCAGGAGAGGAACTTATTCATTCATGAGCTTTGAGCTGAGCATGCAGGATTACTTGCACTGCTTGGCTCAAAGCTAGTTAACCCTTTGTGAAGGATTACAGCGTGGGACGTGACAGATCAGCGGAATAGGTAAGAATAATGTTGTTTTATTTTTTTTTCTTTATTTTAGGAGATCAATGGCTTCGCACGGATTAAGTGTAAAATAAAATATGGTCAAAAAAAATGTGTTTTTATTTCATTAAAATTATTTATTCTTAAAGTGTGTGTGTTTTTTTATTTACTTCAATAGGATTAATAATTGATAGTTGTCTAATTGACAGCTATCAATTATTAACCTGCCTTAAGGTCACCTTTCAATTACAAGGTGACAGTAAGGTGAGATTAACCCATTCGCCACCGCTACAGGGCAATGGGAATAGACGGGCAAAGTGCCAGAAAGGGCGAATCTAATTATAGATTTGCCCTTTCTGGGGTGTCTGGGGGCAGATGTTAGTAGCCAGGGGGGGCACAAAAAAAATGCACCCTCCCTGGGCTATTATTATCTGCCCCCACTCGCTTTGCTTTGTCTGTCTGGTGGAGAAAATACAGCGGGAGCCCACGCATTTTTTTTCAACGAAATTACACCTTTAATTAACCCCTACATGTCTGAAATTTTGCACAAATACACTCATGTAATTGTATGTTTCAAACATATATAAAAATACATGAAATTACATGGTTAAATGTGTGGAAACAATGTATCATTTCATGTCGGCTTCTGTGATTTCACAAAACCCGGCAATTGAATTAGCGGCTATTACAGTATGTAGAAGTTAGAACTATAAATATATATATATGTAGTGTCACAATGACATGTATATATATATGTATGTGTTCTATGTGTATATATCTATTCTTTCTAGTCTTTATTAAAGCTGTCAGTGTGATTTTACAGTATAGCCGGGGATGAATTGCCGGCTTTTCTAAAGGACACGATGCGATTTCATCGCAAGTCACACAGTGTGGTCCGTTTGTAATCAGATTTTTCATCGCTCCCATAGACTTGCATTGGCGATAGTCGACCCACAATCGGTGACGATGGCAGCATGCTGCGATTGTACACGGACGTTTAAAACGGACCACAAAAAATCTGATACTGGGAGCTGCTCCATAGATTAACATAGGTCCGACTGCAATGCGATATTTCATCGCATTGCAGTCGTCCGATTTTGTCGCCAGTGTGACTCCGGCCTTAATCCTGTTTTATTTCTAACTGCATTGTACATAACTGTATTGCCTCAGCTTGTTACATCTTTTTAAACTATAAGCATGCCTGTTTTTTTAAGGAATAAACCTATAAAATTATTAGTTTGTTTCTCCTGCTCTATAAACTAATTTGCACGTGCCTGAAGTACTACGCTACTGTTTTGGGGTTGCTACGGACCCTCTTGATAAATTGTTCATTAAGTAAATCGTAGCTGGTGGCAGCTAAAAGAAGGGGTGTAAAGTGTTAACCTATTGGGTGGCGTTGGCAGTGACGGAGCAGGTTTTATAAGTGTATTGCCTGGCTGCGGCCCGGAGTAATTATAATTCCCTCACTGCAGCGTGCCCAATAGCCAGCACACATCCAAGTGACCCATCTGGCGACTAATTATCCTAGGTGCAGTTCCCTGACTGACCTGAGGGTAAGGGGGGCGCCAGAGAGCTGCAAGTTCCTAAGTGGAAGTGGGATAATTATAAATCCCTGCAGTTTACTGGGTCGGACGGCAGCAGCCGTCGTGTGTGTGCGCGTTTTCGTCACATTTGCGGCACGGAGGGATCACAAGCCGTGATACCCCGGGCTACCGTGTGGCGGACCGTGTGCACGTTTCATCACAGCGTGCATACAGGTCTTAGATGTGTGGTAAGCGTGCATACAAGTCTTAGATGTTGTGTGGTGAGCGTGCATACAGGTCTTCGATGTGTGGTGAGCGTGCATACAGGTCTTAGATGTTGTGTGGTGAGCGTGCATACAAGTCTTAGATGTTGTGTGGTGAGCGTGCATACAAGTCTTAGATGTTGTGTGGTGAGCGTGCATACAGGTCTTAGATGTTGTGTGGTGAGCGTGCATACAAGTCTTAGATGTTGTGTGGTGAGCGTGCATACAGGCAATGCAGGGTGAGTGCATTACTTATTGTTTTCTTTTGAAATAATTGTACCTGCTTACTCCAGGTCTTTTTGTAGCTCTCCACAAGTGGTCCTAGGCACCTGGTCGCGGATGGTTAATGGTGAAATTATGTTCTTTCCACTTCCAGATTATGGTCTCAACAGTGCTTACTGGAACCTTCAGTAGTTTAGAAATTCTTCTGTCAGCAATAAGGTTGTGAAGGTCTTGAGACAGCTCACTGGTTTTCCACATCATGAGATGTTTCTTGTGTGGCCCCTTGGTAACGAGATACCTTTTTATCGGCCATCAATTGAAACAGCTGATATTATTTGTCCCTAAGTGGCAGGATTGCTTCCTAATTACTGATAGATTTGAGCCATCGTCAGGACTTTCCTTGGCATTTTGCACCTCACTTTCTTCATGTCCAACGTATGGGAAGAGGGGAAAGGGTGAGTCAGCTCACCAACAAGACTGTAGTGGTGTTCACAATGTATACATTGCACGGAGCTGCCCAGGTCCAGGCATAGCAATCAGCAGGGAAAGAAAGGAAATCCTCCAGCGATGACACAAATTGTGAATTTAAAACTTCACATTTATTTCTGCATTTAAAAAAATGGCTGCGCCTCCATGATGAGAGCAAACCTACAGCAATGGGAGGAAAGTGCACATTATGTGTCACCTGATGACAAACACATAATATGGACAAATGCTACAAACACAATAAAGTCCTGGAGCGACATGTAATACATGACATATACTGGAGGACGAGATCCTGCCTTACGTTCACACCAAAACGGGTTCTTGTATTCAGCCTGAAAATCCCGAAGGCTTCTGTGCTGAGCGGAAACA
This sequence comes from Oophaga sylvatica, assembly GCA_033576555.1. Classification (NCBI taxonomy): domain Eukaryota; kingdom Metazoa; phylum Chordata; class Amphibia; order Anura; family Dendrobatidae; genus Oophaga; species Oophaga sylvatica. The sequence continues at coordinate 64,855,345 of JARQOD010000009.1, read as the reverse complement.
TCTCCTTTGTGCACATGGAGAAAGTGCTGGGGTCGACATTGAAAGGGTGACAAACCGATTACGGGGAAAATCTGAAAAGGAAAATTCTCAGCAGAGAAGCCTTCGGGATTTTCAGGCTGAATACAAGAACCCGTTTTGGTGTGAACGTAAGGCAGGATCTCGCCCTCCAGTATATGTCATGTATTACATGTCGCTCCAGCACTTTATTATGTTTGTAGCATTTGTCTGTATTACGTATTTGTTATCAGGTGACACAATGAGCACTTCACCCCCACTGGCTGCTAACTGGACGGGATTTTCAACATGCGCTGTTTAATGATGGGATTTTCAGCAATAATTGAACCACGATTAAGCCTTTGCAGCTGAAACACGTAGGTTTGTTCTCATCATGGAGGCGCCACCATTTTTTTAATGCAGAAATAAATATGAAGTTTTAGATCCACAATCTGTGTAATCGCTGGTGGATTTCCTCTCTCTTTCTTCATGTGTTCAATACTTTTCCAGGTGTCATTTCTCATTATTACACATATTTTGTGGCCATCCAGAGTGATTTCTTTGCCTGTGTGGATTGGATGGGTTGCTGTTGACATCTGGTGAGAATTTCATGTCAATAGCAGCTTTGAGGCTCATACTCACTGGCTGGAAAAAAAAATCGGTCCGTTTTCTGCAGGAAAAAAACGGTACATTTGTTGTAAAAAGGCATGCAATTTTGATGCGATTTTAAATCGCACCATGTGTTTTCCATCAGTTTTCCATCTGTATGCAATGCGATTTTAACATGAAGTTTTACATAGAGCAGTTATCTCTATGTAAAAAGTCATGTAAAAATCACATTGTAAAAAAAATGTACACAAAAAGCAAATAATTATATATATATATAATATATATATATATATAGGTCATACACTTCTACATAGTATAATAGCCGCTAATTCATCCCCGGCTATACTGTAAAATCACACTGACAGCTTTAATAAAGAATAGAAAGAATACATATACACACATAGAATACATATATATATATATATTTATAGTTCATACACTTCTACATACTGTAATAGCTGCTAATTCAATTGCCGGCTTTTGTGAAATCACAAAAGCCGACATGAAATGATACATTGTTTAGACACAGTTAACCATGTCATTTCATGTATTTTGATATATGGTTTTAACTTACAATTACATAAGTGTATGTGTGCAAAATTTCAGACATGTAGGGGTTAATTAAAGGTGTAAATTCGTTGAAAAAAAATGCGTGGGCTCCCGCTGTATTTTCTCCACCAGACAGACAAAGCAAGCGAGTGGGGGCAGATAATAATAGCCTAGGGAGGGTACATTTTTTTGTGCCCCCCCTGGCTACTAACATCTGCCCCCAGACACCCCAGAAAGGGCAAATCTCTAATTAGATTCACCCTTTCTGGCACTTTGCCCGTCTATTCCCATTGCCCTGTAGCGGTGGCGAATGGGTTAATAAGGGGTTAAAGCCACCTTGCTATTGAAAGGTCACTTTAAGCCAGGTTAATAATTGAGAGCTGTCAATTTGACAACTATCAATTATTAATCCTATTGAAGGAAATTAAAAAAACACACACACTTTAAGAATAAATAATTTTAATGAAATAAAAACACATTTTTTTGACCATCTTTTATTAAACTCTTAATCCCTGCGATGCCCTTGATCTTCTATAATAAAGAAAAAATAATAAAACAACATTATTCTTACCTATTCTGCCGATCTGTCACGTCCCACGCTTTAATCCTTCACAAAGGGTTAACTAGCAATCAGCTAAGCAGCGCAAGTAATCCTGCGTGCTCAGCTGAAAGTTCATGAATGAATGAGATTATCTCCTGCCGACAGGAGAGGATGTGATTAATGAATGAAGCTTAATTGATTGTGTCCCACTTTCACTTTAAGTCAGGTCACTGAAGTGAAAGTGGCAATAAATCAATTAAGCTCCATTCATTAATCTCTTCCTCTCCTTTTGCTGGGAGAGGAAGTTATTCATTCGGGGGGTAACAGATCAGAAGGCAGCATTAGCCCTCTGCTAACTGTAACCTGTTAACCCTTTCTGATGGATTACAGCGTGGGACCTGACTGTGCATCGGATTGGTAAGAATAATTTTGCTTTTTTATTTTATTTTTATTACAGGAAATGGTTTTAGCAGGAAAATAAAATATGGTCAAAAACTGTGATTATTTAATTAAACTTCTTTTTTATTAAACTGTGTGTGTTTGATTTTTCTATCATACAATAGGATTAATAATTGAGAGTTGTCTAATTGACAACTCTCAATTATTAACCTGGCTTACAGTCACCTTTCAATTGCAAGGTGGCTTTAACCCCTTATTAACCCATTCGCCACCGCTACAGGGCAATGGGAATAGACGGGCAAAGTGCCAGAAAGGGCGAATCTAATTAGAGATTTGCCCTTTCTGGGGTGTCTGGGGGCAGATGTTAGTAGCCAGGGGGGGCACAAAAAAAATGTACCCTCCCTAGGCTATTATTATCTGCCCCCAATCGCTTGCTTTGTCTGTCTGGTGGAGAAAATACAGCGGGAGCCCACGCATTTTTTTTCAACAAATTTACACCTTTAATTAACCCTACATGTCTGAACTTTGGCACACATACACTTATGTAATTGTAAGTTAAAACCATATATCAAAATACATGAAATGACATGGTTAACTGTGTGGAAACAATGTATCATTTCATGTCGGCTTCTGTGATTTCACAAAAGCCGGCAATTGAATTAGCGGCTATTATACTATGTAGAAGTGTAAGAACTATAAATATATATATATGTATGTTACAATGACATGTATATATATATATATGTTGTAGCATCGGCGTCCCTGCCTTCTGCCAGGCAGGGACGCTGTTCCCCTGCGACAGCGTCCTCTGCCAGGCAGGGACGTCGCCCCCCTTACCCGCGCTCAGCGTCCTCCTTCCGCCCTGCTGGGGCCGCGTGCTCCTTCCCTGCTTCTGGTCTTAGGACGCGCGCCCGCGCGCTCCCCCGCTCTTAAAGGGGCCGCGCACATTTTTCAAAAAGGTCCCCGGCCAATGCCGGAGGACTCCTCCCTATATAAAGTACTTCCTCCTTAATGGAGGTGCCCGAGCAATGTTGTTGTTGCACTGTTTACTCTGCTTCAGCCCTCAGGGTCCGTTTCCAGTTACCTGCCTGTTTCCTGCCAGTTTGCTGTCCGCTACCTGCCCGCAAGCCTGCCTGGAGGTTTGGCCGTCACATGCGGTGACCATCGGCAATTCCAGAGACTCTCGCCTGCTCACTTGGGGGCGCTCATCTGCCATCTGCCTGCAAGCCTACCTGGAGGTTCGGCCATCACCTGCGGTGTTCATCGGCTGTTCCAGAGACTCTCGCCTGCTCACTTGGGGGCGCTCATCTGTCATCTGCCTGCAAGCCTATCTGGAGGTTCGGCCATCACCCGCGGTGTCCATCGACTATTCCAGAGACTCTCGCCTGCTCACTTGGGGCGCTCATCTGTCATCTGCCTGCTAGCCTACCGGGAGGCTTCACCGTCTCAGGTCGTATATACCTGTCCAGTCAAAGACTGCCCCGGCCCCTTGCCTGCCTGTTTATCCAGAGACTGCCCCGGTCACTTGCTGTGACTTCCTGCCTGTCTAACCAGAGACTGCCCCGGTCACTTGCTGTGACTTCCTGCCTGTCTAACCAGAGACTGCCCCGGTCACTTGCTGTGACTTCCTGCCTGTCTAACCAGAGACTGCCCCGGTCACTTGCGTGACTACCTGCCTGTCTACCCAGAGACTACCCCGGTCACTTGCCGTGACTACCTGCCTGTCTACCCAGAGACTTCCCCGGTCACTTGCCGTGACTACCTGCCTGTCTACCCAGAGACTGCCCCGGTCACTTGCCGTGACTACCTGCCTGTCTACCCAGAGACTGCCCCGGTCACTTGCCGTGACTACCCGTCTGTCTATCCAGAGACTGCCCCGATCACTTGCCGTGACCTCCCACCTATCTGTCCAGAGACTGCCCCCGTCACTTGCAGTGACTTCCTATCCGTCTCCCCGGGCGCCACCCGCTCCTTTACAAGGAAAGCCTCCTTGTATAATAAAGCTCAGAGATTCCGCCTCCCAGACCCGTTACAGTTTGCTCGGGCCATGGAACCCGGTGGCACCCAAACCCCTTCGCTCTCTGACCTGTGTCATGAACTGTCTCGTCAGAGGTCTCAACAGGAGTCCATCCTGGGTCACCTGCGGAATGTTAATTCCCGCCTGGACACCCTGACTACTTCACCAGCAACCACCGCAGGCGCCATGACTCGCAATCCGCAGTTCCGCTGCTTACCAATTCCGTGGTTTCTGTTCCTGGACCTCGACTTTCAGCTCCTCCTCGGTTTGGAGGCGACCCTGCTCTGGCTCGGGGTTTCATTAACCAGTGCACCCTGCATTTTGAACTCCTGGCACACCAGTTTAACTCCGACCGGGTCAAAATTGCCTTCGTCATGTCCCATCTCACCGGAGAGGCCCTGGCCTGGCTAAATCCTCTTTGGGAGAGAGAAGATCCTCTGGTGTCTGACCTGTCTGCTTTTCTCTCAGCCTTCCGGAAGGTATTCGACGAACCCGGACGGAAGACCTCCTCTGCATCTTCTCTGCTGCGTCTCCGTCAGGGAAGTCTCACCGTGGGTCAATATGCCATACGGTTCCGTACCCTTGCCTCGGAGCTAGCTTGGGATAATGACGCTCTGATCTCTGTCTTCTGGGAGGGTCTGTCCGGTCGCATTAAAGATGAACTTGCCGGTCGGGACATTCCAACCTCTCTCGATGACCTAACAAATCTCGCCAATCGAATTGATCTGCGGTTCCAGGAGCGCGCTAAAGAGGTCACCCGTGAGAGAAGGTTTCCTCGTCTTGCTCCTTCTTTTCAGAGACCTGTAACTCCTTCCGTTTCTCCTCAGGTACACTCTTCTGAGCCTATGCAAGTCGACCAGACCAAGATGGTCAAAGCCCGTCAGGACTCACGCCGTACCGAGAGGAGTTGCTTCTACTGTGGCAGTAAGGAGCACTGGATCCGTACCTGCCCAGAGAGGTCGGGAAACGCCTGTGTCTAGGTTCACTCGGAGAGGTCCACCTAGACAAAAATAAATCCTCTTCATCTCTGCTGTTGTCAGTCTCAATTCTCCTCGTTGAGAACCGTTATTTCGAACTTGCCCAACTTGATTCTGGAGCAGCTGGGAATCTTGTTTCACAGGCTCTAGTAGAGAAATATTGCATTCCTACCAAACCTCTGGTTGAACCAGTATCTGTTGCTGCTGTGGATGGGGGTCTCCTACCTCGTCCCATCCAACTTATCACTGAAGCCATAACCCTGCAGGTAGGAATGCTGCATTCTGAGAGCATCTCGTTTCATGTTCTGCCTGGACTCTCACATGCTTTCTTACTAGGTCTGCCTTGGCTCCAAAAGCATGCACCCGTGCTCGACTGGCAGACTGGAGAGATCCTTCGCTGGGGACAGGACTGTCATAAAACTTGTTTGGTTCCTGTTCATCCCGTCCGTCCTTCTCCTACACCAACTAATCTACCAGGGCTCCCGATTCCATATTGGTCTTTCGCTGATGTCTTTAATAAAAGGAAGCAGAGACATTACCCCCGCACAGACCGTATGATTGCCCTATCGACCTGCTACCCGGTACTACGCCTCCCCGTGGGCGTATTTACCCATTGTCCGCTGCTGAGACCAGGTCGATGTCCGAATATATCGAGGAGAATTTGGCTAAGGGATTCATCCGAAAATCCACCTCCCCAGCGGGAGCAGGTTTCTTCTTCGTAAAAAAGAAAGACGGCTCTCTCCGTCCCTGTATTGACTACAGAGGTCTAAATTTGATCACGGTGAAGAATAAGTACCCTCTTCCGCTCATTCCAGAATTGTTTGATCGTCTGAGGGGGGCTAGAATCTTCACCAAACTGGATCTCCGTGGGGCATATAACCTGGTCCGTATCCGTCGGGGAGATGAATGGAAGACGGCGTTCAATACCCGGGACGGCCACTACGAGTATTTGGTTATGCCCTTTGGTCTCTGTAATGCTCCAGCAGTCTTTCAGGAGTTGGTCAATGACATCTTCCGGGACCTTCTCTACTCCTGCGTTGTGGTGTACCTAGACGACATCTTGGTCTTCTCTCCGGATCTCCAGTCTCACCGGAGGGATGTTCGTCAGGTTCTGCTCAGGCTCAGGCAGAATCACCTCTTCGCCAAATATGAGAAGTGCCTCTTTGAGCAGACCTCGCTTCCGTTTTTGGGCTACATCATTTCTCAGACAGGCCTGCGAATGGATCCGGAGAAACTGTCTGCCATCGAGAAATGGCCCCGACCGGAGGGGTTGAAGGCCATTCAACGGTTCCTGGGATTCGCCAATTATTACCGTCTTTTCATACCGCACTTCTCTACCCGGACTGCTCCAATCTCCGCGCTCACCCGCAAGGATGCTAATCCCAAACAGTGGACGCCCGAAGCTGAGGAGGCCTTTCTTTCTTTAAAACAGGCCTTCTCTTCCGCTCCAGTGCTGCATCGCCCGGACGGCAACAAGCAGTTCTTCCTGGAGGTGGACGCTTCCTCTTCTGGAGCCGGAGCAGTACTTACTCAAAAATCTTCATCCGGGAGGATGGTATCTTGCGGCTTCTTCTCCAAACTCTTCTCCTCTTCTGAGCGCAATTACTCCATAGGAGACCGAGAGTTATTGGCCATCAAGCTGGCATTGGAGGAGTGGCGTTACCTACTCGAGGGGGCTCTTCATCCGGTAATCATTTACACTGACCACAAGAATCTGGCTTACCTCCAGCATGCCCAGAGACTTAACCCTCGCCAGGCCCGGTGGTCCTTGTTTTTTGCCCGCTTTGATTTTCTTTTACATTTTCGCCCGGCCGACAAGAACATCAAGGCGGACGCCTTGTCCCGGTCCTTCCTGGTGTCGGATCTCGAGGAGGAACCTAAACATATCATCGATCCCGCCAGAGTGATGCGGATGGCTCCCGTGAGTCTAAATCGTCTCCCTCCTGGCAAGACGTTCGTATCGGTAACCGATCGGAAGAGAATTCTACACTGGGGTCATTCGTCTAAGCTAGCTGGCCACGCTGGTCAGAAAAAGACCCTCCAGCTCATTACTCGGCATTACTGGTGGCCTACCCTGCACAAAGACGTAATAGACTTTGTTTCTGCCTGTGTCTCCTGTGCCCGCAACAAAGTTCCGAGACACCTGCCTGCCGGCCGTCTTCTTCCGCTTCCTGTACCCGCTGCTCCCTGGCAGCATATAGCCATGGACTTCATAACAGATCTGCCGGTTGTACGGTCATTTGGGTGGTCGTTGACCGATTCTCCAAGATGGCTCACTTCATTCCCCTGCCAGGGCTTCCGTCTGCACCCGAGTTGGCTAAAGACTTTATCCGCCACATTTTCCGTCTTCATGGTCTGCCTCGTCACATTGTGTCGGATCGTGGGGTACAGTTCACCTCACGATTCTGGAGAGCCACTTGTAAGTTGCTAGACGTCACCCTGGATTTCTCCTCCGCTTACCACCCGCAGTCCAATGGACAAGTCGAGCGAATCAATCAGAATCTGACTAGTTATCTCCGGCACTTCGTTAATGCCCACCATTCTGACTGGGTGGATCTCCTGCCTTGGGTCGAATTCTCTTATAACAATCACGAGAGCGAATCTTCCTCCAAATCTCCGTTTTTTGTAGTCTTTGGTCAACACCCCCGGATCCCTGTTCCTGTCTCCATCTCTGTGGACAATCCAGCTGCGGAATCTCTGGTTAACGAATTTTCCTCCATATGGGAGAGTACCCGGTCCGCACTCATTCTGTCATCCGAGCGCATGAAGAAACATGCTGACAAAAGACGTTTGGATCCTCCTCAATTCCGTCCTGGGGATAAGGTCTGGCTTTCGTCCAAGTATGTCCGGCTCAAGATTCCTTCCTACAAGTTGGGTCCTCGGTTCATCGGTCCTTTTGAGATCATCAGTCAGATCAACCCGGTGTCCTATAAATTGAAACTCCCGGCCAATTTGCGGATTTCTAACTCCTTCCATGTATCTCTCCTCAAACCGGTGGTACTTAACTCTTTTGTCAAGTCTACAGGTACACCTCCTGCTCCAGTGTCTGCTGAAGACGAATATGAGGTAGAGAACATTCTGGCCACAAAAAGGGTAGGAAGAAAGACCTATTTTCTGGTGGACTGGAAGGGGTTTGGTCCTGAGGAGAGAACGTGGGAACCTCGGGAGAACATCCATGCCCCTCTCATCCTAGCTAAATTTCTTTCTGGCCTAAAGAGGGGGGGCCTAAGGGGGGGGGTACTGTAGCATCGGCGTCCCTGCCTTCTGCCAGGCAGGGACGCTGTTCCCCTGCGACAGCGTCCTCTGCCAGGCAGGGACGTCGCCCCCCTTACCCGCGCTCAGCGTCCTCCTTCCGCCCTGCTGGTGTCATGGAAATATATATGTATTCCATATATTCAAAGTATATTCACATACATGTATTCACAGTTCACAGTTAGATAGATCTCACTTGCTAAAAAACCTTGTGCTCACATATTTCTAGGCCAGATATAATCAGTCGTTTTAAAGAAATCTGGCCTTCATAAGACCTTCGTAAAGGAACAAATGCATGAAGTACAAAATGTCCTTCCCTGCTTCTGGTCTTAGGGCGCGCGCCCGTGCGCTCCCCCGCTCTTAAAGGGGCCGCGCGCATTTTTCAAAAAGGTCCCCGGCCAATGCCGGAGGACTCCTCCCTATATAAAGTACTTCCTCCTTAATGGAGGTGCCCGAGCAATGTTGTTGTTGCACTGTTTACTCTGCTTCAGCCCTCAGGGTCCGTTTCCAGTTACCTGCCTATTTCCTGCCAGTTTGCTGTCTGCTACCTGCCCGCAAGCCTGCCTGGAGGTTTGGCCGTCACATGCGGTGACCATCGGCAATTCCAGAGACTCTCGCCTGCTCACTTGGGGGCGCTCATCTGCCATCTGCCTGCAAGCCTACCTGGAGGTTCGGCCGTCACATGCGGTGACCATCGGCAATTCCAGAGACTCTCGCCTGCTCACTTGGGGGCGCTCATCTGCCTGCAAGCCTACCTGGAGGTTCGGCCATCACCTGCGGTGTTCATCGGCTGTTCCAGAGACTCTCGCTTGCTCACTTGGGGGCGCTCTTCTGTCATCTGCCTGCAAGCCTATCTGGAGGTTCGGCCATCACCCGCAGGTCCATCGGCTATTCCAGAGACTCTCGCCTGCTCACTTGGGGGCGCTCATCTGTCATCTGCCTGCTAGCCTACCGGAGGCTCCACCGTCTCAGGTCGTATATACCTGTCCAGTCAAAGACTGCCCCGGCCCCTTGCCGTGACTACCCGCCTGTCTATCCAGAGACTGCCCCGGTCACTTGCTGTGACTTCCTGCCTGTTTATCCAGAGACTGCCCCGGTCACTTGCTGTGACTTCCTGCCTGTCTAACCAGAGACTGCCCCGGTCACTTGCTGTGACTTCCTGCCTGTCTAACCAGAGACTGCCCCGGTCACTTGCTGTGACTTCCTGCCTGTCTAACCAGAGACTGCCCCGGTCACTTGCCGTGACTACCTGCCTGTCTACCCAGAGACTACCCCGGTCACTTGCGTGACTACCTGCCTGTCTACCCAGAGACTTCCCCGGTCACTTGCCGTGACTACCTGCCTGTCTACCCAGAGACTGCCCCGGTCACTTGCCGTGACTACCCGTCTGTCTATCCAGAGACTGCCCCGGTCACTTGCTGTGACCTCCCACCTGTCTGTCCAGAGACTGCCCCCGTCACTTGCAGTGACTTCCTATCCGTCTCCCCGGGCGCCACCCGCTCCTTTACAAGGAAAGCCTCCTTGTATAATAAAGCTCAGAGGTTCCGCCTCCCAGACCCGTTACATATGTGTTCTATGTGTATGTATCTAGTGTTTTGTGAGCTGTCAGTGTGATTTTACAGTAGCCGGGGATGAATTGCCGGCTTTTCAAAGGAGACTGGTGCATATAAATCGGACAGCACGTGCATGGTGCGAGTGCTGTGCGTTTTTTAATCGCACCCATTGACTTGCATTGGCGATTATCATCCCAAAATCACATCAAATCGCAGCATGCTGCGATTTTTTTCTCACACCAATTTCTGATGAGAAAAAAAAAAATCGCAAATGAGAACTCACCTATTGAATAACATTGGTCAGATTTGAATCCGATTTTTTTTCGTCTGATTATCATCCGTTTTCGGCGCCAGTGAGTATGTGCCCTTAGAAAGAGATTTTACTTAGAAAATTTGTGACGTGTCCAATACTTATTTCACCTGCTGTATGTGTCCACACATCACATATATTGTATCAGCTCATAAATCAACACAATAGGATACATCTTCTACCGAGTAAAGCACGCCTCCGGAAACATAATTGACCCTTATTAAATTCCCTGTGGATTGCAGAGGCGGCACCCTATTATAACGATATAGGGCCCCACTCACCAAAGCCTTTCCCACTTGTCCCTAATAAATCCCTTAAACACTAATTAACTTTTAACAACTTTGTCCAGGGTGGAAAGTTATAAAACTTTGCAAATCAATTTATTAAAAGATTTATCTTCAATCCTGTAAAAAAAAATGCAAGTAAACTTCAGCTTTTCTTAGTCTGTTTGCCTTCATTCTTAATATTGGAGCACAGACGATGGCAGTGATGGATCAGCACGGGTCTCCTCCTCGAGTGTTGCGCTTATCAGAGCAATCTCTCCACCGCGTACTGTTCCCAGAGTGAGTGGCACAGCGGTGCGGAGCTGTCACTGCCATCATCAGTCCTCCAAATAACTACACTCTGATATCAATGCAGCAGGAAACTCAATCGGGACAAAGCCGGGACTGGAAGCTGCTTACAAACATTATTTATTTACAGAATTGAAGGTTAATCTTCAAATAAAGTGATTTGCAAAGTTTCATAACTTTTCACGCTGGACAGAAATGTGAACATATAGGCGGAGTAATAAGAAGTAATCGATGACATGATATCTGGTATATTTCCACTATGTCTGTATACATAATGCTGACATCTAGCACATACTGTAGAAACAGTTGATACAAAAAGGAAACGATTAGTGAGCAGTGCTGCTGTGTGAATAGTGTGCAATCAGCGCGTGTTATCTTTGGTTATTAGATAATACAAATATCCAGGCGATTGTAAGATCTGGGTCTCTAAACTCAATATTACAATATCAGTACCCCAAACCCTCCAGAGATTGTCGGGGCCGAATGGATAATGCCCACAAATAATACACCGCAGCCGTCACCAAAGAACGATCGGTCACCAGCTGCCATCTTTCCTATACATCAGTCACAATGTGTACTGTACGTAAGAAGACCTCTGTCCCTAGCGGATATGCTATCATGGAGGTGGCACCCTACAGTAGCGATATGATACCCGCTCCCCCAAATCACTGGATGAGTCTCTCTGAAAATGCCCTAAAATACTCAACAGAATAAAGAAAAAGTGTTGGATGATGGAAACGTCACCGATCTGTAAATGAGGAAAATGGAAGAAAAATTTGGAAAATTTCTGGATTTCTTTACCAAAGAAAAATTGTATGAAGTGCACATGTAGAAAGGCAACAATGAGGAAGGGGGGGGTTTGGCATCTCCATCATCGGCACAAATTTATTTGGGTTCTACCAGCAACAAAACACAGAAGAAATGATTATATGGTAAAAAGGAGATTTAATGATAAATGATAAAGATGCAAAAAAACGTATATAAAACTATTGGCATCCGGTCGTAGATACAGGAGACAGTAACCGGTGATGACGCCATCGTACAGACATGCAACAAGCACAAACTAGAAAGAACTGACAGCGACACGTCCAATCTTACATCCAGAGAGATACAATTGTGTAATATTCCATCCCTGCAGGAGCAAGGAAAATCCCTTCATGTTAAAGGCACTTCCTGAAAAATAAAAAATATTTCCAGCAAAACTCCTTGAGTCTATTACGTCATGTTGTCACAATCATATTTTGCCAATTCTTTGTTCTGCAAAAACTGGGTTTCCGGCACTGATATTAACCATTCTGGACACTAGAAAAGTGTTGTGACAAGCAGAGAACGAGGTAACAGCAGAGGACGGAAGTCACCGCTGTCTCCTATAGAAGTTACCAACTGCCAGGAAATACAGTGTAGCAATAAAAACAGAAAAAGAGTAAAAAGTATAATACACACTGTGCACAAGATGTCACATATAATAATATACATCTGTATCATCGCAACACTACAGAGTACACAGCAGTTTTGCTAACAGAGAGGCAATAACGGACACTAAATCACAGTCCGACATTCTCAGTTTCCCTTCATTAAGAGATTAAAAGTAAAAAGTTCTCGTTCACAGATGACGCAGCAGCAAGTAGCCGGATAATCCTTAGTCTCCACTTTATTCTCTCGCCCATAACAAAGTAGCTGCAGTTATTACCCTTCCACTGTACTCAACCTTAGTGACGGCAGCAACTCGATGGTCTGTCTCTGAGGGGGAAACACAGAACATTGTGCAACAGCAAACACAGCATAGGGCAGTATTATAGTAGTTATATTCCTGTACATAGAGGGCAGTATTATAGTATTATATTCTTGTACATAGGGGGCAGTATTATAATATTATATTCTTATACATAGGAGCAGTATTATAGTAGTTATATTCCTGTAATAGGGGCAGTATTATAGTAGTTTATTCTTGTATATAGAGCAGTATTATAGTAGTTATATTCTTGTACATAGGGGCAGTATTATAATAGTTATATTCTTGTACATAGGAGCAGTATTATAGTAGTTATATTCTTATACATAGGGGCAGTATTATAGTAGTTATATTCCTGTACATAGGGGGCAGTATTATAGTAGTTATATTCTTGTACATAGGGGGCAGTATTATAGTAGTTATATTCTTGTACATAGGGCAGTATTATAGTAGTTATATTCTTGTACATAGGGGCAGTATTATAATAGTTATATTCTTGTACATAGGAGCAGTATTATAGTAGTTTATATTCTTATACATAGGGGCAGTATTATAGTAGTTATATTCTTGTACATAGGAGCATATTATAGTAGTTATATTCTTGTACATAGGAGCAGTATTATAGTAGTTTTATTCTTGTACATAGGAGCAGTATTATAGTAGTTATATTCTTGTACATAGGAGCAGTATTATAGTAGTTATATTCTTGTACTAGGAGCAGTATTATTGTAGTTATATTCTTGTACATAGGAGCAGTATTATAGTAGTTATATTCTTGTACATAGGAGCAGTATTATAGTAGTTTATTCTTGTACATAGGAGCAGTATTATAGTAGTTATATTCTTGTATATAGGGGCAGTATTATAGTAGTTATATTCTTGTACATAGGAGCAGTATTATTGTAGTTATATTCTTGTACATAGGAGCAGTATTATAGCAGTTATATTCTTGTACATAGGGGGCAGTATTATAGTAGTTATATTCTTGTACATAGGAGCAGTATTATAGTATTTATATTCTTGTACATAGGAGCAGTATTATAGTAGTTATATTCTTTATATAGGAGCAGTATTATAGTATTTATATTCTTGTATATAGGAGCAGTATTACAGTAGTTATATTCTTGTACATAGGAGCAGTATTATATAGTTATATTCTTGTACATAGGAGGCAGTGTTATAGTAGTTATATTCTTGTACATAGGGCAGTATTATAGTAGTTATATTCTTGTACATAGGGGCAGTATAAGTTATATTTTCGTACACAGGGCAGTATGTGTTGTGGTTCTTACTGATGTGATTAACCCTGCATTGATCCCTTTCTTTGTCGCGCAGTACTTACCTGCTTCAGGATACGACATGTGGCCATATACTGGGAGTAATGCTGCTGCACGGCGGTCTGAGAGGCCTGGTTTATGGACAGGTCGGGGAAATTCACGATCGGAGGCACCTGTGCAGAACACACAGATTCACCATAGGTCAAGCAGAAAACACCCACAATTCCCTCCTCCGGTGTTCGCTGCTCACCAGCGCCTGCTCGTCCGTGTACAGCTTCTCTCCGGTCACTTTCTTGAAGAGATCAGTCTGGAATTCTGAGCGGTGATCGGGGATGAACTCGTAAAGATTGTTCTTCCTGCAATTACAATGAGAATCCGTCGTGAGCCCGATCTGCTCCTTCTTCACTACTCGTGTGAGCTGTTGTCCCGTTATCAGCCATGTAAGCTTAGCAGTCTGCAGCGGCAGTGTCAGAAGCCGCGCTCCGCAGCGGTCGGCCATGTCCTCACCACGTCACTGTCATCTCAATGAACGTCATCACTTGTCCCTTCCCGTTGCAGCACGGACACGTCTGGACGTTGCTCTGGTTGCAGGTTTTGCATCTGCAAATTGATAAATGTCAAGTAAATGGATGCAAAAATGAAATATTGCATAATGTGGTCTGACATGCACTATATGGGGAAAGTATGTGACCCCCACGGCGCATCAGAGCACAGGATGTCTCACAATTATGGCGGTGGCCTGAGAACAGTTTATATAAAACTTATCGGGGGTAAAGGGAACGTCGGTATCAGAGGAGACACCACAGACACGACGGAAACTCCAGCAGCAAAGCCATGAGGGTCTCCTTCCTTCACATGGATCAGATCGAGGGTGCACATACTTATGTCATAGCGTTTATCTGTGCAGTGTACGGAGCCGTCTGGAGTGGAGCAGACGAGCTTCTGGCTAACGTTCTCACCCTGACTTTTTAGTGTTGTAGATTTTCTTCACTCGATAAGTAAAATAAGTTTCTTGTAATTTTTCAAACTTATACAATGTCAAAACTGATTGTGTGAACGCAGCCTTACTGTCCGGCAGCGCTGCAGTTTATTCACCCTGTGCTCGCTCTGACAGAGTGGACTCAGGTGGGCACTAGGACCCCGCGTGTGAGATCCAGACACCTCCTGGCCCGGACCCCGAACATCATTGGTCAGGGTGGATGCAGTAAATGTAGACACAGCACGGTCACTGTGGGGTGAATGTGAGAGGATGGGGGTATTGTGAGGGGACGTGATCTCCGACTCTCCGTACACTACCGCCCTCCGTTTGTAGACCGCAGGTCGCTTTAAGCCTCAGGTCTGCAGGACGGCAGAGGTGCCAGCGTCCCCGCGCGATGACTTCCGCACAATGTGTCGCCCGGACATTGCTGACGGACTCCTCAGGATCCTGCATTAGGTGACCAGATCGGGGTTTATTTCAGTTATAACTTGTGATGCGACTGTGGGGGCATCAGATAGTATGGGGGGCTTCATACATTGTAGGGAATATGGCGGGGGCCCCATATAGTGATGGTGCTCAAAGTATGGGGGCCATTATTGAGCTTGAGAGCCAATATGGTCGCCATTATATAATGTGGGAGCTTCTGTGGGGGTCATTATACTGTGTTTTGGGGAGCTGTGGGACAACCACACTATGTATGGGGAGCAATGGACCCATCATACTGTGTATAGGGAGCAGTGAGGACAGAATACTGTGTATAGGGGAGCTGTGGGACCATCATACTGTGTATAGGGGAGCTGTGGGATCATCACACTGTGTATAGGGAGCTGTGGAGACATCATGCTATGTATAGGGAGCTGTTGGACCATCATACTGTGTATAGAGGAGCAGTGAGGACGGAATACTGTCTATGGGGGAGAAGTGGGGACATCATACTGTGTATAGGGAGCAGCGGGGACATCTTACTGTGTATAGGGGAGCAGTGGGGACATCATACTGTGTATAGGGGAGCAGTGGGACATCATACTATGTATAGGGGAGCAGTGGGGACATCATACTGTGTATAGGGGAGCAGTGGGGACATCATACTGTGTATAGGGGAGCAGTGGGGACATCATACTGTGTATAGAGGAGCAGTGAGGACGGAATACTGTCTATAGGGGAGAAGTGGGGACATCATACTGTGTATAGAGGAGCAGCGGGGACATCTTACTGTGTATAGGAGCAGTGGGACATCATACTGTGTATAGGGGAGCAGTGGGGACATCATACTATGTATAGGGAGCAGTGGGGACATCATACTGTGTATAGGGGAGCAGTGGGACATCATACTGTGTATAGGGAGCAGTGAGGACAGAATACTGTGTATAGGGAGCAGTGAGGACAGAATACTGTGTATAGGGAGCAGTGAGGACAGAATACTGTGTATAGGGGAGCAGTGAGAACATCATACTGTGTTATAGGGGAGCAGTGGGACATCATACTGTATATAGGGGAGCAGTGGGGACATCATACTGTATATAGGGGAGCAGTGAGGACAGAATACTGTGTATAGGGGAGCTGTGAGGACAGAATACTGTGTATAAGGGGAGCTGTGGGATCATCATACTGTGTATAGGTGAACTATGGGATCATCATACTGTGTATAGGGGAGCAGTGAGGACAGAATACTGTATATATGGGAGCAGTGAGGACAGAATACTGTGTATAGAGGAGCTGTTGGACCATCATACTGTGTATAGAGGAGCAGTGAGGACAGAATACTGTGTATAGGGGAGCAGTGGGGACATCATACTGTGTATAGGGGAGCAGTGGGGACATCATACTGTATATAGGGGAGCAGTGGGGACATCATACTGTGTATAGGGGAGCAGTGAGGACAGAATACTGTGTATAGGGGAGCTGTGGGATCATCACACTGCGTATAGGGAGCTGTTGGACCATCATACTGTGTATAGGGGAACTATGGGATCATCATACTGTGTATAGGGGAGCAGTGAGGACAAAATACTGTATATAGGGGAGCAGTGAGGACAGAATACTGTGTATAGGGAGCTGTTGGACCATCATACTGTGTATAGAGGAGCAGTGAGGACAGAATACTGTGTATAGGGGAGCAGTGAGGACAGAATACTGTGTATAGGGAGCAGTGGGACAGAATACTGTGTATAGGGGAGCAGTGGGACATCACACTGTGTATAGAGGAGCAGTGAGAACATCATACTGTGTATAGGGGAGCAGTGAGGACAGAATACTGTGTATAGGGGAGCAGTGAGGACAGAATACTGTGTATAGGGGAGCAGTGAGGACCGAATACTGTGTATAGGGGAGCAGTGAGGACAGAATACTGTGTATAGAGGAGCAGTGAGGACAGAATACTGTGTATAGGGAGCAGTGAGGACAGAATACTGTGTATAGGGAGCAGTGAGGACAGAATACTGTGTATAGGGGAGCAGTGAGGACAGAATACTGTGTATATGGGAGCAGTGAGGACAGAATACTGTGTATAGGGGAGCAGTGAGGACAGAATACTGTGTATAGGGGAGCAGTGAGGACAGAATACTGTGTATAGGGGAGCAGTGAGGACAGAATACTGTGTATAGGGGAGCAGTGAGGACAGAATACTGTGTATAGGGGAGCAGTGAGGACAGAATACTGTGTATAGGGGAGCAGTGAGGACAGAATACTGTGTATAGGGGAGCAGTGAGGACAGAATACTGTGTATAGAGGAGCAGTGAGGACAGAATACTGTGTATAGGGGAGCAGTGAGGACAGAATACTGTGTATAGGGAGCAGTGAGGACAGAATACTGTGTATAGGGGAGCAGTGAGGACAGAATACTGTGTATAGGGGAGCAGTGAGGACAGAATACTGTGTATAGGGAGCAGTGAGGACAGAATACTGTGTATAGGGGAGCAGTGAGGACAGAATACTGTGTATAGAGGAGCAGTGAGGACAGAATACTGTGTATAGGGGGGCTGTACATTGGGGGACTCAGGGGTCAGTGTTTAATGTTAATTGGGCACTTAAGCGTTATGGTTACAGGGGCACTCAGAGTATTGTGACCATCAAAGTGACCATTACTTTTTAGGGACATAATGTGAGGGCAGTTGCACAGGGCATTGATATTTTCTAGGGGCATTTTATCATCTAGAGAGCAAAAAGAAGGCATTTTTCCTATGTAAGGGGCACAGTGGTGAGCATTACTATATGGGGCAGTAGGAGAGTATTGTTTTTATGCCAAACAGGCACAGTAATAGGGACACATACGCCAGCAGCAGCTGGATATTGGGGTATCAGTAGGATGAGGGATTTGTGCAGGTTGGGGATAGATGGGGACGGTGCTGGAAATGTCGAAAGTCAAATGTGTCTTTGATGTAATCTCTGTAGCTCAGTCCTGGCTGGAGAAGTTATGTCGGTCTGTGTCACATGGAAAAGATGTGAAAAGTGAATGATTCCATAAGAAACATCAGCTGTAAGTCAACATGTATAACTGCTGTAATCACTTACATGTTCTGCAGGATTGGTATCTACCACGATATGTCACTATATGGCGGTAATATCAGTGATGGCTTTGTATAGAGATTTTTTTTTAGTAACAGTGCGATCACTTTCTGAGGTTCCCTTAACTCACAATTAGGGGGCGCCACCATATCTGTAATCACAGTTACCTGGTTAGGGGCCCACTCAGAAGTTTCTCCCCCTGTGCTGGACCCCGAGCTGCGCCTCTGCTCCTATACTTTCAGGGAATGGCACAAGGATCCAATAGTCTGGCATGGTGGCACCGATGTGGCCAGAGCGGTCCGCTAGAGATTGGCTGGCATCACTGGCGGATCAGCCCCTCCCCCGAGATCTACTACGTACCCGATAGATCCTGTCCCGCTGCAGTTCATACATTCCTCCGCCAAGCGCTTCCCGGATCCATTACAGTCGTCACATTTCACCTGGAAGCAGAGGAAGCATATGATATTCATTATATTCAGCCTGAATCCGTTCTGTTCTGATACATTGTAACAACTCTGCTCCATATAAAGTGGACACTTTCCAGAACAATACTGAGCGGCCTATAGTGACTGACACCTTAAAATCCTCCTAACAAACAACCCTGGGGCAGACTATCCCTCTTTCTGCACCCCGCCACCAGTATATAACAGCGCTCTCTGCTGGCGGTCAGTGGTACTGCACCATCACGCGCTCACCCGGCTGTTCCCGTTACATTTCTGGCAGATGATTTTGCCTTTTCCATTGCATTCTTGGCAGGACTGTAAGACAAGACCAGAGGGTTAGATTCCTTTATCTCCACTGATTCTTATATTGGTTTCCTTGCCGGACTGTAATAACCTTCTTGGACGTCGTGTGAGGAACAGGAAGTTTTTCAGTTTCATCATGGAAAAGGGTTGGAGTCTTCACGTGGATTTCCCGGGGCTGAGGGCCGGACCTTTGTCAGGAGAGTCGAGGGCGTCCCCTACAGGAAAAATACCGATAATCGTTTAGGCAGAGTGCAAGGAGAACATGTGCAGCCTGGAAACTGGCTGACTACCAATATGGCCACCATTATACCTCACAACAACCATTTTTCTCCCAAACTCTTGAAGGGCAAAGTATTGATCACCTCTATTTATGTGTAGGGGGTGCACCGCATGCCTCACTCCGCCATGTTATCCTCTTCTCCAACCTGCACTGTCACCTACTGCCACTAGATGTCACTATAGAACCATACTTTATATAAAAAGGCTGCAAGCAGGAAGAGGTTAATGTGTGGCTGAGACCAACCGGAGGAACTAGGGAGTCTGTGTCCCAGCACTGCACCCCCATACACATCAATGGCGTAAATCTGGGTGACAATTGGCCAATATACAATATATTCTGGATATCACTAACCAGACACAGGTTTAGACACCCATTCACATGACCGCGACTCTGTGAATGTTTCCAGGCGATACTAAAGGGGAAGGAAACAAAAAAAAACCAATAAGTTAACTGGGAGCAACGAAGCATAAAAAACGTGATAACTCCAATGGAGCAGGTGCATGGACAGACAGCTAGGGGGCAGCACTGACCCGGTAGGTGTTGTGTGGACTGAGCTGAGTAATTTCCATCTCTTCCGCTGGGGAGGACCCATAACAACACTGTCCATTGGCGTAGTCCTGTAGAGCCTGCTTGGCCGTCTCCTGGCTGATGGCTGGAATCCTGCAGACAGAAAAAGCCGTCAACGGTGCAGAGAGGGGATCTCACCGACATGGGCTCAGGTGTCCCATTCCGTCCCATCGGGGCAGAAGGGCGATGGCCATGACCTCTCCGCAGGGAGCAGAATGCGACCTGTAGAGATAAGTAACACACTGTAACAAAGCTGCCACTTACGACCAGTCCCTGTTTGTAGGAGCGGGTACGTTGCCAGGTTCTGGCCCAAAAGGAGGTGGGGGAGGTAGAAACTTGCCATCTGGAAATAAAACAAAGAGACAAACCCTGATTACACAAGAGATCTTAACTATTGTCAGTAACATCTGCCCTGCCTGATACTTCTCACAGCTGAGGGGCCCCTGGGCCAGGACAGGATATGGGCCCCTGTGCCAGGACAGGATATGGGCCCCTGGGCCAGGACAGGATATGGGCCCCTGTGCCAGGACAGGATATGGGCCCCTGTGCCAGGACAGGATATGGGCCCCTGTGCCAGGACAGGATATGGGCCCATGTGCCAGGACAGGATATGGGCCCCTGTGCCAGGACAGGATATGGGCCCCTGGGCCAGGACAGGATATGGGCCCCTGGGCCAGGACAGGATATGGGCCCCTGTGCCAGGACAGGATATGGGCCCCTGTGCCAGGACAGGATATGGGCCCCTGTGCCAGGACAGGATATGGGCCCCTGTGCCAGGACAGGATATGGGCCCATGTGCCAGGACAGGATATGGGCCCCTGTGCCAGGACAGGATATGGGCCCATGTGCCAGGACAGGATATGGGCCCCTGTGCCAGGACAGGATATGGGCCCCTGTGCCGGTACAGGATATGGGCCCCTGTGCCAGGACAGGATATGGCCCCTGTGCCAGGACAGGACATGGGCCTCTGGGCCAGGACAGGATATGGCCCCTGTGCCAGAACATGGGCCCCTGTGCCAGGATAGGATATGGGCCCCTGTGCCAGGACAGGATATGGGCCCCTGTGCCAGGACAGGATATGGGCCCCTGTGCCAGGACAGGATATGGGCCCCTGTGCCAGGACAGGATATGGGCCAGGACAGGATATGGCCCCTGTGCCAGGACATGGGCCCCTGTGCCAGGACAGGATATGGGCCCCTGGGCCAGGACAGGATATGGGCCCCTGGGCCAGGACAGGACATGGGCCCTGTGCCGTACAATGGTGTATGTGATAGGAACTGTTTTGGGGGTGGATGTGGCCCTTTACTTCTTGGACCCCTTGGAGGCTGCACTAATATGTCCACCTCTGGTTAAAGTTGTATCCACACTAGATAATCGTCTGTGGCCTAAACAGCGTGGCCCTCAGACGGATACAATGTATTCATGCGGAGATATCTGTCAGTTTGGAATCAGCATTGAATCTCACTGAACATATTCCAGACTGGATACAATTGTAGCAGTGAATATCTAGTAAGTTTTTGATGTTGAAGGTTTTCGAGAAAATTCACGTAACAATTTTACTTAATGGGTGCAGAAAATCTGCAACATCAAAAACTCACCGAAAAGCTCAGCCTGGGAACGTGGCCTTATAAAAGTCCCCAAGAACGATCCCATTTACTGACAGTCTGCGGAGATCTTGAGATAGGAAGAAACTAACATACAAAGTATATAAGAAAGATGCAGACTTTTTTTTTTTTATATATAAAACCTCTTGAAGACATTAAGTTATTACAGACTTGTGCAAATACTTGAAAAAACTAAATGAAGTCCCATTACTCATGGTTGCCGTCTCCGGCCATTCCTTCATAGCCAGGGATGCCGGTAAACTGAGGGTAAGGCGCAATCTGAGGGGCGAGGGCATCTGTGTTTACTGTGGGTAATAGCCTGGAGCCACGGCAGGGTTCATAGCAGGCGGGTACGGGACCCCCGAGGGCATCGCTGCAACGATGGGAAAAAATAATGAATCCTGGTTCATGTCTGAAGTCGCAGCTCTGACAGGTCGAGGATGATCTTGGATTACACCCTGGGCTACTTTTACAAGACGGTTTTTATTTGCTTTTTTTTTCCTTTATTGCAAATAAAATAATGAAACTTTTTGTAAAAGTTTTCCATCTTAAAAGGGGTCGCCTCAAACTCTGAAATAGGTTCCAAATTGTAACGCGCGTGTAAAAACAAGCAATGCTGCAATTCACCTCTTAATAAAAACTGGCTCCGCTCTTAAGAACAAAGGCATTTCTAAGTGTACAGTTCACAGCTCGCTGCCTAGGTTACCGGCTAACGCTGCTCAGGAGGTGGCAGGATTGCTGCAGCCTCAGTGACGGTGCTGCTCCGATACTGGCGACTGTGCTAGTAGCCTGGGAACGCGCTCCGCCACCAGGCCGCCAGGCCCAACAGTCAAGAGTGCAGCACCTTCCAACAAGCAGGAGGCAGAGCAGATGTGCGCTTTCGAAAAAAGACTAGGCAACTTTTTTTTAACATTTATTGTTTCCAGTATACAGCTCCTATGCAGAGCAATGTGTTTTCATGGTCACTCAACAGTCTAGTTTTGCACTTGTAGGTTACTTCACTGCCTGTCTATAGAGTGAAGACTTTTGCAACTCAATAAGTGTAGTAAAATAGCCAAAAAAATGATTAAAAAAAACACCAGTCCCTCTGTAGCCCACCAGACCCTCCGTAGCCCACCCTCCGTAGCCCACCAGACCCTCCGCAGCCCACCAGACCCTCCGTAGCCCACCAGACCCTCCGTAGCCCTCTGAATTCCCATCATTCATGATGAAAACCTCTTCATGTGTCCTTCAGTTAAGGCATTACCTGGATTCATGGGGTATCCTGGCTGGAAAGGGGGAGCAGATGGTCCATAATTTGGCATATCCATGTTTCTGTTTGAATTAAAACTAAAAAAAAAGTAAAATGATGAATTACATTTTTCCTTATTGAAAAATAATAATTGTCATGCATATGTGCATCCAGCAGGGGGCGCACAGATAAATAGGAAAACTGCTTGTCTCACATTGTGGCTGCTGCACTATCGCCATTGCTACCAGGGAACCATTTTCTGTTGTGAACACAATTATTAATGGTTACAATGTTATCTTTGTGCAAGTTTGTTACTTTGTTTCACTGATGCAGATGTAAGAAGATAGCCCACCAGACCCTCCGCAGCCCACCAGACCCTCCGCAGCCCACCAGACCCTCCGCAGCCCACCAGACCCTCCGTAGCCCACCAGACCCTCCGCAGCCCACCAGACCCTCCGCAGCCCCTCTGCTGCACACTCTTAGGTTTACACATAATTCGTCGATCACACGCCCCAGTGCTGGATCCATTGTCCAGGAAAGCAGCGATATTTGGCAGCTTTCACATTTTCTGCTCCCATTATGACTCCGGCAGGATTTCCCCAGAGACTCATCAGATTTCATATCAGATTTCCGCAAATTGACTCCACAATGAACTTCACGAAAAGTGTGGATATGCTCAGACTTGTGAAGCCCCAAGATACAACGTCAATTATATAGGTCACATGCTACAGGGTGAACAGGTTACAGTCACCCCCAAGCACCGGAGTCTGAGGAGCCCCAAGGTCCCTGTGCTAAATACAGACTTCCCACCATTATACATAATCTCTGACTCTGCATAGAGATTACTACTAATTAAATATGACACTGTAGAGTGTGGGACCCGTTACTGATTTTGCATAGAAATGTAAGAATTTTTTTGGATGCTATGAAAGAATAAGGATTTTGGCTCCAGCTTAGTTGTGAAGGGGTTAATAAGACCCTATGTTTTAGATATAGTTCTTATGCTATCCTGATGTAATTAATAAAGATAGCAGAAACCCACAGTCACCACTAGGGGGAGCTCACTGCATCCAGATTATACAGCTGAATTAATCTGTACACATTGAGCTCCCCCTAGTGGTGGCTGTATAAATCTGTATGTAGTGAGCTCCCTCTAGTGGTGGCTGTATAATTCTGTAGGTAGTGAGCTCCCTCTAGTGGTGGCTGTATAATTCTTTATGCAGTGAGCTCCCTCTAGTGGTGACTGTATAAATCTGTATGTGGTGAGCTCCCTCTAGTAGTAACTGTATAAATCTGTATGTAGTGAGCGCCCTCTAGTGGTGACTGTATAAATCTGTATGTGGTGAGCTCCCTCTAGTGGTGACTGTATAAATCTGTATGTAGTGAGCGCCCTCTAGTGGTGACTGTATAAATCTGTATGTGGTGAGCTCCCTCTAGTAGTAACTGCATAAATCTGTATGTAGTGAGCTCCCTCTAGTGGTGACTGTATAAATCTGAACGTAGTGAGCTCCCTCTAGTGGTGACTGTATAAATCTGTATGTAGTGAGCTCCCTCTAGTGGTGACTGTATAAATCTGAACGTAGTGAGCTCCCTCTAGTGGTGACTGTATAAATCTGTATGTGGTGAGCTCCCTCTAGTGGTGGCTGTATAAATCTGAACGTAGTGAGCTCCCTCTAGTGGTGACTGTATAAATCTGTATGTAGTGAGCTCCCTCTAGTGGTGACTGTATAAATCTGAACGTAGTGAGCTCCCTCTAGTGGTGACTGTATAAATCTGTATGTGGTGAGCTCCCTCTAGTGGTGACTTTATAACTGATGTTTGGGAACAACACATTCCACTCAGCTACATGTACACAGCGAACAGACAGGCAGCCGACTAGGACCTGCACTTAGTGATTCTCCTCCGCCTGCTGTGGAACTACAACCCCCAGCATCCTCTGAGCAGTGACGCGCCTGTACATTGGCAGCTTTCTCGGCTTTCCTGCAGTTTTGGGATCGGCCATTCGCCTTGTACCAGCTGTGAAGTTGCAGGACATGGACGGCCGATGGCAGCAGGGGTCTGTCGGGCACTTGTATACGGTGTGTAGTTTCTGTGCCCGGCTATAAATACATAACCTTTACATGAGGCCGATCACATTACCGCCACCTAATGGCGCAGGCTCCAGTCCTGTCACATTGGGCTCAGCTGCTCTCATGGACCTGGACGTCAGTGCCATGTTCTGCGTCCGGTAATGGCGCTGCTCCGCTTACTGATCACACCGGCCGCGCCATTTCTAGTCACTACAACATTTTCCATGTCACTGTTCATCCTGTACCTCCTGGTTCATAAACCCGCTGCCAGAGCCAATACTGTGCCTGACACACAGACGCGCAGTAAGGCCGTGTTCACACATTGCAGATTCTGACACAGATTCTTCCGACAACTAATGAGGTTAATCTACGAAATCCACAGCTGATGTGGCGAGGCGGAAACCACCAGACCCCACAGTTCTCACAGCTGCAGGGTCGTTACAGTTGTATCCAGTCCAGACAATGGGAGCTGAACTCATCAGCACTGATGTCTCCTGTCCTGATACAATGTATCAGCCTGAAGTTCAGAGGATTCCAGGAGGGATACAATGTAGCAATCTGATATCCGGTGAATTATAGGACGTCATCGCTGTGTAATCATCATGTGACCAGACATTAGATAATAATAATAATCTTTATATATTATTAGATCAATGGCGGCACTGTCACCGCCAGTTATTGACGGCCGTACAGCTCCATGTACACCGAGGGTTACAGCAGGATCCACTGCAGAGGGGCACACCCAGGGATCGATACCAGATCGGGCCCCAGGAACCACTATAAGGGGCACATAGTTCTGGGGGCCCGGCTGCAGATCCTGCAGAGCTGGAGTTTCCCCTTCTGTATCCAATCTGAGAACATCTCCATACATTCCTATCTCTATCAGGTCTCATACTCCAGTCACAGCCAAAGCTGCAGTCACACAGTCTCTTACTTTTCCAGAATTGCAGTTAATCTCCGCCGATTGATACTGAGACAGAAGAATATTTACTGCAGCTTTAGATGTGAGTAGAGCAGCAGAAAAAGCAGAATTTACAATGTGTCACAATATGACGGAGATATTAGCAAAGCTCAATAGTCACAGGAAGCATCAGTCTGACCGTGTCAGCGCTGTGCAGTCTATTGTTCTCTGTTATCAGTCGGTGCCGCGACCCTCCAGAGACATTTATTACTATGCTTGGCTTGTATAGCGCCATCATATTCCGCAGCACTTCAGACATCCTTACCGTCATCAGGGCCGGCCCGAGAGATTACGGCGCCCTAGGCGAAACTATTCTGTTGCTCCCCTACTATTAAGTATACGTATTTTTCTCTCCGGGCGCCCCCTTAGTGTAGTGTGTGCATTTTTGGTTGTTTGCTTTGCCAACATTTGAAAACTTAGGAGCAAAATAAACGCGCGGGATCAAACACCTGTCAGCAGACAATGCAAACGACTCACGTCCGTAGTTTAGCGCCTCCTTTCCGTGCGTAAATTGAAGCTCAACGGTTTTTCTTTTAAATTTATGGTAAAAAAAAAAATTGATGTACACTTTTCTTTCCATCCCTAAAACTTTTTGCCTTTTGAAAAGATTTTTTAGAATTTTTTTCTATTTTTTCTCTGGCGCCCCCTTAGAGTCGGCGCCCTAGGCGGCTGCCTAGTTCGCCATATACGTTCGGGCCGGCCTTGACCGTCATCTACATTCCCTATCAGTCTTTGGAGTGTGGGAGGAAACCAGAAAACCTGGAGGAAACCCACAAAACATGGGGAGAACATACAAAGTCCTTGCAGATGTCGTCCTTGGTGGGATCTGACATTTACATCTATACAGGCTCTTGGTCAACATTGCAAAAGCAGTACCAGCCCCGACCCACCATGTGTGCAGCAGAGGGGCTTTCAGACTTCGGGGTCCAGGAGTGACCGTTACCTCTGCGCCCCCTATAGCCGTGTATAAGACATAACTCTTCCTTACAAGCTGCCTCCTGAGGGGGTTCTGCTCCATAGACTATAGCCGCCCAGTACGCACCCCTGGATATGAGGTTCCCCCACACCGATGTGCCCCCTCATCATAGAAACATTGCTTCTCCAAGGGGGCGTCCTGCAAAACATCTCACTGTGCGCAATAGTCTGCAGAGCATCTAAACACAAACCCAAAATCTCCATAAGCAGAAATGTTTGACACCAACTTCCCCAGGGTGGAAATACCCAGACGCCGTGGGTGCAGGAATCTTGTAGTTCTGAAGGTCTTAGCGGGTGCAGAAAAAAAAATTTGAAGCCCTAAAACATCATTAGGCTATGTTCACATGTTGCATTATTGTTGCGTTTTTTTCTGCAGACAAAACCTGCTCTCTTGGCAGTAAAGAAGTTGCTTATACAAAACAGGTTTTGCTGCGTTTTTATTGTTTTGTGCATCTGGATAAAGTTTAGTGCCCCCCAAAAAATCATAATGCAACTTCCCTAAGGTTTTTGCACCAAACACACAGGAAAACCTGATCCCTGCATTTTTTGTTGTATTTCCGCACTTATTGCTTTCTATGATTAAAAAACGCTGAAAGAAGTGACTGCTGCAGTTTTCCAAATCAGTCAGGACAATAATATCAGTGTGTGCATAAGATTTCTGACATCTCAGACTTTGCTGGTGCTAAATGTGCTTAATTCTTACAACTCAAGGCAAGTTAAAGGACACCAATAAAACTGACTGTATCACTAAGGCCCTGTGCACACGTTGCGTTTTTAGATGCGTTTCCGCTGCGTTTTTCAACGTGCGGAAACGCATCAAACCCGCAGCACAGTGCACATGCAATGTAATCCAATGGGAGCCGCATGTCTGCTGTGCACATGCTGCGGAAAAAAACGCGCGGTTTCGCCGCGTTTTATTTTCCGCAGCATGTCAATACTTTGTGCGGAACTGCAGCCATTGTCTCCTGTCAGTGCATCACTGGGAGGCCCTACAGGGCAGTGGCATCACCTGATGTCACTGTTCTATAGGGGAGACCGTCGTAGGACATTCGTTATTAATTGGACGGCGTCGGACAGGGAGTATACGGTTGGTTTATTTTTTTTACAGAAGATCGAGGGCGTCGCTTGGATCTGAGCGTATAATAAAGATATGAAAACCGTGTTGTGTTTTATTTCATTAAAATAATTTATTCTTATGCGTCTGTTGTTTTTTTTAACCCTTTATTAATAGAAGATTAATAATGGATAGGCGTCTCATTGACGCCTCTCTATTATTAACCGGGCTTAATATCACCTTACAATAGCAAGGTGATATTAACCCCTTATTACCCCATATCCCACCGCTACAGGGGAGTGGGAAGAGAGAGGCTAAGTGCTGGAATTGGCGCATCGTAGAGATGCACCAATTCTGGAGCGGCTGGGTGCTGGTATTTTTAGCCAGGGGGGCGCCAATATCCATGGCTCCTTCCTAGGCTATGAATATCAGCCCGCAGCTGTCTGCCTAGCCTTTCTGGCTATAAATTATAGGGGGGCCCCACGTCATTTTTTTGCGGGGGGTCCCCCTATTTTAATAGCCAGTGAAGGCTAGCTGCGGGCTGATATTCATAGCCTGGGAAGATCCATGGGTATTAACCCCTTCCCTGGCTAGAAATATTGGCCCTGGCTGTCGGCTTTCCCCCTCTGGTGCCATTTTTTTTCCTATTTTTTTTTTTATTAACTATTGCGTTAAGATTTTGTGTGTGTGTATGCGTGTGTGTCTTTAACTATTTATGTACCATTTTATCTATCTACCTATATATCTTTCTGTCTATCTATATATCTATCTTTCTATATATATTTCTAACTATCTATTATCCATCTATCTATGTATTATCTATCTATCTAACTACTGGTATCTATTATCTATCTATGGCCGGCGTCACACTTGCGAGTGTGATGCGAGTTAGTCGCACGACTTTCTCGCATCAACACCCGGCACGGCCGCCCGCTCTCGGACCCGGGTGTGCGGCTGCATAGAAATACATGCATGGAAATACATGCAGCCGCACACTCGGGTCTGAGAGCAGGCGGCCGTGCCGGGTGTTGATGCGAGAAAGTTGTGCGACTAACTCGCATCACACTCACAAGTGTGACGCCGGCGTATCTCTATCTGTGTGACTGTAATGGAGTGTGGGTTGGACAAATGTAAAAGAGGAGGTTGGACAAGAAATTACATCACAATTTTTTTTTTTTGTTAAACTGTAACATATCTTTATTTAGCTGTCAAAACTGCATACAAAACCGCATGAAAAACCGCGCCAAAAACCGCGTCAAAACCGCGCCTGCGTTTTCTGTCAAGAGGTGCGGTTTCGGCACGGAAAAATCCGCAGGCAAATCCGCAATGTGTGCGCAGGCCCTTAGGCCTCATTCAGACATCCGTGTTTTATGTACCCATTATAACCTGTGCACCTGTCAGTTTTTCCCAGCAGCATGGATGAACAGGGACAATACAAGTCTATGGGTCCATGAGAAACATGCAGAGCACATGGATGGCATCAGCGCACAGTCCGTGTTTAAAGGGAATCTGTCAACCTAAATTGGCGGGATATTTATATATAATATACAGTCATGGCCAAAAGTTTTGAGAATGACACAAATATTCTATTTTCACATGATCTGCTGCCCTCTGGTTTTTATGTGTGTTTGACAGATGTTTTTATCACAGACAGAAATATAATAATTGCAAACATATGAGTAAGAAAAGCTTATATTGACAGTTAGAATGAGTTAATGCAGCAAGTCAATATTTGCAGTGTTGACCCTTCTTCTTCAGGACCTCTGCAATTCTCCCTGGCATGCTCTCAACCAACTTCTGGACCAAATCCTGACTGATAGCAGTCCATTCTTGCACAATCAATGCTTTCATTTTGTCAGAATTTTTAGGTTTTTGTTTGTCCACCCGTCTCTTGATGATTGACCACAAGTTCTCAATGGGATTAAGATCTGGGGAGTTTCCAGGCCATGGACCCAAAATCTCTATGTTTTGTTCCCTGAGCCATTTAGTTATCACCTTTGCTTTATGGCAAGGTGCTCCATCATGCTGGAAAAGGCATTGTTGATCGCTAAACTGCTCTTGGAGGGTTGGGAGAAGTTGCTCTTGGAGGACATTCTGGTACCATTCTTTATTCATGGCTGTGTTTTTAGGCAAGACTGTGAGAGAGCCGATTCCCTTGGCCGAGAAGCAACCCCACACATGAATGGTTTCAGGATGCTTAACAGTTGGCATGAGACAAGACTGGTGGTAGCGCTCACCTTGTCTTCTCCGAATGAGGCGTTTTCCTGATGTCCCAAACAATCGAAAAGGGGATTCATCAGAGAAAATAACTTTACCCCAGTCCTCAGCAGTCCACTGCCTGTACCTTTTGCAGAATATCAGTCTGTCCATGATGTTTTTTCTGGAGAGAAGTGGCTTCTTTACTGCCCTCCTTGAGACCAGGCCTTGCTCCAAGAGTCTCCGCCTCACAGTGCATGCAGATGCACTCACACCTGCCTGCTGCCATTCCTGAGCAAGCTCTGCACTGCTGGTAGCCCGATCCCGCAGCTGAAACACTTTTAAGAGACGGTCCTGGCGCTTGCTGGTCTTTCTTGGGCGCCCTGGAGCCTTTTTGGCAACAATGGAACCTCTCTCCTTGAAGTTCTTGATGATGCGATAGATTGTTGACTGAGGTGCAATCTTTCTAGCTGCGATACTCTTCCCTGTTAGGCCATTTTTGTGCATTGCAATGATGACTGCACATGTTTCTTTAGAGATAACCATGGTTAACAGAAGAGAAACAATGATGCCAAGCACCAGCCTCCTTTTAAAGTGTCCAGTGGTGTCATTCTTACTTAATCATGACAGATTGATCTCCAGCCATGTCCTCATCAACACCCACACCTGTGTTAATGGAGCAATCACTGAAAAGAGGTTAGCTGGTCCTTTTAAGGCAGGGCTGCAATGATGTTGAAATGTGTTTTGGGGGATAAAGTTCATTTTCTAGCCAAATATTGACTTTGCAAGTAATTGCTGTTAAGCTGATCACTCTTTATAACATTCTGGAGTATATGCAAATTGTCATTAGAAAAAGTGAAGCAGTAGACTTTGTAAAAATTAATATTTGTGTCATTCTCAAAACTTTTGGCCATGACTGTATATATATTATATATAATAATAATAATATTTAAATGATGGCAGTCAGGTCAGATGAATTGAATGCGCAGTATGCTTTGCCCGCAGATTGCAAGCGCAGGCGCGTTATATGGAGGGCAACAACTACAATTCCCAGAAATAATGGAGACAGCGGCGAACAACATGTTAAGGCAAGTACCCAAAATACCGCCCATCTGACCTGACTGCCATCATTTAAATATCCCGCCAATTTAGGGTGACAGATTCCCTTTAACATTGCAAAGTATAGGAGGAACTGTGTTACACTGCTTGCAGCCCCATGTAAAACTACAGATAATGATATCACCAGGAAATTTACTGTATCTCTGTAAACCAAACTCAATAAAGAGCAACAGATGAGACATCAGAAACTCTCCCCAGATTCCCCCACTGTGGGCAGAGAAGCCTCATGAGATCCCCCACTGTGGGCAGAGAAGCCTCATGAGATCCCCCACTGTGGGCAGTGAAGCCTCATGAGATCCCCCACTGTGGGCAGAGAAGCCTCATGAGATCCCCCATTGTGGGCAGTGAAGCCTCATGAGATCCCCCACTGTGGGCAGAGAAGCCTCATGAGATCCCCCCACTGTGGGCAGTGAAGCCTCATGAGATCCCCCCACTGTGGGCAGAGAAGCCTCATGAGATCCCCCCTATTGTGGGCAGAGACGTCTCATGAGATCCCCCCTATTGTGGGCAGAGACGTCTCATGAGATCCCCTCACTGTGGGCAGAGAAGCCTCATGAGATCCCCCACTGTGGGCAGAGAAGCCTCATGAGATCCCCCACTGTGGGCAGAGAAGCCTCATGAGATCCCCCACTGTGGGCAGAGAAGCCTCATGAGATCCCCCATTGTGGGCAGTGAAGCCTCATGAGATCCCCCACTGTGGGCAGAGAAGCCTCATGAGATCCCCCCACTGTGGGCAGTGAAGCCTCATGAGATCCCCCCACTGTGGGCAGAGAAGCCTCATGAGATCCCCCTATTGTGGGCAGAGACGTCTCATGAGATCCCCTCACTGTGGGCAGAGAAGCCTCATGAGATCCCCCACTGTGGGCAGAGAAGCCTCATGAGATCCCCCACTGTGGGCAAAGAAGCCTCATGAGATCCCCCACTGTGGGCAGAGAAACCTCATGAGATCCCCCACTGTGGGCAGAGAAGTCTCATGAGATCCCCCACTGTGGGCAGAGAAGCCTCATGAGACCCCCCACTGTGGGCAGAAAGCCTCATGGCCCCTGTCTCCAGGGCTGGAATGTGAGGAGGGTCTTCTGGGGGGATGGGTGGTGTAAGTGAACGCATTATCTGGATTCTTTGTATCACGTCATTGTGTAATCAAACAATATTTGATACCTTGCGATACAAAATATTCACAGAAAACAGGACGCAAACTGATACAATGTTGCACAAATCCTTAATAATGCTCATGGAGGGGCGGACACAGAGAGAAGAGGCCGCTGTGGAGCAACGGGGGTCCAAGAGCTCATGTAACGCCCCCATTTCTGCGACTGACAGGAGCTGGATGTGGCCCCTTACCTCTGGGGCCCCTGTGGAGCTGCACAGTTTGCACCACTGGTTTATCGGACCCTGGATCATCAGTTTCCTTTGCAGTAGATTTTTTGGGGCACATTGTACAAATTAACACTTGGCTGCAACAGTTAAAAAAAAAAAAAAAAAACCCTTAGGATTTTCCATAAATTTCGCAGACACGGAATCCGCAAGGTTTCACAATAGCAGCAAAGTAGAGGAGATTTTACCTAATTATAAAAAACAATGCAAAGTCTGAGCAGAGAGAGAAGGGGCACAGATATTAGGTCACCAGAAAGTGTGCGCAGGGCGCGGTGCACACAGACCACCACGGGGCGGTGGGATCCGGCCCCGACAACCCTGCGGAATATACCGCTGATCTTACCCTGCAGTGTGCGGATTCCTCGCTGCCCCAGATCCGGATCTGCTCCAGATTGTTTTCGCTTTTTTGTTTTCAGAGGGATATTGAGTTAAACGGAGACCCACCCTGTTAACTGTATGAGTACCGGCACAATCTCCGCTCCTAGGAGAGGGGAGGAGTAGATACTATGGTGCAGGACTGTACACCGGCCACACAGAGCGCTGACTGCAGCCGATCGGATATGAGCAAAAAGATTCCCAGGACCCTGGTCCAGCAGCGATGGTGGCTACGAGACCAGAATCAGACGAACCTCCCACCGTCTCTTCTGATTCTGTGATATTATGTGTGCGGAGCACCACTATAAAATGTATTATTTATTAATTTTACTCACTATATATAGCGCCATTAATTCCACAGCGCTTTACAGACATTATCATCACTGTCCCCGATGGGGCTCACAATCTACATTCCCTATCAGTATGTTTTTAGAGAATGGGAGGAAACCAGAGAACCCGGAGGAAACCCACGGAAACACAGGGAGAACATACAAACTCCTTGTAGATGTTGTCTTTGGTGGGATTTGAACCCTGGACCCCAGTGCTGCTCAGATGCAGCAGAGCCGCCGCAGAACATCCCCGAGCTCCTCCTTGTGTCAGATGCAGCAGAGCCGCCACAGAACATCTCTGAGCTCCTCCATGTGTCAGATGCAGCAGAGCCGCCACAGAACATCCCGAGCTCCTCCATGTGTCAGATGCAGCAGAGCCGCCACAGAACATCTCTGAGCTCCTCCATGTGTCAGATGCAGCAGAGCCGCCACAGAACATCCCCGAGCTCCTCCATGTGTCAGATGCAGCAGAGCCGCCACAGAA
The DNA here is from genome assembly GCA_033576555.1 of Oophaga sylvatica. Classification (NCBI taxonomy): domain Eukaryota; kingdom Metazoa; phylum Chordata; class Amphibia; order Anura; family Dendrobatidae; genus Oophaga; species Oophaga sylvatica. The sequence continues at coordinate 64,821,716 of JARQOD010000009.1, read as the reverse complement.
CATCCCGAGCTCCTCCATGTGTCAGATGCAGCAGAGCCGCCACAGAACATCTCTGAGCTCCTCCATGTGTCAGATGCAGCAGAGCCACCACAGAACATCCCCGAGCTCCTCCATGTGTCAGATGCAGCAGAGCCGCCGCAGAACATCCTGAGCTCCTCCTTGTGTCAGATGCAGCAGAGCCGCCACAGAATCTCTGAGCTCCTCCATGTGTCAGATGCAGCAGAGCCGCCACAGAACATCCCGAGCTCCTCCATGTGTCAGATGCAGCAGAGCCGCCACAGAACATCTCTGAGCTCCTCCATGTGTCAGATGCAGCAGAGCCGCCACAGAACATCCCCGAGCTCCTCCTTGTGTCAGATGCAGCAGAGCCGCCACAGAACATCCCGAGCTCCTCCATGTGTCAGATGCAGCAGAGCCGCCACAGAACATCTCTGAGCTCCTCCATGTGTCAGATGCAGCAGAGCCGCCACAGAACATCTCTGAGCTCCTCCATGTGTCAGATGCAGCAGAGCCGCCACAGAACATCCGAGCTCCTCCATGTGTCAGATGCAGCAGAACCGCCACAGAACATCTCTGAGCTCCTCCATGTGTCAGATGCAGCAGAGCCGCCACAGAACATCCCCGAGCTCCTCCATGTGTCAGATGCAGCAGAGCCGCCACAGAACATCTCTGAGCTCCTCCATGTGTCAGATGCAGCAGAACCGCCACAGAACATCTCTGAGCTCCTCCTTGTGTCAGATGCAGCAGAGCCGCCACAGAACATCCCGAGCTCCTCCATGTGTCAGATGCAGCAGAGCCGCCACAGAACATCTCTGAGCTCCTCCATGTGTCAGATGCAGCAGAGCCGCCACAGAACATCTCTGAGCTCCTCCATGTGTCAGATGCAGCAGAGCCGCCACAGAACATCCTGAGCTCCTCCATGTGTCAGATGCAGCAGAGCCACCGCAGCACATCCCTGAGTTCCTCCATGTGTCAGATGCAGCAGAGCCGCCACAGAACATCCCCGAGCTCCTCCTTGTGTCAGATGCAGCAGAGCCACCACAGAACATCCCGAGCTCCTCCATGTGTCAGATGCAGCAGAGCCGCCACAGAACATCTCTGAGCTCCTCCATGTGTCAGATGCAGCAGAGCCGCCACAGAACATCCTGAGCTCCTCCATGTGTCAGATGCAGCAGAGCCACCGCAGCACATCCCTGAGTTCCTCCATGTGTCAGATGCAGCAGAGCCGCCACAGAACATCCCCGAGCTCCTCCTTGTGTCAGATGCAGCAGAGCCGCCACAGAACATCCCGAGCTCCTCCATGTGTCAGATGCAGCAGAGCCGCCACAGAACATCCCTGAGTTCCTCCATGTGTCAGATGCAGCAGAGCCGCCACAGAACATCCCCAAGCTCCTCCTTGTGTCAGATGCAGCAGAGCCGCCACAGAACATCCCGAGCTCCTCCATGTGTCAGATGCAGCAGAGCCGCCACAGAACATCTCTGAGCTCCTCCATGTGTCAGATGCAGCAGAGCCGCCACAGAACATCTCTGAGCTCCTCCATGTGTCAGATGCAGCAGAGCCGCCTGTTATGTTACGGTAGCTGAGGAGTGCAGGTAAAAAAGGCAATACACCAGAGCAGTTGGAATCTATGGGATTGCAGTACCCTGACTAACCACCACAACTAGAGGCAGCCGTGGAGCGTTCCTACGATGGTCCTAGACGCCTCGTCACAGCCTGAGAAACTAACTACACCCAAAGATAGAAATAGGAAAGCTATCTGCCCCGGAGCAGAACCCCAAAGATAATAGAAAGCCCCCAAACATGTAATGGCGGTTAGACAAGAGGAAATACTGACACAGAAAGAAAATAGTATGAGCAAACGCTGGGGCCCAAACTATCTAAATAGAAAAGGATAGGAAGGGCACTTACTGCAATCCCAGAAAACCCTGAAAAGCACCAACTCTACTAATTTCAAAATCACCTGAGATCACACGACCTCTACCACCTAAATTAGTTCTCTGGTGTAACAAAAACAGCAGCCACTGAAAAAACTGGAAAAAGCAAAACTACAAAACACAGTGGCTGAACTAAACTGAGAGGGCAAAAGCCCCCGGAGGGGACCCAGAAGGCCCCCACAGAAGTGCAGGACAAAATGCAAAAATATAGCAAAAACACAAAATAAGAAATTGTCTTATCTGATAGCAGGAGATGCAGACACGACACAGCAGGCTACAAGGGAAACTGGAAAGAAGGATTCAGACCAGAACAATTGATCACCGGCAACCCTGATGGGAAAATGATTCCCTTAAATAAGACCAATCAGTAACACCTGATTCCCAATCCTCACTAGTACCGCTTGTAACCACCAGAGGGAGCCTCTGCTCAGAACTCATCTCAAACCCATTCACAACAGTACCCCCCCCTTGAGGAGGGGTCACCGAACCCTCATTTGAGCAACCAGGTCGGTCAGGATGAGTTCTATGATACGCACGGATAAGTCTCCTAGCATGGATGTCCGAAGCAAACACCCAAGAATTATCTTCCTGACCATAACCTCTCCATTTAACCAAATACTGGAGTCTTCGTCTAGAAAAACGAGAATCCAATATTTTCTCAACCACATACTCCAGATTGCCCTCAACCAAAACAGGGTCAGGAGGCACAGCAGCAGGAACCACTGGCTCAACAAACCTCTTCACAAGGACTTGTGGAACACGTTATGGATCTTAAATGTCCCTGGAAGAAGCAAACGAAAAGAAACAGGATTAATAATCTCCATGATCTTATAAGGTCCATGAACCTAGGCTTAAATTTAGGAGATGCTACTCTCATAGGAATATTCTTTGAGGACAACCAGACCAAGTCCCCCACTTTAAAAACCGAGGACCATCAGTCCTATGCCGGTTAGCAAACCGCTGGGCCTTCTCCTGAGAGAGGGACAACCTCTCCACTACCTGGTCCCAAATCTGCTGCATACGCTCAACAACAGAGTCAACACCTGGACAGACAGAAGCCTCCGTCTGTCCTGAAGAAAATCGAGGGTGAAACCCAGAATTACAGAAAAACGGGGACATCAAAGTGGCAGAGCTAGCCCTATTATTAAGAGCAAACTCAGCCAAAGGCAAAAAAGAGACCCAGTCATCCTGATCAGCAGACACAAAGCATCTTAGATAGGTCTCCAATGTCTGGTTTGTTCTCTCAGTTTGACCATTGGTCTGAGGATGAAATGCCGAGGAGAAAGACAATTGAACACCCAGTTTAGAACAAAAAGTCCTCCAAAATCTGGAAACAAACTGGACTCCTCTGTCAGACACAATGTTCTCAGGAATGCCGTGTAAACGAACCACGTGCTGAAGGAACAACGGCACCAATTCAGAGGAGGAAGGCAACTTAGGTAATGGCACAAGATGTATCATTTTGGAAAACCTATCACAAATTACCCAGATGGTGGTCATTCTCTGAGAAACAGGAAGATCGGAAATGAAATCCATAGAGATATGGGTCCATGGTCTCTTGGGCACAGGCAATGGCATCAACAAACCACTAGAGCGAGAGCAAGGCTTGGAGCGAGAGCAAGTCCCGCAGGACTGCACAAATTCCCTGACATCGCGAGACAAGGTAGGCCACCAAAAGGACCGACTAACCAAGTCTCTGGTACCAAAAATTCCGGGATGCCCAGCCAATGCGGAACAATGAATCTCAGACATCACACTCTTTTTCCATTGGTCCGGGACAAACAATTTTCCAACAGGGCAGCGCTCGGGCCTATGCTCCTGACACCCCTCCAGAGCAAGTCTCAAATTGGGCGAGATGGCGGAAAGAACTACACCCTCCTTCAAAATAACAGAGGGATCAGATAGCTCAGGAGAGTCCGCAAGGAAACTCCTCGAGAGGGCATCCGCCTTAACATTCTTAGTGCCAGGAAGAAAGGAAACCACAAAATTAAAACGTGTGAAAAACAAGGCCCACCTGGCCTGTCTAGGATTGAGTCGCTTGGCAGATTCCAGATAGACCAGATTCTTATGGTCCGTAAGGACCACCACCTGATGTTTGGCTCCCTCCAGCCAATGTCTCCACTCTTCAAAAGCCCACTTCATGGCCAATAACTCCCGATTACCCACGTCATAATTACGTTCAGTAGGAGAAAATTTTCGAGAGAAAAAGGCACAAGGGTTACTTTTAGAGGTCTCTGGATCTTTTTGGGACAAAACGGCACCTGCCCCAATTTCAGAGGCATCAACCTCCACCTGAAATGGCAGAGAAACATCAGGCTGCCGTAGAACAGGAGCAGAAGTGAATCTCTGCTTAAGTTCCTGAAACGCAGAGACTGCCTCAGGAGGCCAATTCACCACATCAGAACCCTTTCTGGTCAAATCAGTTAATGGTTTAACAATAACAGAGAAATTACCAATAAATTTACGATAAAAATTGGCAAAACCCAAAAATCTCTGAAGAGCCTTTAATGAAGTAGGTTGGACCCAATCACAGATGGCCTGAACCTTGACCGGGTCCATTTCAATAACAGATGGGGACAAAATGAATCCCAGAAATGAGATCTTCTGTACGCCAAAAAGACACTTTGATCCCTTCACATACAGAGCATTCTCTCTCAAAATCTGGAATACAGTTCGAACATGTTTCACATGAGAGTCCCAGTCATTAGAAAAAATCAAGATATCATCCAAATAAACAATCAGAAACTTGTCCACAAAATCCCTGAAAATGTCATTCATGAAGGACTGGAAGACGGAAGGAGCATTAGTGAGCCCAAAGGGCATCACAAGGTACTCAAAATGCCCTTCAGGGGTGTTAAATGCCGTCTTCCATTCATCCCCGTGCTTAATGCGAATAAGGTTATACGCCCCCCTGAGGTCAAGCTTGGTAAACCAAGTAGCGTTTTTCACCCTGGAAAACAGGTCAGAAATCAAGGGTAACGGGTATTGATATTTCACAGTAATATTGTTCAAGAGACGATAATCAATACACGGCCTTAATGAACCATCTTTTTTGGCCACAAAGAAAAAACCGGCACCTAAGGGTGAAGAGGATGGTCTGATATGACCCTTCTCCAATGATTCCTTGATATAAGACCGCATAGCGTCATGTTCAGGTACAGACAAGTTAAAAAGGCGACCCTTAGGGAATTTACTACCTGGCACTAATTCAATAGCGCAGTCATAGCTCCTATGGGAGGTAAGGATGCAGATTTACTTTCGCTAAACACATCAGAAAAATCAAACAAAAAGTCAGGAACATCCTCAGCCTGGGGGGAGGCAGAAAAAACAGGAGTGTTGGTATTAACACATTGGCAGCCCCAACTGGTTACAGACACAGATTTCCAATCCAAAACAGGATTATGAGACTGTAACCAAGGGAAACCCAGCACGATAATGTCATGCAGATTATATAGAACCAAAAATTTGCAGCACTCTTGGTGATCAGGTTCAACCCTCATTATCACCTGAGTAGAAAACTGGGGTTTATTCTCAGCCAAAGGGGTAGAATCGATCCCCAGTAGGGGAATAGACTTCTGTAGGGGTATCAAGGGAAATCCACAACGTTTAGCAAAATCATAATCCATCAGGTTAATAGCTGCTCCAGAATCAACGAAAGCCTGAGCAGAAAATGAGGACAGAGAGCATATCAGAGTGACAGTTAACAAAAACTTAGTCTGAACACTACCCAAGACAACTGAGCGTGCAAAACGTCTTCCCCGCTTAGGGCAGACTGAAATAGCATGAGAGGCATCACCACAGTAGAAACACAACCCATTGCGCTTTCGAAACTCATGACGCTGTGCCCCAGACACCACTCCATCACACTGCATGGGCTCAGCAGCTGGCTCACAAAGCAACACCACTCCACGCATACTTCTCCGCTCACGCAAACGTCTGTCAATTTGAATCGCTAATGACATAGAATCATTGAGACCAGAGGGGACAGGGAATCCCACCATAACATCCTTTACATTATCCGACAGACCCTTCCGGAAAAGGGCCGCCAAAGCGTCGTCATTCCATTTGGTCAGGACTGCCCACCTACGGAATCTCTGACAGTATAACTCAGCGTCATCAAGCCCCTGATTTAATGCCAACAAGGCTTTTTCAGCTTGATCAGTGACATTAGGCTCATCGTACAATAACCCCAAAGCCTGAAAAAATGCATCAACATCACTCAAAACAGGATCCCCAGGTGTCAGGGAAAAAGCCCAATCCTGAGGATCGCCGCGCAGGAGAGAGATGACAATTTGAACCTGCTGCGCTGCGTTTCCTGAGGACTTAGATTTTAAGGCAAGAAACAATTTACAATTATTTTTGAAATTCTGAAACTTAGCTCGATCCCCTAAAAACAAATCTGGCATGGGGATCCTAGGTTCCACAACAGGCAACCCAGCAAGATATGCAGCAATACTCCGAACCTCAGTGGCAAGCTGATCCACACGGCCAGACAACTGTGCAAACTCCATTGGAGAGAAAAGATCCTCCCCAGCACCCAGAGATACAGAGGAAAAAAAAAAAAAAAAAATGCAACAAACAGAAAAATATCTCTGACAACTTTTCTTCCTTCAAAATATTTTTTCCCTTCTGTGAGTACCATACAATTTTTATGGCCGGTGATACTGTTATGTTACGGTAGCTGAGGAGTGCAGGTAGAAAAGGAAATACACCAGAGCAGTTGGAATCTATGGGATTGCAGTACCCTGACTAACCACCACAACTAGAGGCAGCCGTGGAGCGTTCCTACGATGGTCCTAGACGCCTCGTCACAGCCTGAGAAACTAACTACACCCAAAGATAGAAATAGGAAAGCTATCTGCCCCGGAGCAGAACCCCAAAGATAATAGAAAGCCCCCAAACATGTAATGGCGGTTAGACAAGAGGAAATACTGACACAGAAAGAAAATAGTATGAGCAAACGCTGGGGCCCAAACTATCTAAATAGAAAAGGATAGGAAGGGCACTTACTGCAATCCCAGAAAACCCTGAAAAGCACCAACTCTACTAATTTCAAAATCACCTGAGATCACACGACCTCTACCACCTAAATTAGTTCTCTGGTGTAACAAAAACAGCAGCCACTGAAAAAACTGGAAAAAGCAAAACTACAAAACACAGTGGCTGAACTAAACTGAGAGGGCAAAAGCCCCCGGAGGGGACCCAGAAGGCCCCCACAGAAGTGCAGGACAAAATGCAAAAATATAGCAAAAACACAAAATAAGAAATTGTCTTATCTGATAGCAGGAGATGCAGACACGACACAGCAGGCTACAAGGGAAACTGGAAAGAAGGATTCAGACCAGAACAATTGATCACCGGCAACCCTGATGGGAAAATGACTCCCTTATATAAGACCAATCAGTAACACCTGATTCCCAATCCTCACTAGTACCGCTTGTAACCACCAGAGGGAGCCTCTGCTCAGAACTCATCTCAAACCCATTCACAACAGCCGCCACAGAACATCCCCGAGCTCCTCCATGTGTCAGATGCAGCAGAGCCGCCACAGAACATCTCTGAGCTCCTCCATGTGCCAGATGCAGCAGAGCCGCCACAGAACATCCCCGAGCTCCTCCATGTGTCAGATGCAGCAGAGCCGCCACAGAACATCTCTGAGCTCCTCCATGTGTCAGATGCAGCAGAGCCGCCACAGAACATCTCTGAGCTCCTCTATGTGCCAGATGCAGCAGAGCAACCACAGAACATCCCGAGTTCCTCCATGTGTCAGATGCAGCAGAGCCGCCACACAATATCCTGAGCTCCTCCATGTGTCAGATGCAGCAGAGCCGCCACAGAACATCCCGAGCTCCTCCATGTGTCAGATGCAGCAGAGCCGCCACAGAACATCCTGAGCTCCTCCATGTGTCAGATGCAGCAGAGCCACCACAGAACATCCCGAGCTCCTCCATGTGTCAGATGCAGCAGAGCCACCACAGAACATCCCCGAGCTCCTCCATGTGTCAGATGCAGCAGAGCCGCCACAGAACATCTCTGAGCTCCTCGATGTGTCAGATGCAGCAGAGCCGCCACAGAACATCTCTGAGCTCCTCCATGTGCCAGATGCAGCAGAGCCGCCACAGAACATCTCTGAGCTCCTCTATGTGCCAGATGCAGCAGAGCCGCCACAGAACATCCCCGAGCTCCTCCATGTGTCAGATGCAGCAGAGCAGCCACAGAACATCCCGAGCTCCTCCATGTGTCAGATGCAGCAGAGCCGCCACAGAACATCCTGAGCTCCTCCATGTGTCAGATGCAGCAGAGCAACCACAGAACATCCCCGAGCTCCTCCATGTGTCAGATGCAGCAGAGCCACCACAGAACATCCCGAGCTCCTCCATGTGTCAGATGCAGCAGAGCCACCACAGAACATCCCCGAGCTCCTCCATGTGTCAGATGCAGCAGAGCCGCCACAGAACATCTCTGAGCTCCTCGATGTGTCAGATGCAGCAGAGCCGCCACAGAACATCTCTGAGCTCCTCCATGTGCCAGATGCAGCAGAGCCGCCACAGAACATCTCTGAGCTCCTCCATGTGTCAGATGCAGCAGAACCGCCACAGAACATCCCCGAGCTCCTCCATGTGTCAGATGCAGCACAGCAACCACAGAACATCCCCGAGCTCCTCCATGTGTCAGATGCAGCAGAGCCACCACAGAACATCCCCGAGCTCCTCCATGTGTCACATGCAGCAGAGCCGCCACAGAACATCTTTGAGCTCCTCCATGTGTCAGATGCAGCAGAGCCGCCACAGAACATCCCCGAACTCCTCCATGTGTCAGATGCAGCAGAGCAACCACAGAACATCCCCGAGCTCCTCCATGTGTCAGATGCAGCAGAGCAACCACAGAACATCCCTAAGCTCCTCCATGTGTCAGATACAGCAGAGCCGCTACAGAACATCCCCGAGCTCCTCCATGTGTCAGATGCAGCAGAGCCGCCACAGAACATCTTTGAGCTCCTCCATGTGCCAGATGCAGCAGAGCCACCACAGAACATCTCTGAGCTCCTCTATGTGCCAGATGCAGCAGAACCACCACAGAACATCTCTGAGTTCCTCCATGTGTCAGATGCCACAGAACATCTCTGAGCTCCTCCATGTGTCAGATGCAGCAGAGCCGCCACAGAACATCCCGAGCTCCTCCATGTGTCAGATGCAGCAGAGCCACCACAGAACATCTCTGAGCTCCTCCATGTCCCAGATGCAGCAGAGCCGCCACAGAACATCTCTGAGCTCCTCCATGTCCCAGATGCAGCAGAGCCGCCACAGAACACCTCTGAGCTCCTCCATGTGCCAGATGCCACAGAACATCTCTGAGCTCCTCCATGTGTCAGATGCAGCAGAGCCGCCACAGAACATCTCTGAGCTCCTCCATGTGTCAGATGCAGCAGAGCAACCACAGAACATCCCCGAGCTCCTCCTTGTGTCAGATGCCACAGAGCTACTGCAGAACATCTCTGAGCTCCTCCATGTGTCAGATGCAGCAGAGCTACTGCAGAACATCTCTGAGCTTCTCCATGTGTCAGATGCAGCAGAGCTACTGCAGAACATCTCTGAGCTCCTCCATGTGTCAGATGCCACAGAGCCACTGCAGAACATCTTTGAGCTCCTCTATATTTCAGATGCAGCAGAGCCACCACCGAACATCCCCGAGCTCCTCCATGTGCCACAGCAGGTGCAATGTTCTTATATTTGCTTCATTTTTGCATCTCAGAACATAGAGCTGATGTGACACCAAGAAGCTCCAGTTTTGTCTCCTCCATCCACGGGACATTCTCCCAGATTCTTTGTGGCTCGTCAAAATGCATTTTGGCAAATTCCAGTCTGGCTTTATTATGATTTGCTTTCAGTGGTTTCCTCCTCGGTAATTTTCCATGAAGTCCACTTAGGGCTAAGGTTGGTTTCACACATCCGGCGGGCGCCTTGCATTTTGCCGCAGCGCCGCATCAGAAAACCTGATGCGCCGCATGCGGCTTTTTTCGCATTGACATGCATTAGCGCCGGATGGCGCCACATGTCAGTGCGTTGCATGCGGTTTTGTCCGGATGCGGCGCAAATGTACATTGCGGCGGCCGGACAAAACGCAGCATGTAACGTTTTTTGTTTTTGCCGGATGGTTTCTGATGTCTCCGGGCATCAGAAACCATCCGGCAAAAAACTGCATGCGGCCGCCGGCGGCGCATCAGGTTTTCTGATGTGGCGCTGCGGCAAAATGCCGCGGGCGCCGCAAGGCGCCCGCCGGATGTGTGAAAGAGGCCTAAGACGACGGATGGTGCGATCTGACACTGATGGACCTTGGAGTTCTCCTCGAATCCCTTTGTAAGTTGTTCTGGGCTCTGTGGTTCCCATTTGTATTCTCCATCTCTGCAGTTTTCCTCGTGCGGTCGCGTCCAGGGAGCTCGGCTACAGGCTACAGCCCTGTAGATCTTACATCTCTCAATAATATGTGCAGCTGTAATCACAGGAACATCATGTTGTCCGGAGACGTCTTATAGCCTTTTACATGTTTGTCTATCATTTTCTTTCTAATCTCTTGAGACAGCGCTATACTCAGATTTCTGTGCTCCGTGATCAGCGTGGTACAACCATGATCCCAAACAGCACAGTGACTACTTTTCTCCCTTGAAATAGGCGACTGCCTGATGACAAGATACCTGTGATGATAATTACAGGACGCACCTTGGTTTCATGTCCTTATGGTCTAATTATTTTCATTTTTGTCTAGGACAATTTCACAAGATGTTATTTGTTTTTTTCTGTTGAACCATAATATATGTTAATATTCAGTAAATGTAAATTGAAAACAACTTTTGTTAGTTTCAGGTTATTTCACAAACCAATGTGGGATTTTTTTTACTTTACCAGAAGGGGAACAACAATTTTGTCCACATGTGAAAACAGTGAGAACATATAGTCCATTAATAATATCAGACAGAGACAAATAATAGTTCTGTACCAGGCAGATATAATACAGCCATATAGTGCATATGTAACACTGCTATATCGTGCATAATAACCCCATCGTACTATGCCAAGGTTCACACAAGTATCAGTGCTATTGCCATCCTGTGACCAAATGAAATCACTGATACCGTCATTCAGTGCCACATCACACACACCGGTACTATACCGTCATACTGTGCTGACATAAAAGAAGTACTACCGTCATACACGACAGTACCATAATTAATAACAGATCTTATATAGTATATAGTAAAGATCCGGGTAATTACACACATAAGGTGACGCATCGTCCTAAATCATAAGGAGCTCACGCAGACAAAAGGGTGCAAACATTAGGTTTAAAAAGCACAGAAAATCAACTCTTAAGGTACTGCCACACTAAACAATCCCGCTAGCGATCACGATAACGACGCATACTAATGCGATCGCTAGCGGGATTGTTTCTATATCGCTAAGTGCGGCCACATTTAGTGATATAGTTAACGACGCTATCGCCGTTAGCGATCTTCTTAACGACTTTAGCGGTACAAAAGTACCGCTAAATCGCTAAGAAAAGGTGCCACACTAGCGATATATACTTACCCAGCGGGAGCGCCGACGAGAAAATAGGGTCCGGAACGATTCCAGCGACGAGCGAGATCACAGCAGGAAGCTCGTCGCTGGCAGATGCCGCACTGAACAACATCGCTAACGGGATCGCTAAATAGTGACGTTTTTTAGCGATCCCGTTAGCGATGTTGTTTAGTGTGGCATACCCTTAAAGCAAGAAAAAGGGGGAGGGAAAAAGGAAAAAGAAAACAAAAAGGAAAAAAGAAAGGGAAAACAAAACAAATAGAAAAGAGAGAGGAAAGACAAAGGAAGGAGAACTAACTTAATAAACCATTCCAAACTGCCTCCTGATATTATCTTCCAGTCATCGCCTCCCTTTATTGTCCCATAAATAGGTGATGTAAAGACAAAAAGGAAAACATTAAAAACAAACCAATATATGAAGAAAACCAGGCACAAAAAAACAAATATCCTAAAATAAAATAAATAAAATTTTTTTTTTTTTTGCAAAAAATGCATGAAGTTGTAATAATAATAATAAAGGTATTTAGTAAACATAATTTTGATCAAAAGAATGTACAAGCCATCCCGGCACGTCAAGGCAACCCTTTGTGGGACAGTCTTACTCTAGTATTAAAAACCTTTCCACTTGTCAAGTGACGTAAATGTGAACAAGGCAGAGGGACTGAACCCACCAGTTGAAGCTCAGGCCAGACAGGATGGATTTCTCAATTCAGAAACATTTTTTTATTTATTTTATTTTAGGACATTTGTTTTTTGTGCCTGGTTTTCTGTGTAATGGTCATGTGTTAATATGCATTTACATTTTGCATACACATCAACTCACTTTTTCAGTTCAGATTTAGTTTCCAATATATGAAGAAAACAGGATCTGAACATTTCAATATCAAAAACATCCAAGAATATTATATTCAATATTGAGCCCTTCAGGATATAAACAATCCAACTCGTGTATCCAGCGCAGCTCCTGTTTGATTATTAGGAGAACAGAGAATCAGCAGCAGGGAAGTGGGACACTGAGGAGTGATCAGGCAGACTAGGTGGGCAGAGATTCTGCAGCAGAGGGGGGGACACTGAGGAGCTGTCAGGCTGACTAGGTGGGCAGCGATTCTACAGCAGAGAGGAGGGTCACGGAGGAGCTGTCAGGCTGACTAGGTGGGCAGAGATTCTGCAGCAGAGAGGAGGGTCACTGAGGAGCTGTCAGGCAGACTAGGTGGGCAGAGATTCTACAGCAGAGAGGAGGGTCACTGAGGAGAGGTCAGGCAGACTAGGTGGGCAGAGATTCTGCAGCAGGGAGGGAGATACTGAGAGCTGTCAGGCTGACTAGGTGGGCAGAGATTCTGCAGCAGAGAGGGGGACATTGAGGAGCTGTCAGGCTGACTAGGTGGGCAGATATTCTGCAGCAGAGAGGGGGACACTGAGGAGCTGTCAGGCTGACTAGGTGGGCAGAGATTCTGCAGCAGGGAGGGAGATACTGAGGAGCTGTCAGGCTGACTAGGTGGGCAGAGAATCTGCAGCAGAGGGGGGGACACTGAGGAGCTGTCAGGCAGACTCGGTGGGCAGAGATTCTGCAGCAGATAGGGGGGACACTGAGGAGCTGTCTGGCAGACTAGGTGGGCAAAGATTTTGCAGCAGAGAGGAGGGACACTGAGGAGCTGTCAATCAAGCTGTAGGGGGAATTATCAGCAGCAGAGAGGGGGGACACTGAGGAACTGTCAATCAGAATAGATAGAAATTCAACAGCAGTGAGGAGGACCCCTGAGATGCTATTAGGCTGGGAAGGCAGAAAATGATTGTAAACTTTCAAAAAGGATTACACTGCAATTTATGGATGTCCAAAGTAAGTACACCAGCTTCATCAAGTCGGCAAAATTTATTTTATATTTTATTTAATTGGTTTTGTGAAATCTTGCAGAGAGTTTGCTTTAAACTTTAATCCCTGAGAGTAATCACAGCAAACAATCACATTACACTTTCTTTGTTATTGTATAGCGCCATCACATCCTGCGGTGCAGTACACAGATTGTGGGCACTCACATTAGTTTATTGCTCTAAAGACAATAGCAAGCTTTACAGGAAAACACTTTTGCTTAAGTTCTCTAAGGAGATTAACAGAAACTCCAATAAGAGAAGGAAAATATGAAATTCTTAGAATTCTTAAAATTAACAGAACAGATTCTGACAACAGCGGGAGATGGAAAATGTGTTAATTTATTGTCAAAAGGGGATGGGATTGAAAAGTATTGTCTCCCCTCTATCCAGGGGCCACATCACACCAACAAAGGTTAACTCTACAATATGGTGGAAGCAATGAGAGTTGGCTGATTTCAGTGGACGCTGTCAGTCATCCGGGAGCCATGGTAGCTCCATAGTCCAGCTCTGTGGTCTCCAGCCTGCGGCCCTCCAGCTAATGCACAACTACAACTCCCAGCATGGCCCTGCAGTCGGACTGTATATGGGGGTCTTTCGCTATAAGACAACAATGGAAAGAACAAGAATTACATATATAAATGGATAAAACATAGAACTCTCATTGATAAAGGGGTTGTCCAAAAAGCCTTGGACCATGTCTGGTGTTGCAACTTAGCCATCATGAAGAAAATGAAACTAAACAGGAATAATAGTGATGGCATGTGAGTGGAGAAGTTTAAAAAAGTGGTCCTTTTAATTTTTCTAACCAGACCTTTTTGTGGCATGTTGGTAGGAATACATGTACATAAGTCAATGTGCCACTAGAGGGAGACATCGTACTGTACAGCAGTGAATACGATCAGATGACAAGTGCACATACAGGTAAATGTAACAACTTCTCATCCTAAATCAGTAAAGGTAAGCTGAGACTTGTAGTCATTTGTAGATTCTTGTCAACAACGATGGGTGAAAATAATAGAGGAATTTAGTTTGCATGGAACTTTCTATGAATTGTGACCAAAAGTCGATAAAGAACAAATATAGTAATGAATAAGCCCAAATGAGGGCACAGCCCAAACTCCCTTTGAAGTCACTGATGCTGTGCGGAGTCCCCGGCTGACCTGAAGTGAACTCAATTGCTGTCATGTATAGTGTACAGTTCCTATAGCGTCTTGTGCTTGGGTGCGAGGAAAACACAGGAGACATAGGTTGATATGAAATGACTTGTATTACTTCATACAAGCATGCAGAAAAGTTCACACAGTTTGCAGGAACAGCGACAGGAGACACAGCAGGCCAGAGTAACTTCAAGCACTACAATAAATCTCCAAGGCAGGTTCAGGATCTCTTCTCTGTACCGTAATTCCTCTGCAAACATGGATTCACCAAACAGCAGGTTTCCAGAGTCCAAAAGTGTTCCAAGGCTCCTCAGTAGGGAATAGCTGGAGTACAAGTCCAAGGCTTCCAGGAGTCAGGTCACAGACTGACTGAGGCTTGATTCAGGAGCACTGATTGTTCAGCTGAGGCTGCTTAAGAAGCAAGAGGGAAGAATCAGGGCGGGAACATGAAAACTGGAAACTCCATATTAACTGAGGGCAAGAGCTGCAGAAAGACAGAAAGCAAAATGGCCGACGGAAAACTGAGTTTCAAGGAACATGTCAACAGAGACAAAGAACCTTACATTACTCCCCCCTTAGGGACAACCTCCGGATGACCTCAGACCAAGCTTGTCAGGGTACCTCTGATGAAACTGGCGGAGCAGGCGAGGAGCATTTACATTATTGACTGGTTCCCATGAGTTGTCCTCCACTGGGTAGCCCTGCCATTTAATCAAATATTGCAACTGATTTCTGTACAACCTGGAATCTAGAATCCTTTCCACCATAAATTCTTCCTGACCATCGACTAGCACTGGGTCAGGGCAAGGAGAAGAACGTCCAGGAAACGTATTGGGTGTTGCAGCCTTTAGTAGGGATACATGAAAGACAGGGTGGATTCTCATAGTTCTGGGCAGTTGAAGACGACAAGCAACGGCACTTATAATCTTATTGATCTTATAAGGTCCAATGTACTTATGTCCCAATTTAGATGATGGAATCTTTAATTTAAGATTTCTGGTTGACAGCCAGACCAAATCTCCTACCTTGAAAGCTGGTGCAGGTTTACGAAATTTATCTGCTGCTTTCTTGTACCTTTCCTGAGCCAATTCTAGATTTTCCTTTAGAAGATCCATATTCTTTTGTAAAGACGTGATTCTTTCAGCCACTGCCGGCAAGGGCGTATCTATGGGAAATCGAGGAAGAATGTTAGGATGATAACCTAGATTGGAGTAAAAAGGAGACTGCTTAGTGGAGGCGCTCTGAGAGTTGTTATAAGAGAACTCAGCCAGTGGAAGTAGATCCACCCAATCATCCTGTAGGTGGCAGATAAAACAGCGGAGATACTGCTCCAGGGTCTGATTGGTTCGTTCTGTCTGTCCATTAGTCTGGGGATGAAAAGCAGAAGAAAGGTTTACTTTAATGTCCAATGCTGCACAGAAATTTTGCCAAAACCTTGAAGTGAATTGCACCCCTCGATCCGAAATGACCTCATCCGGTACTCCATGTAAGCGAAACACATTCTTAATTATCAAGTCTGATGTCTGTTTTGCAGTGGGTAAGCCGACACAAGGGATAAAATGAGCTGCCTTTGTTAGACGGTCAACCACCACTAGAATGGTGTTCTTCCCTTGAGAGGTTGGTAACTCCACAATGAAGTCCATAGAAATGGATCCCCACGGGCGGGACGGGGTGGGAAGAGGTTGTAACAGACCAGTTGGTGAGGAGCGAGGTGTTTTGCATCTTGCACAAACCTCACACGAAGTGACATAGTCCAAAACATCCTTCCTGTAAGTGGGCCACCAAAAGAAACGAGAAAGAAATTCTTGTGTCTTTAGAATTCCCCTATGCCCGGCTATCTTGGAATCGTGAATGAGTTGCAATACTCTCAATCTGACTGTTTCAGGTATATACAGACGTTGTCCCTGAATCCACACACCATTCTTAAAGACAAGACTTACGTCCCTTGGGGGTTGAGCCAACAAAGAATCCGCATGGTATGCTTCCTTGATGTCCTTAAGTAGGTCTTGATTATGAATCACTCCCAGGAATCTAGAGTCAGGAAGAATAGTCTTAGGAGGAGTAATTGGACGTGTCTCTGCTGAGTAAATCCTAGAGAGTGCATCAGCCTTTCCATTGCGTGATCCTGGTCTATAAAAAATGACAAAATTAAATTGGTTTAGGAAAAGATTCCAGCGAGCCTGGCGAGGAGTCAGGCACTTAGCCGACCTGATAAATTCAAGGTTACGATGGTCTGTCAGGACGACTATTTGCTGTGCAGCTCCCTGAAGAAGGTGTCTCCATTCCTTGAAGGCGGCAATAATGGCCAACAATTCTCTATTGCCCACATCGTAGTTCCTCTCAGCCGAAGACAACTGCTGGGAAAAGAAGGCACAGGGATGCAAGACATTCTTCTCACCTGTTCTCTGAGAGGTATAGCTCCAACGGCACAGTCTGAAGCATCCACCTCAATTATGAAGGCAAGCTCGGGGTTGGGATGTACTAAGATAGGTGCGGTGGTAAATTTATCCTTTAAACAGGAAAATGCTTCCTGAGCTTGTGGGGTCCAGGAGAACCTAGACTGTTTCCGGGTAAGTTGGGTGATAGGTGACACTACCTCAGAGAAATTCCTAATGAAACGTCTATAGAAGTTGGCAAACCCGATGAAACGCTGCACCTCCTTCACATTTCTAGGAATTGGCCAATCCTTGATGGCTTGGGTCTTGCTTCCATCCATACAGTACATACCCCAGAAATTGAATTTCGGTCCTATGGAATTCACATTTTTCAAGTTTGATGTAGAGATGGTTTTGTCTTAGGCGTTCTAAGACCATTCT
Source organism: Oophaga sylvatica (assembly GCA_033576555.1). Taxonomy (NCBI): domain Eukaryota; kingdom Metazoa; phylum Chordata; class Amphibia; order Anura; family Dendrobatidae; genus Oophaga; species Oophaga sylvatica. Next base: position 64,804,364 of record JARQOD010000009.1, on the reverse strand, counting down.
CACATGTCCATGATGTTCCTCTGTGGAGTTAGAAAAAATTAGAATATCATCCAAATAAATCACCACGAATGTATCTAGGAGATCCCTGAAGATATCATTCACGAAGTGTTGGAAAGTGGCTGGGGCGGTACTCAGACCAAAAGGCATAACTAGATATTCAAAGTGTCCATAGCGTGACCTGAAAGCAGTCTTCCATTCATCCCCAGGTCTAATACGGACCAAGTTATAGGCCCCACGGAGATCCAGTTTAGAGAAAATTTTGGCATGCCGCACTCTCTCCAACAACTCAGGGATTAAAGGCAATGGATAACGGTTTCTAATAGTAACCTTATTGAGTTCCCTATAGTCTATGCAGGGTCTCAGAGATCCATCTTTCTTCTTCACAAAGAAGATGGGTGCACCTGCGGGAGATGAAGAGGGGCGTATGAAGCCCTTGGCTAAATTTTCGTCTATATAATCCTTCAAAGCTTTTAGCTCGGGCCCGCTAGGGGGTAGATCTTACCAAAAGGTATCTCGGCTCCAGGCAATAATTCAATTGGACAATCATATGGACGGTGAGGAGGAAGCTGATCAGCGTTCTTCTTGTCACATAAATCCACATAGTCCTGGTATACAGCTGGTAGTTCAGGGACTGACATGGTTCCTTTAGGAACAGAGCAAGCTGAAACTCCTTGACTCATCTGTTTCTCCGGAAAGTGTAATTCCTTGGTCTCCCAGTTAATCGTAGGATTCTGCGCCTGCAGCCATGGTAGCCCTAGAATAATGGGAAAGTGGGGAGAAGAGATAAGCATAAAAGACATTTTCTCCTGATGATCTTTACCCATAAGGACCCTCAAAGGCTCTGTTTCTTGATCCACTGGTCCAGAAGTCAGTAGAGAGCCATCCACAGTCTCCACCTGTACTGGAGTAGCCTTCTTCACTGAACGTATCCCCTGTTTCAGAGCAAAGGAGATATCCATAAAATTTCCACTTGCTCCTGAGTCGATCATAGCAGAGCTAGACACCCAGACTGAGTCAACCCAGAGTTTGATGGAAAGGAAGCAATGAGAATTGTTTCTTTTACAACTCAGCTGGGACACCGCTGAGGAAACTTGAAAAATTGCAGCGTTTATACCGTCATCGTCCCCAGAACTAACAGAGTTTAAGTCCGAGAAATCAAGATCTCTTGCAGCAGATCTCTCTGGAGCCTGAGGCTCGGACATGACAGAGCTCCTCTCGCAACACTCACAGTGAATGACTGCTGCAGTAGTCTTACGAGAACGGCTGGGGCAGTTTATAATGAAGTGCCCTGACTTACCACAGTAGAAACATAGATTTTCCTTTATACGATGTTCTTTGCGTGCATCACTAACCCGTCTTTGTAAAGAGTCCACCTGCATGGGTTCAGGTTCTGGTTCCCTTGTGATCCTACTCAAAGGTTCCTTAGCTGAGGAGGGAGGTAGTAAAAGGTTAGTGCGATTATTTTCGAACCATCTCTCTTGTCTGCGTTCAGTCAGACGAGCATCAATACGGATACAATAGTTAATAAAGTCACCTAACGCAGTGGGAGGGTCGGCACGAGCAAGTTCATCCTTAATCAGTGGAGACAACCCTTTCCGAAAAAATAGATTTTTTAGCGGAAGTGTCCCAAGTGGTATCAAGAGCCCATCTCCTGAAATCCAGGGCATATTCGGCTACTGAACGCTTACCTTGGCGCAAAGTTAACATGGCTGCTTCAGCTGTTGCACCTCGATTGGGGTCATCAAACACCTGCCCCATGGCTGAAATAAAAGCATCAAGGTGATTCAAACAATCATCCTCAGTCTCAATCAGAGGGTTTGCCCACATCAAAGCCTTATTGGTAAGCAACATGATTATAGTAAGCACTTTGGATCGTTCAGTGGGAAATTGTGAAGCATGTGCAGAGAAAAATAAATTGCATTGATTAATAAATCCCCTGAATTTCTCACGTTCACCGCCAAAACGAAAAGGAGGTAATTTGGGGATCCCAGAACTTGGGGTTATGGCAGGAGCCTGGGCTCGTTCCTCTAGAGCCTCAATCCTGGCTCGCAATTCCTGGGTAGTCTGTCCAAACACTTGCAAATTATGATTAGTGAGGTCCTGTAGGCTTGCAAAACGGGTTTTTAAAGTCTGTACATCTGAAAGGATTGTATCAGTCACTCCGCAAAGTTCCTTTATGCGGGCCTCCATCTTCCAGATCTTTTAAGGCAGAAGTGCTGGAAGGAGAAGAGGAAAGGAAAAAAAAAAAAACAATAGTGTTTACCTGTGGTAACACTGCAGAGTAAAATTTTAAGGGAATGCGCTCACCTGGAATGGTTGTGAGAAGTCACAACCACTGTCATCACATAAGGTATTAAACGGACATCTGATATCCACAGTCACAGCAGACACAGCTTTCCCAGACCCAGCAGACACTAAACATTGGCTCCTGAATCTTGTCATGTATAGTGTACAGTTCCTATAGCGTCTTGTGCTTGGGTGCGAGGAAAACACAGGAGACATAGGTTGAAATGAAATGACTTGTATTACTTCATACAAGCATGCAGAAAAGTTCACACAGTTTGCAGGAACAGCGACAGGAGACACAGCAGGCCAGAGTAACTTCAAGCACTACAATAAATCTCCAAAGCAGGTTCAGGATCTCTTCTCTGTACCGTAATTCCTCTGCAAACATGGATTCACCAAACAGCAGGTTTCCAGAGTCCAAAAGTGTTCCAAGGTTCCTCAGTAGGGAATAGCTGGAGTACAAGTCCAAGGCTTCCAGGAGTCAGGTCACAGGCTGACTGAGGCTTGATTCAGGAGCACTGATTGTTCAGCTGAGGCTGCTTAAGAAGCAAGAGGGAAGAATCAGGGCGGGAACATGAAAACTGGAAACTCCATATTAACTGAGGGCAAGAGCTGCAGAAAGACAGAAAGCAAAATGGCCGACGGAAAACTGAGTTTCAAGGAACATGTCAACAGAGACAAAGAACCTTACAATTGCTGGGAAACAATCAATTAAGCTTCCCACACTAATCAGTTCATCTCCTGTGAGGGGGGGGCGGGGAGGTGGGAGGTTTACAGCAGTGCTGGTCGCATTAGCATCGGTCCCTGCTGTAAACCTGTTAACCCCTTCAGATGGATTGCAGCGTGGGACCTGACTGAACAGCAGAGAGGTAACGATATTATTGCTTTTTTATTTTATTTTTATTACAGGAGAACAAGGGATTCGGAAGGATTACCAGTACAATAAAATATGGTCAAAAACTATGTGTATTTATTTCATTAAAATAATTTTTAATTAATGTGTATGTGTGTGTTTTTAACCATTTAATACTCTAGTATTAATAATGGATAGTTGTCTAATTGACAACTCTCCATTATTAACCCGGTTCAATGTCACCTTTCAATAGCAAGGTGGCATTAACCCATTATTAACCCATTAGCCACCGCTAAAGGCAATGGGAATAGACGGGCTAAGTGCCAGAAAAGGCGCATCCAATAATAGATGTGCCTTTTCTGGGGTGGCTGGGGGCAGATGTTAGTAGCCAGGGGGGCACAAAAACAATGCTCCCTCCCTAGGCTATTATTATGTTATCAGTCGCTGGCTTTCCCTGTCTGGCTGAGAAACTACAGCGGGAGCCCACGCATTTTTTTTTAATGAATTTAGACATTAGATTAACACCTACAAGTATGAAATTTTGCACACATACACTCATGTAATTGTTAATCAAAACCATATATCAAACTACATGAAATGAAATGGTTTACTGTATGTAACCATGTGTCATTTCATGTCGGGTTCTGTAATGATTTTACAGAAGCCAACAATTGAATTAGAGGCTATTACAGTATGTAGAAGTGTATGAACTATAAATATATGTATTTATATGTGTCACAAAGATGTGTATATATAGATACAGTATATATGTATTCTATGTGTGTATATGTATTCTTTCCATTCTTTATTAAACCTGTCAGTGTGATTTTACAGTATAGCGCACTGAATTGCCAGCTTTTCTAAAGGTGCGTATTTCTTGCAAGTCACACGTCTGCTCCGTGTGTAATCCGATGTTTTCTCGCCCCCATAGACTTGCATTGGCGAGTCTCGGTCGTAATACGGTGCAAATCGCAGCATGCTGCACGTATAAAACTGCCGAGAAAAAATCGGATGCTGGGAGCTGCTCCATAGATTAACATTCGTCAGAGTGCAATACGATTTTTTCTCGCATTGCACTTGTCCGTATTTCTCGCTAGTGTGACTCCGGCCTAATAGTGGTGTGCACACGTGACACCCGTATTATGGGGGCACTGAATGGCGCTCTTCTGTATTATGGGGGTACTGTATGGAGCTCTGCTGTATTATGGGGCACTGTGGAGGGCTCTGCTGTATTATGGGGGCACTGTGGAGGGCTCTGCTGTATTATGGGGCTGTTACACTCGGTCCCCGCGCTGGCTCTGCACTCCGTTCTGCTCACTCACCTGTTCCTCTAGCTGTCCCTCTGCAGCAGTCTGCGCGCGGGCTGGGGTCTCCTGTCCCATCTGCTCCTCGGCGTCCTGTGTCCTCCTCCACTTCCTGGCACGCTGCTGGCAGGCCTCCAGATAGACTGCTTAGGACGCGAGGCCGCGCCCACCGTCTCTCTTAAAGGGGCAGCGTGCATTTTTTGAAATAGCTAATTAACCAATGGCTGCGCACTCAGTACTATATCTGGTCACTCCACCATTAGGGGAGTGCCGGAGCAACGTGTTCTATCATTGCTACATCCGGTTCTGTTCCTTATCTGTCTGCGCTGCGTCTGCAGTCTCTGTGCTTCGCTTACACTGTTTGTCTCCTCAGATCATTGCTAACCTGTATCTGGCTAACCTGGACAATCTCGGCTATTACTGGCGCAAGTGTCATCCCGTTCCGCCATCAGCCATCCGTACCCGTGGACCGTGACAAGGTCACTGAAGCCAGCCTGCTACCATCCGTTCTGGACCAGGACCTTACCCTTCTCCGTCAAGAACCCTCCACGGACTCTGTAAAAACCTGTTACCCTTTTGGTCCCTCTGGGACAGCTGCCACGTGTCCGGGGTCTAACTGGAGGTAGCACCTGTGTCCTCCGGGTATTCCATTCTGGTCCTGTTCGAGGGGCCTTACTACGGGTACCCGGGGCTCACTAGTTATACCCCCTTCGGAGCCCCCCGGACCGCGGTCTCGAGGTTCCACATTAAAAAATAAAAACGAATGTGAACTTCACCACCTCTGCCTCCGCTTCCATTCGTTACAGATTGCTCCGGCCATGGAACCCGCTGGATCCCAGAGATCTCCGACCACGGATCTGTGCCAGGAGGTGACCAGTTTGGGAGTTCAACAGGACAAGATCACGACTTATCTACGCAGCTTGTCTACCCGCATGGATTCCTTGGGGTCCTCGTCTGCACCTGACTCTTCTATCAATAATCAGGTACCAGTTCCCATGACAAGTCAAGGTCCCCATCTGGCGGCTCCTACCCGTTTCCAGGGTGATCCTACTCAGTGTCGGGGTTTTCTCAATCAGTGCACTCTACACTTCGAAATCTTGGGGCATATGTTTGCTTCTGACCGAGCCAAGATGGGCTTCATCATGTCACACCTGGGAGGAGAGGCCCTCGCCTGACTAAACCCGCTATGGGAGAGAGGGGATCTGCTGGTTAACGATCTTCAATCTTTCCTAGAGGCTTTTCACAGGACTTTCGATGAACCTGGTCGCACCACTTCGACTGCCTCAGCTCTGCTCCGCCTGCGCCAAGGTACTCTCACGGTAGCTCAGTATGCTGTTAAATTCCGCACCCTCTCGTCTGAATTATCGTGGAACAATGAGGCCCTGGCTGCTAATTTCTGGGAAGGCCTATCCGGAAGAATCAAGGATGAGCTGGCGGGACGGGATAGACCTACCCTCTTGGAAGAGCTAATATTATTGGCAACCCGAATTGACCTGCGTTTTCAGGAGCGTTCCATGGAGATCAAGCGGGACAGAAGGTCCTATCACCTGGACTCTAGTTTGTACAAAACAGGTACCTCGCCTTCCTCCTCCGAGGCCATGGAGGTGGACCATGTAAGTTTGGCCACCCGCCGCCGGGAGGCACGTCGCAAGGAGGGAAGTTGTTACTACTGCGGTAGTTCTGAACATTTGATCCATTTCTGTCCTAAAAAGTCGGGAAACTCCAGTGCCTAGGTCCGGTAGGAGGGGCCAACCTAGGTAGAGAACAGTCCTCTCCCTCTTTACACATCTCAGTCTCCATGTCCTATGGAGCAATAAAATTCTCCGAACATTGTCTACTGGATTCTGGAGCTGCAGGGAACTTTATCCAGCAGGCGGTTGTGGATCATTACCGCTTACCAGTCCAGCGTCTTCCTGATCCGTTACAGGTGTCTGCCGTGGATGGCAAACCGCTGACCGAACCTGTCCAGTTTCAAACCGAGTTGGTGGAACTCCGGGTAGGTCTAATGCATACTGAACGAATGCGATTTTATGTATATCCCGGTTTATCCCATCCCATGCTTTTAGGTTTACCTTGGCTCCAGATGCATGAACCAGTCCTTAATTGGAAAACTGGAGAAGTTCTGCGTTGGGGAGATACCTGCATGAATCGTTGCTAAACCCGGATTCAACCTGTTTTGCCTCCAGTCCAGCCTGATACCCTGCCAGGGTTGCCTTCCGCCTATTGGTCCTTCTCTGACGTCTTTGGGAAAAAGGAGGCTGAGAGACTACCTCCACACAGGTCGTATGACTGTCAGATAGAGCTTCTTCCAGGAGCATCACCCCCTCGCGGGAGAGTTTATCCCCTTTCACAGGCAGAGACTCAGGCCATGTCGGACTACATTCAAGAGAATCTGGCTAGAGGATTTATCCGAAAGCCATCGTCACCGGCAGGAGCTGGATTCTTCTTTGTGAAGAAGAAGGATGGATCCTTGCGGCCCTGCATCGACTATCGGGGTCTAAATCAGATCACGGTAAAAAACAGGTATCCATTACCTCTTATTTCAGAGCTGTTTGATCGTCTCCGAGGGGCCAAGATCTTCACCAAATTGGACCTCAGAGGGGCCTACAACCTGATCCGAGTCAGAGAGGGGGACGAATGGAAAACAGCCTTCAACACCCGTGACGGCCACTATGAATACCTGGTAATGCCATTCGGCCTAAGCAATGCACCTGCGGTCTTTCAGGAATTTGTTAATGACATTTTCAGGGACTTGCTCTATACTTGTGTCGTGGTTTACCTGGACAATATTTTGATTTTCTCTGCTGACTTGACGTCACACCGGAGGCAAGTACGCCTGGTCTTACAAAGACTGAGAGAGAACAGGCTATATGCCAAATATGAGAAATGCCTCTTTGAGCAGTCTTCTTTGCCTTTCCTTGGGTACATTGTATCTTCCACAGGATTAAAGATGGATCCGGAGAAGTTGTCTGCAGTTCTCAACTGGCCTCGTCCGTCTGGGCTAAAAGCCATACAAAGGTTCCTAGGGTTCGCCAATTACTACCGGCAATTTATTCCACACTTTTCCACCCGAGTGGCTCCAATCACAGCCTTAACCCGGAAAGGTGTAAACTCTAAGGAATGGTCCTCCGAGGCAGAAGAGGCCTTTGTTTCTCTCAAAAAAGCCTTCGCTTCCGCACCCGTTCTCCATCGTCCTAATTCAAGTGAGCAATTTTTTTCTTGAGGTTGACGCTTCTTCCATAGGTGCAGGAGCAGTTTGACCCAGAAGTCGTCTACCGGGCGGATGATCTCGTGTGGTTTTTTTTCCAAGGTTTTTTCTCCTGCAGAAAGGAACTACTCTGTCGGTGATCGCGAATTGTTGGCCATCAAATTGGCTCTGCAAGAATGGAGACATCTTCTTGAAGGAGCTCATCACCAGGTAATCATATTCACCGACCATAAAAACCTTGCCTATCTCCAATCTGCTTTAAGACTGAATCCCCGTCAGGCCCGTTGGGCATTATTTTTTGCCCGTTTCAATTTTGTACTTAATTTCCGTCCAGCTGACAAGAACATCAAGGCAGACGCACTCTCTAGAGCCTTCTTGCCTCCTGAACTGGAGGAAGAACCTCAGCACATTATTGAACCTTCTAAGTTTGTCTCTGTTGCCTCCACTGATCTGGCCCGGCTTCCTCCTGGGAAGACTTTCGTGTCCGCTTCTGATCGTAGTCGTGTTCTGCGCTGGGGTCATTCTTCTAAGTTGGCTGGCCATGCTGGTCAGAAAAAGACGCAGTAACTCATCTCCCGTTATTACTGGTGGCCTACCATGGGCAAGGATATCCAGGAGTTCGTCGCAGCATGTCCTTCATGTGCCCGTAACAAAACTGTTAAACATCTACCAGCCGGCAGGCTTCTGCCTCTTCCGATTCCGTCCGCTCCCTGGCAGCACATCGCGATGGATTTCATCACGGATCTTCCCATTTCTTCTGGCTGCTCAGTGGTATGGGTTGTGGTGGACCGCTTCTCTAAAATGGCCCACTTCGTTCCGCTATCTGGCCTCCCGTCTGCTCCAGAACTGGCCGCTCACTTCATTCAGCACATCTTCCGTCTACATGGATTTCCTCTCCACATCGTGTCCGACAGGGGCGTCCAGTTCACCTCTAAGTTCTGGAGAGGACTCTGTAAAATGGTAAAAATTGAACTAGATTTTTCTTCTGCATATCATCCCCAGTCTAATGGGCAAGTGGAGAGGATCAATCAAATCCTGGCTGGATACCTGCGTCACTTCGTCAACGCTCATCATAATGACTGGGTAGAATTACTGCCCTGGGCGGAATTCTCCTACAACAACCAAGTAAGTGAATCTTCTGGAAAGTCTCCCTTTCAGATTGTGTTTGGACTGCAACCCGGAATTCCTCTTCCTGTCTCGGGATTGTCTGATGTTCCGGCAGTCGATACCTTGTCTAAGAATTTCTCGGACATTTGGAGAGAGACCAGGTCGGCCTTGGAGAAAGCTTCTCAACGTATGAAAACGCATGCGGACAAAAGACGTTTGGAGGCTCCCATCTTTCGTCCAGGAGACAAGGTATGGCTCTCCTCCAAGTACATCCGTCTGAAGTTACCATCGTACAAATTGGGTCCCCGTTTCATTGGTCCCTTTGAAGTCTTGAGACAAATCAACCCGGTCTCTTATAAACTGAAATTGCCTAATTCTCTACGAGTACCTAACTCCTTTCATGTTTCCCTCCTCAAACCAGTAGTGTTGAGCTCCTTCTTTAAGGACCCGGGTACCACTCCTGATCCAGTCTCTGAGGATGATGTTTTTAAGGTAAAACATATCTTGGCCTCTAAGAGAGTAAGAGGTAGGATCTATTACCTGGTGGACTGGAGGGGTTTTGGTCCTGAGGAGAGGTCTTGGGAGCCTGAAGAGAACATCCAGGCCCCTCTTCTTCTTAAAAGATTTCACGCAGGCTTGAAAAAGAGGGGGAGTAAAGAGGGGGATACTGTTACACTCGGTCCCAGCGCTGGCTCTGCACTCCGTTCTGCTCACTCACCTGTTCCTCTAGCTGTCCCTCTGCAGCAGTCTGCGCGCGGGCTGGGGTCTCCTGACCCATCTGCTCCTCGGCATCCTGTGTCCTCCTCCACTTCCTGGCACGCTGCTGGCAGGCCTCCAGATAGACTGCTTAGGACGCGAGGCCACGCCCACCGTCTCTCTTAAAGGGGCAGCGTGCATTTTTTGAAATAGCTAATTAACCAATGGCTGCGCACTCAGTACTATATCTGGTCACTCCACCATTAGGGGAGTGCCGGAGCAACGTGTTCTATCATTGCTACATCCGGTTCTGTTCCTGATCTGTCTGCGCTGCGTCTGCAGTCTCTGTGCTTCGCTTACACTGTTTGTCTCCTCAGATCATTGCTAACCCGTATCTGGCTAACCTGGACAATCTCGGCTATTACTGGCGCAAGTGTCATCCCGTTCCGCCATCAGCCATCCATACCCGTGGACCGTGACAAGGTCACTGAAGCCAGCCTGCTACCATCCGTTCTGGACCAGGACCTTACCCTTCTCCGTCAAGAACCCTCCACGGACTCTGTAAATACCTGTTACCCTTTTGGTCCCTCTGGGACAGCTGCCACGTGTCCAGGGTCTAACTGGAGGTAGCACCTGTGTCCTCCGGGTATTCCATTCTGGTCCTGTTCGAGGGGCCTTACTACGGGTACCCGGGGCTCACTAGTTATACCCTCTTCGGAGCCCCCCGGACCGTGGTCTCGAGGTTCCACATTAAAAAATAAAAACGAATGTGAACTTCACCACCTCTGCCTCCGCTTCCATTCGTTACAGGGGCACTGTGGAGGGCTCTGCTGTATTATGGGGCACTGTGGAGGGCTCTGCTGTATTATGGGGGTACTGTGGAGGGCTTTGCTGTATTATTGGGCACTGTGGAGGGCTCTGCTGTATTATGGGGCACTGTGGAGGCTCTGCTGTATTATGGGGCACTGTGGAGGCTCTGTTGTATATGGGGGTACTGTGGAGTGCTCTGCTGTATTATGGGGGCACTGTGGAGGGCTCTGCTGTATTATGGGGCACTGTGGAGGGCTCTGCTGTATTATGGGGGCACTGTGGAGGGCTCTCCTGTATTATGGGGGCACTGTGGAGGGCTCTGCTGTATTATGGGGGCACTGTGGAGGGCTCTGCAGTATTATGGGGCACTGTGGGGCTCTGCTGTATTATTGGGGCACTGTGGAGGGCTCTGCTGTATTATGGGGGCACTGTGTAGTGAGCTCTGCTGTATATGGGGGCACTGTGGAGGGCTCTCCTGTATTATGGGGGCACTGTGGAGGCTCTGCTGTATTATGGGGCACTGTGGAGGGCTCTGCTGTATTATGAGGGCACTGTGGAGGCTCTGCTGTATTATGGGGCACTGTGGAGAGCTCTGCTGTATTATGAGGTCACTGTGGAGGGCTCTGCTGTATTATGAGGGCACTGTGGAGGGCTCTGCTGTATTATGGGGCACTGTGGAGGGCTCTCTGTATTATGGGGGCACTGTGGAGGCTCTCTGTATTATGAGGTGCACTGTGGAGGGCTCTGCTGTATTATGGGGGCACTGTGGAGGGCTCTGCTGTATTATGGGGCACTGTGAGGGCTCTGCTGTATTATGGGCACTGTGGAGGGCTCTGCTGTATTATGGGGGCACTGTGGAGGGCTCTGCTGTATTATGGGGCACTGTGGAGGGCTCTGCTGTATTATGGGGGCACTGTGGAGGGCTCTTCTGTATTATGGGGCACTGTGGAGGGCTCCTCTGTATTATGAGGCACTGTGGAGGGCTCTGCTGTATTATGGGGGCACTGTGGAGGGCTCTGCTGTATTATGGGGCACTGTGGAGGCCTGCTGTATTATGGGGGCACTGTGGAGGCTCTGCTGTATTATGTGGCACTGTGGAGGGCTCGCTGTATTATGGGGGCACTGTGGAGGGCTCTGCTGTATTATGGGGGCACTGTGGAGGGCTCTGCTGTATTATGGGGCACTGTGGAGGGCTCTGCTGTATTATGGGGGCACTGTGGAGGGCTCTGCTTATTATGGGGGCACTGTGGAGGGCTCTCTGTATTATGGGGCACTGTGGAGGGCTCTGCTGTATTATGGGGGCACTGTGGAGGGCTCTGCTGTATTATGGGGGCACTGTGGAGGGCTCTCCTGTATTATGGGGCACTGTGGAGGCTCTGCTGTATTATGGGGCACTGTGGAGGGCTCTGCTGTATTATGGGGGCACTGTGGAGGACTCTGCTGTATTATGGGGCACTGTGGAGGGCTCTGCTGTATTATGGGGCACTGTGGAGGGCTCTGCTGTATTATGGGCTCTGTGGAGGGCTCTGCTGTATTATGGGCACTGTGGAGGGCTCTGCTGTATTATGGGGCACTGTGGAGGGCTCTGCTGTATTATGGGGCTCTGTGGAGGGCTCTGCTGTATTATGGGCACTGTGGAGGGCTCTGCTGTATTATGGGGGCACTGTGGAGGGCTCTGCTGTATTATGGGGCACTGTGGAGGGCTCTGCTGTATTATGGGGGCACTGTGGAGGGCTCTTCTGTATTATGGGGCACTGTGGAGGGCTCCTCTGTATTATGAGGCACTGTGGAGGGCTCTGCTGTATTATGGGGGCACTGTGGAGGGCTCTGCTGTATTATGGGGGCACTGTGGAGGCTCTGCTGTATTATGGGGGCACTGTAGAGGGCTCTGCTGTATTATGGGGCACTGTGGAGGGCTCTGCTGTATTATGGGGCACTGTGGAGGGCTCTGCTGTATTATGGGGCACTGTAGAGGGCTCTGCTGTATTATGGGGCACTGTGGAGGGCTCTGCTGTATTATGGGGCACTGTGGAGGGCTCGCTTGTATTATGGGGACACTGTGGAGGGCTCGCTGTATTATGGGGCACTGTGGAGGGCTCCGCTGTATTATGGGGGCACTGTGGAGGGCTCCGCTGTATTATGGGGGCACTGTGGAGGGCTCCGCTGTATTATGGGGCACTGTGGGGGCTCCGCTGTATTATGGGGGCACTGTGGAGGGCTCCGCTGTATTATGGGGGCACTGTGGAGGGCTCGCTGTATTATGGGGCACTGTGGAGGGCTCTGCTGTATTATGGGGGCACTGTGGAGGGCTCTGCTGTATTATGGGGGCACTGTGGAGGGCTCCGCTGTATTATGGGGCACTGTGGAGGGCTCCGCTGTATTATGGGGCACTGTGGAGTGCTCTGCTGTATTATGGGGCACTGTGGAGTGTCTCTGCTGTATTATGGGGCACTGTGGAGGGCTCCGCTGTATTATGGGGGCACTGTGGAGGGCTCTCGCTGTATTATGGGGGCACTGTGGAGGGCTCCGCTGTATTATGGGGCACTGTGGAGGGCTCTGCTGTATTATGGGGGCACTGTGGAGGGCTCTGCTGTATTATGGGGGGCACTGTGGAGGGCTCCGCTGTATTATGGGGGCACTGTGGAGGGCTCCGCTGTATTATGGGGCACTGTGGAGGGCTCGCTGTATTATGGGGGCACTGTGGAGGGCTCCGCTGTATTATGGGGCACTGTGGAGGGCTCCGCTGTATTATGGGGGCACTGTGGAGGGCTCCGCTGTATTATGGGGGCACTGTGGAGGGCTCCGCTGTATTATGGGGGCACTGTGGAGGGCTCCGCTGTATTATGGGGGCACTGTGGAGGGCTCTGCTGTATTATGGGGCACTGTGGAGGGCTCCTGCTGTATTATGGGGCACTGTGGAGGGCTCCGCTGTATTATGGGGGCACTGTGGAGGGCTCCGCTGTATTATGGGGGCACTGTGGAGGGCTCGCTGTATTATGGGGCACTGTGGAGGGCTCTGCTGTATTATGGGGGCACTGTGGAGGGCTCGCTGTATTATGGGGGCACTGTGGAGGGCTCCGCTGTATTATGGGGGCACTGTGGAGGGCTCCGCTGTATTATGGGGGCACTGTGGGAGGGCCCTGCTGTATTATGGGGGCACTGTGGAGGGCTCTTCTGTATTATGGGGGCACTGTGGAGGGCTCTGCTGTATTATGGGGGCACTGTGGAGGGCTCTCCTGTATTATGGGGGCACTGTGGAAGGCTCCGCTGTATTATGGGGGCACTGTGGAGGGCTCTGCTGTATTATGGGGGCACTGTGGAGGGCCCTGCTGTATTATGGGGGCACTGTGGAGGGCTCTTCTGTATTATGGGGGCACTGTGGAGGGCTCTGCTGTATTATGGGGGCACTGTGGAGGGCTCTCCTGTATTATGGGGGCACTGTGGAGGGCTCCGCTGTATTATGGGGGCACTGTGGAGGGCCCTGCTGTATTATGGGGGCACTGTGGAGGGCTCGCTCGGCTTTGGCTCTGTCTTTCTCATTCACTCACTCTTTCTGCTGCGATAAATAACCTCTGCGCATGCGCTTCAGTTTCAGGAGACGCTGTGCGTCATGACGTATGTAGGGGGGCGTGTCTTTTTGAAAAGTAGCGGCGGGATGGCCGGTAGTCTCGGTGCTGCACAGCGGCGACAGCTGTTACCGAACGGGGCAGGGGTGGCGGCAGACACGGTGCACGCCGTCACACGGAGCTCTCCTTGCAGTCCTGTCTTTGACTCGTCATGGAGCGGTTGTCGAGCAGACTGGTGGCCGGCCTCGTTATCAACATTTTGCGGAGTGACGGTGAGTTCTGACCGGCACCGGGGGGCGGAATTCCCACCGTGTCCCGCCTCTGTCGCTCGCGATTATTGGCTCCGGGGTGACGGACTATTGCGCCTCTGCCACCTGATTGGCTGCTTCTCTAGTCACACCAACGTGCTGATACTGTGAGTACCGCCAGGGGGCGCCGTGTGCGAGAGCGGCAATGACAAGTGACACATTGTGACCGGAGACCCCCAATAATGTGACCCCTGATACCGGCACCGGCCCTAATAAGTGACATTGTGACCGGAGACCCCCAATAATGTGACCCCTGATACCGGCACCTGCCCTAATAAGTGACTGTGATCAGAGACCCCCAATAATGTGACCCCTGATACCGGCACCAGCCCTAATAAGTGACATTGTGACCAGAGACCCCCAATAATGTGACCCCTGATACCGGCACCGGCCTTACTAAGTGACATTGTAACCGGAGACCCCCAATAATGGGACCCCTGATACCGGCACCTGCCTTAATAAGTGACATTGTAACCGGAGACCCCCAATAATGTGACCCCTGATACCGGCACCTGCCCTAATAAGTGACATTGTGACCAGAGACCCCCAATAATGTGACCCCTGATACCAGCACCTGCCCTAATAAGTGACATTGTGACCAGAGACCCCCAATAATGTGACCCCTGATACTGGCGCCAGCCCTAATAAGTGACATTGTGACCAGAGACCCCGTATAATGTGACCCCCTGATACCGGCACCGGCCCTAATAAGTGACATTGTAACCGGAGACCCCCAATAATGGGACCCCTGATACCGGCACCGGCCCTAATAAGTGACATTGTGACCAGAGACCCCCAATAATGTGACCCCTGATACCGGCACCTGCCCTAATAAGTGACATTGTGACCAGAGACCCCCAATAATGTGACCCCTGATACTGGCGCCAGCCCTAATAAGTGACATTGTGACCAGAGACCCCGTATAATGTGACCCCCTGATACCGGCACCGGCCCTAATAAGTGACATTGTAACCGGAGACCCCCAATAATGGGACCCCTGATACCGGCACCGGCCCTAATAAGTGACATTGTGACCAGAGACCCCCAATAATGTGAACCCTGATACCGGCACCAGCCCTAATAAGTGACATTGTAACCGGAGACCCCCAATAATGAGACCCCTGATACCGGCACCGGCCCTAATAAGTGACATTGTGATCAGAGACCCCCAATAATGTGACCCCTGATACCGGCACCGGCCCTAATAAGTGACATTGTGACCAGAGACCCCCAATAATGGGACCCCTGATACCGGCACCACCCTAATAAGTGACATTGTGACCAGAGAGACCCCCAATAATGGGACCCCTGATACCGGCACTTGCCCTAATAAGTGACATTGTGACCAGAGACCCCCAATAATGGGACCCCTGATACCGGCACCGGCCCTAATAAGTGACATTGTGACCAGAGACCCCCAATAATGTGACCCCTGATACCAGCACCTGCCCTAATAAGTGACATTGTGACCAGAGACCCCCAATAATGTGACCCCTGATACCGGCACCTGCTCTAATAAGTGACATTGTGACCAGAGAACCCCAAAAATGTGACCCCTGATACCAGCACCTGCCCTAATAAGTGACGTTACCTGCAACCCCCAATAATGTGACCCCTGATACTGGCACCTGCCCTAATAAGTGACGTTACCTGTGACCCCCCCCCAATAATGTGACCCCCGGATACCGGCACCTGCCCTAATAAGTGACGTTACCTGCGACCCCCAATAAAGAGAGCCTTAGCACTGGCCCTAATAAGTGACATTGTGACCAGAGACCCTCAATAATGTGACCCCCTGATACCGGCACCTGCCCTAATAAGTGACGTTACCTGCGACCCCCAATAATGTGACCCCTGATACCGGCACCGGCCCTAATAAGTGACACATTGTAACCAGAGGCCCCTAATAATGGGTCTCCCCGAGCAGCAGACGTCCCTCGGAGTCCCTTCTGGTCATAGAATGGTAGAGTTGGAAGGGACCTCCTGGGCCTTCTGGTCCAACCCCCTGCTCAAAGCAGGATTCTCTAAATCATCCCAGACAGATGTCTGTCCAGCCTCTGAAGACTTCCATTGAAGGAGAACTCACCACCTCTTGTGGCAGCCTGTTCCACTCATTGATCACTCTGTCAAAAAGTTTTTTCTAATATCTAATCTGTGTCTCCTCCCATTCAGTTTCATCCCATTGCTTCTAGTCTTTCCTTGTGCAAATGAGAATAAAGATGATCCTTCTACAATGTGACAGCCCTTGAGATATTTGTAGACAGCTATTAAGTCTCCTCTCAGTCTTCTTTTTTGCAGCTAAACATTCCCAAATCCTGCAGCCGTTCCTCATAGGACATGGTTTGCAGACCGGTCACCATTCTGGTCGCTTTTCTCTAAACTTGCTCTAGTTTGTTGATGTCTTTTTTTAAAATGTGGCGCCCAAAACTGGACACAGTATTCCAGATGAGGTCTGACCAAAGAGGAGTAGAGGGCAATAATGACCTCACGTGATCTAGACTGCATGCTTCTGTTGATACATCCCAGAATTGTATTTGCCTTCTTTGCTGCTGTATCACACTGTTGACTCATGTTCAGTCTGTGATCTATTAGTATACCCAAGTCTTTTTCACATGTGCTGTTACTTAGCCCTATTCCTCCCATTCTGTATATGCTTTTTTTATTTCCCAAATGAAGTACTTTGCATTTTTCCCTGTTAAAATCCATTCTGTTAGTTGCTGCCCACTGCTCCAGTTTATTTATATCTTTTTGAATCCTCTCTCTTCTCTAGTATTAGCTACCCCTCCTAGCTTTGTGTCGTCAGCACATTTAATCAGCTTACTGGTCATCAGTCTTGGGACCCCTCTGCACGTCGGCTTTGACTGTGCAGCGTGGTTGAGGATTTCCTGCGATCTTTGGTTCGGTTTCTTGCCCCCCGCTTTTGGTCACATGACGCTTCTTCTGTATTTCAGGGACCGTTCACAGCGCAAACATCACATCTGTTGACCCGGACCGGCTGTCTGTGCACGTGGAATGGAAAGAAGGCACCGCCACTAAAGGGAAGGAGGTGCGTGTGCTGCTCGTGGGTGATGAGAGTGCAGCAGGTTATACTGAGCGCTTGCATTTTCCCCATATCCTCAGCGGTCTTGCCTCTGTGATGTCTCATTGTGGTCATCAGCAGCTCCAGTCTTCACCATTGTGAATGGCGTTAAACTGCGGATAAAGTTTCTTTACACGACATCGATGACCCCTAAAATCCTGAGATTAATGATGGTGAAGGTTTCCTGGACCCCATTCTCCCCGGACAGGATACAAACAGTGCAGGGGACATCTCCTTCATTCTTCAGACTGAAGCCCCTCCGATCAGGAGGTTGCAGACCCTCACAATCCTCATGCTCCCGGTCAGATGTGACTGACATTGTTCCTGTGATCAGTAACCCAGGAGGGCACAAAGTGTCCAAGTGCACAGGGTAAAACGTGGCGGATCTCTGCTCTGCAGGCCTCCTCTATGTGTAGTGTAAATGGCTGCAGTGTGACTGTCCCGCTGTACGATCACGGCTGTATGAAATCCGGGGGTTGTGCACACGACGTCCGCCCGCGGCTCGCTGCTCTCGGGGCCTGCACGGATTACAGATGTACTGAGATTAGCCGCGGGTGCAGAGCTGCAGACCCTGCTCTAGGGATGGCTCGCCCCATCCTGTCACCCCAGATTTATCTTCTATTTTGGGGAACCCTCGCTGCCTTTTTTTTTTTTTTTTTATATTTTCCTTCACTCCTTGGATTATTAATCTTCCTGTTCTTGCAGATCTCATTTGCAGATGTGGGGACAGCGAACCCGGAGTTACTGGAAGGGACGGTCGCGCAGCCCACTGTGACTGAGACCATGCCCCCGCGGAGGAACCAGGTAGAGACTCTGGTTTTCAAAGAAGGTTGGTAACATGCGCACTGTGGGGGCCGCAGGGGCCAGACTTCCAGCTCCACTGATCTCAGGGGTAATTTCATATAAGACAGGAAAATTCTCTGTTCCCACTGATGAGATTGTAGATCTGCGGTGTGTGAACAGTCACCAGAGCCAGCGTGAGGGGTGTATACACGACCTTATAGCGCGCGTCCACCAGGCCTGGACAGGAACGATGCTCTCCTCTCATGTCACTGCTTTCTTGTGCGCAGGATTATGACAACAGTGTCCCAAACTGGGAATTCGGGAAAATGATCAAGGAATTCCGAGCAACTCTAGATTGTCAGAGACTCAGCATGAGCGACCTGGTAAGAGCAAACGGCGGCACTGCCCCGGGTCTGGATGATTGCCGGGAAGCGTAAAGTCCCTGCCCACCCCTCGGCTGCAGTGCCGAGACCCCTCTATTCCTGACTGATATCAGCCCCTCTTATAACACTACAATACTAGTATAACCTGGAGGGCTGCAGACGTTCCTTGCTTCCATCCTCTGGCCTCTTCTGCGCTGTGTGAATACCGCCCGTCTCTCTGCATCTTGTGATCTCCTGATCGTCTCTTCCAGGCAGTTGAACGTCGTATCTGTGTTTGCGTCAGGAAGCGGCCACTAAACCAAGAAGGTCGGTGCTGTTTCCTTGTCGTGGACCTGGTGATGTTGGTTAGATCTCTGCTGATAACCTTCCCTCCGCTCCTCCCCAGAACTTACTCAGAATGAGATCGATATCATTTCTGTGCCCAGTAAATGTCGTCCTGGTGCATGAGCTGAAGGCGAAGGTGGATCTGACCAAGTACCTGGAGAACCAGGCCTTCCGCTTCGACTACTCGTTCGACGAGAGTTCGTCTAATGACATGGTGTACAGGTAAGATGGCGCAGCGAGGCCGGCCCGTTACCTGTGACCTGGGAAGTCACGCGTCTGTCACATCCAGGTTCACAGCTCGACCTCTGGTCCGGTCCATATTCGAAGGAGGGAAAGCCACTTGTTTTGCTTACGGCCAAACTGGGAGCGGTAAAACGCATGTGAGTATGAATTCCACCTGGAGAAGGAAACGCTTGTGAGTGGAGGCTTGCCTCGTGCATCCTGGGCGGGAGGTGGATGGTGAGGGGCACACACGAGGTCTGCGTGGCAGGAGCATGGACCTGGAGGAGTCATCGGTGGTCCTGCAGCTCCACGCCATCAGATCTGTCGCAGGAAGAGAAGAATGACATCTTCATGTTGACTTGTTCCCTTCTCTGTAGACAATGGGAGGCGACTTCTTGGGGAAGAGTCAGAATGTCACCAAAGGCGTCTATGCGTTAGTATGTAAGTGCTCGGACTTAATGATTCTCGTTCCTGAGTCTTGTACCCAGTGCATGCTGGGTGTTGTAGTCCTGTGTCGGCTGTACGCTGAGCCTCGTTCTGTGCTTCTCTGCAGCTCGAGACGTTTTCCTCCTCCTCTCTCAGCCGCGGTACAGGGATCTGGATCTGGAGGTGTTTGTGACCTTCTTTGAGATCTACAATGGAAAGGTGGGGTGGTAGAGGGGTCTCGTTGTTTCCCGGTCAGTCTGCTTTTCCTCTGGATCTTTACACCAGGTGACCGGAGGTTTCTGTATTTCAGGTGTTCGATCTTCTTAATAAAAAAGCGAAGCTCCGGGTCCTGGAGGATGGAAAGCATGAGGTGCAGGTGGTGGGACTGGTGGAGAAGGAGGTCACCTGTGCAGAGGACGTCTTCAAAATGATAGAAATTGGCATCGCCTGCAGGTGAGCGCCACGTGAGACGGATCCTGGAATGCCTTAAAATTGTAGGGAATTGCATTATAAGCGATTTCCAATGTTGTACCGCTTGACACAAGCTTCAGGCTGTGATAGCGGCCTGTGGGGTCAGTTGGCAGATTGTAGACTTGTCCCAATACTACAGAACTGCTCCTGGTGCAATTCCCTGAACGTTAGAAGCTCCAGGTCCGTGATGGATCCTGACATTTCTTTTTTCACAGAACTTCAGGTCAGACCTTTGCAAACAGCAGCTCCTCGCGCTCCCACGCCTGCTTAACGCTTATCCTGCGTAGTAGGGGACGGCTCCACGGCATTCTCTGGTGGATCTGGCTGGGAACAAGCGAGGATCGATACATCCAGCGCCGACCACACCATCCGCAGGGAGGGAGTGGAGATCAACCGCAGCTTGCTGGCACTGAAGGTAATGAAACGCCGGAGACTGTATTTAGGGATCGTATAATGCTATTGGTGGATTAAAGGTAGGTCACCCTCGTTTTCTGCCGCTCTGGGGTCTTGTGCTCGGTCATTGTTCTTTTCTGTGACTTCCCGCTGCCATTTCTTGCAGGAATGTATCCGAGCTCTGGGACAGAATAAAGCGCACGCCCCGTTCCGAGACAGTAAACTCACCCAGATCCTGCGAGATTCCTTTATTGAAGAGAACTCTCAGACCTGCATGGTAAGAGACGCCTGTCTGATACTGCGGCCCTGCATGGTAAGAGACGCCCGTCTGATACTGCAGCCCTGCATGGTAAGAGACGCCCGTCTGATACTGCAGCCCTGCATGGTGAGACGCCCGTCTGATATTGCGGACCTGCATGGTAAGAGACGCCCGTCTGATATTGCGGACCTGCATGGTAAGAGACGCCCGTCTGATACTGTAGCCCTGCATGGTAAGAGACGCCCGTCTGATACTGCAGCCCTGCATGGTAAGAGACGCCCGTCTGATACTGCAGCCCTGCATGGTAAGACGCCCGTCTGATACTGCAGCCCTGCATGGTAAGACGCCCGTCTGATATTGCGGACCTGCATGGTAAGAGACGCCCGTCTGATACTGCAGCCCTGCATGGTAAGAGACGCCCGTCTGATACTGCGGCCCTGCATGGTAAGACGCCCGTCTGATACTGCAGCCCTGCATGATAAGAGACGCCCGTCTGATACTGCGGCCGTCACTGATCTGATGAGGCCTCGTGTGGGCATTGAAGGGACTTTCTGCAGCTTAGGCTGCATTGTGCAAGACTGCATCAGCCCACTGTCTCTCACCATTTTCAGGATCTCTGCTTGCTGTCAGTGAGGTTTTCCTCAGCTGCCATTACTCTTATTCTCATGTTAGTAAAGCAGTATAAATGCCCCTCTCCTTTTATTTGCAGATAGCAACGCTTTCTCCTGGGCTCAACTCTTGCGAGTACACACTGAACACGCTACGATACGCAGACAGGTAAGTGCTCTGCGTGTAAATCAGATGATGGCTTTTATATCCTTGTGTGCGCAGATGCCAGAGGGACTGCGGGACGTTGTTTGTTCCTTTCTCCATAGATTTTGCAGCTTCTTTCCTTGCACTGAGCTAACTTTACGTCTCAGATATATGCAGCAATCATCGGGAGCAGTATAGTCCCCCTGCAGGGAGCGCCCCCTGCTGGCAGCTGCACATAGCACTGTATTATTCTGCCCCTATGTTGGACCCCTCTCCTCACAGCATTAGTGCACCAAGGTATTAATCACAAAGTACTTTCCTATCCAGAGTGAAAGAGCTGAGTCCACACAGCGCCGTCTATGCCAATCAGCAGATGGAAAACAGAGTCGACTCTCAATCTAGATTGCGGGAATCCGAGTGCTCGGAGAACGTGAGTGACGCTGAGCGTCGTAATGAGAATCTCCGGCTTCAGGTGTCGGTGACGTCCCAGTTACTTTGTATGAGACTGATGCAGCAAGAAGTGTCAACCGGACGTGTGAGGGATTTTTGGAATTGGTACAAATGTCTTGTACATTGTGACCCAGCTCTCCGAGGGTTCTGCATCTGCTTGGTGTGGATGGATCGTTGCACAACTAGGCAGATCTCTTCTAGATACGTTTTTTTGGTGATTTACCTTCTCTCTTTTTAGCAGTTGCTGGAAGATGAAGAACTTTCATCCCTCATGAACAGTTTCCAGGCAGCGATGAGCCGTATCGGGGAGCTGGAGGAGAAGACGGTGGAGAAGCTGAGGGACAGGGTGGAGGAGCAGGGAGAAGGTGCAGGTACGTTCCCTGCTGCTGGGATACACTGTTTTGTGAATAAAAGGGATGGCTGAGGGTACAACCTCTGGCTCCTGATCCTAGAAATCATGAGCCACAATGATCCCTGCTCAGCAGTGCTCCTTGGGTTCCCTTGGCCATGCACCTTCATTGCTCGGACCCCCACGCTTTTCCCAGAGATCTGTAATCTGGGGAAGTCTCCCTGTAAGTATTTGGTTTCCCTGCAGCTCCCCCACAGGGTAAACTAGGCAATACATTGAGCCTTTTCATATGTATACACTGTAATGCATGATGGGTCCTCCGGAGTAATGGCCGCTCTGTGCACCCGCACTACACTCGGCCTGGAGATGTCGTTTCTGCTCTTACATATGTATAAAGCTGTTGTCCCCCTTCCCCGGCAGGACATGCAGCGCTGCACCGTGGCGTCTGTACTGAGCCCTGCGCCTCATGCTAATGTTCAGCCGCTTCTCATTGCAGAGATGGTCTAAACTGTTGGAGATGACGGAGCAGCCGGATTATGACATGGGAGCTTTCTTGGGACGATTAGAATATCTCCTTCAAGAAGACACAAAGGGGTCAAGGGCGCTGCAAGGTAAGTCTCCCAGGGTCCAAGAGACGTCTGCCGGTCTGAACCCCCAGCGTGAAGTGAGGAGGGTCCTGTGTTGGTTCATGTATAGGGGGGCGCTCTTATAAAGGGTCTCTTAAACCGTGGTTTAGATAAAGTCCTAAAAGAAAAGATGAAGTCACTGTGGACACTGTCTGTGTTTTGCTCTATTCTCCAGTCCCCCAATTGCAGCCTGCAGTGTAAAGAACGGAGGTTCGTTTCTAGTGACCATGGCTGCTCAATGTAGCTGTAAACCTCAACTCACACTGTTACAAACTGTCAGCTAAAGATTATAGGATGAGTGAATAAATAAAAATACACAACGATTGTGTATACGTGACCTTAGCCATTGGCGCCAGGATGAAAATCTCCCATTCTTTATACTGCATTTATAGAACTGGAAGCCGAGCAGCCGATCGTATACTGCGAGTGCATAAATCGCCAGCTTAAAGGGAAGCGGTCATGTTACACCTGGTGTCTGATCTGCAGGAGCTGGGCACATCCACGTTCTGTTGGAAGATATGGGGTAAAATGTTTTTCAGTGGTTGGCAGTCTTGCCTGTGACTGTGCATGCAGAGATGGCTGTCAGTCACTAGTAGGACCGCCCACTGGACTCCTGTGTGTGCAAACAATGATTTAAGTGAATAGAAGTTACTATTAAGTACTAGTAAAAAAAAAAAAAACAGCAACTTTGCAGTTTACTCTTTCTTAAAAACTGGGAAGATTAATAGGGATTTTTAATTGTATAACTTATAGCTTGTTGCCCAGGTTACTGGCCACCTCTGCAGTCTATTCCCAGTGCCAGGTCTCCTAGTCAAGGAGTGCAGCACTTACAAGCTCTACAGAAAAGAGCGCTGCTCTCTCCGGATCGCTGCAGTGACTTTGTGCCTCTGCGCTACAGATGCTGCAAAGACAAAGCTGCCCCTCCTTGTAGCATCAGAGCCCACCGCCTCTGAGGCAAAAATACCCCCTGTATAAGGGAACTAGAGAATGAACTCTGAACACTTTTCATTAACCCCTTGTTGTCCTGAGTTACATGACTCTATTCTCCATTCACATTTAAAGCTACAGTCACAACTTTGCAGTTTCTGGATAGACATCAGTGCATTGTGGAAGCTTTGAGGGTCACTACAATCCTTGGGCTGAGCGGACAGTCCCACCACTTGCCAGAACTGTGACCGGAGTTGTCAATTTCCACGATAAAACTGCTGTGAATGTGGAATATGTAGCTTTTAAAACGAATATGAAGGTGCCAGAGCTGTAAAGCAAAAGGTTTGTTTAATAGTCAGGATCTAAAACCTGAGCTTCTGTTACTTGTCTAGACGTGCCGACCTGTCTGGAGACGTTCACCACCGCCCTCTACACTGATCGGTTGCACTCTTATAGCAGTTGTTCACACTCCTGCACTTTGTCATCTTCCACAGATAATGTGCGGTCGCTGCGTGCGGCAATGCAGATGGAGGAACAGGTCAGCCAGCAGATCTGCAAGAAGAAAGCCACTAAATAAAAGTGCTGACGCTCGGACCCCTGTAATGGCGTCCTCATTATTAATGTCATGTGTCCTGTAATGTTCCTAATGATCAGTGCAGATCCCCCGACAGTGCTCTGACCGCTGGGTGGGATGATGCCGGGTAAGCTGCTTCCAGACGTGGAACTATTCTACTATATTTGCTCCTTGTGTTCAGGATCTGCAGTCATATGGCCACTATTGGGGGCAGGTCAGGCCCTGGGGTCCCTTGGTTTTGGGACTATAATGTGCAGATTTTAAGTTTTCTTTCTGAATAAACATTTGCATACTACTGATGTCATGTCTTATGGAAAAATGTGACCGTCCCTTTATCTGTTTGTCCACTGCCTCAGAAGGAGATGGAGAAGTGATGGAGGGTCTGAGTGTGGAGACCTCAGCTCCAGCGGGACTGTCCGCGACTTGCTGCACCCCTCAACTGCCAAACCTCGTCCGGATTCCCTGCGCCTGACCTCCTTTCTTGCAGATGTTGAGGATTGAAGCAGCAGCGTGCAGCGGCTTCAGTCACTTCCATGGACATTAAATGGAGCATCGTGGTCTGACATTCAGTGTTGCTCCATTCAATTTCCAGCTGACATAAGGGAATGGTCTGAAAAGCCACCACTCATGTCCCCGAGGTGCCCAGACTGGAGAGCTGCCATAAAATGGGGGTGGGTGCACAACCTTTTTTGGGTCAAAGACCAATATTGGGATTCTGAACCAATCAGGGGCCGCACTAAAAATTAAATTAAAGGGGTATTGCATTCTGTGGCATAAACTTTCCACAGCTGATAATGTATCAGAGTCTTTATTATTTGTCACTACTGCTGAGCATCAGGTGAACACTCGGTCTCCACCGTGGAAAAGAAAATACCTTTTAATTTAGTTAGTGCTCCCTCTGACAGGTAAGGGTGATCTACATCTGGTGCAGTCATGCCTAGATTATATATAAACGGCATCCCATCATTTCTAGGTAGATTGTTCATTCAGAAGGAAGGCTGCAGTAACTCCAGTCAGCCACAAGGGGGCGCCGCAGTCCTGTGACTAGATCCCGGTGGTGCAGGGGTGGTCAGATTTGGCACATGGTGGATGCAGTTTACTGACTGTAAACCCAGCGATTCCCAGTGCTCGGAGCTTCATGTCCTTGTAGCTGATGGTCAGAATATGGAGAGAATGTAATAAGATGAGAATATATTATATGTACAAAGCTGCAAATGTCGTCTTCTGTGACGGCCATTAGAAGAAACTGATTGAAATAGAAGTTTTATCAACTTGTTCAACATTTATTAAAAAAAAAAAGTTTGAAAACTTTCTAATGTACAATATATATTCTATTCCTCCCCATTATCAAGATGTCTCCAAACACTCGATCTGACCTGACACTTCTCGCAGCTGAGGGTCTGTTTCAATTGTATCCAGTCTAGACAGCCTGATTGCCTGCTGATACATTGTAACTATCAGGATGGAGGAGAGATTTCTGCTTCTGATGTGTTCATCTCTGTGGATGGTCTAGACTAGAAACAACTGTAACAAACCCTCAGCTGAGAGAAGTATCGGATCAGGAATGGTTTTTGCTACATGTAGAGTATTTGTAATAGGAGTAGATTAGATTTTGTGTGATATTGTCTGATTTGCCTTTTTTTCTCTGATTTTTTTTGTGTTCCAATAATCACAGAGGAAATATACCTGTGTATAACGAAGCATGGGGAATTGTAATAACTTTCTGGGAGAAATGCTTTTTCCTGGAACAACTTCAACGATGCCAACTCTTTCGGCCATGACGGTATGGATATTGCTCTTTACTCACTGCAGGATATTTGCTCATGTTATTTCTATCCGGTTTTGTCTGATTAGTGGCCAGTGTGAACATGCTCCTATACGCTGCATGCATACCAATTTATACTCCGGCTCGTTTTCTTGGTTTTGCAGTAGTGCTAGTAGCAGATGATGACTCTCCTGATAAGTATGTTTTATCTTATGTATTTATTACTTCCACATTTCCGCCCCTTTGGAATATCACAGCCTCATATATGAGCAGGGTATAGACACCAGGGGCCCCGGCAGTGATCGGCACCAGATGTGTGAGATCTGTACAGGAGCCTCCAGCGCTGGACGGTGGCCAAAACCAGCAGAATTGGAAAACCCTGAGATTCCGGTGACCTGCGCCTGCCCTCTCAGAGCGGAATGTAGGCCCGCTGCATACCCTCTCTATGGATGGGGCTGATGCGTGCGAACGACCTCTGATTTTATCATTTGCCTTCCAAATCTCACATCGCTGCCACATTGTAATTCTACCAGACCGCCTCAGGCAACTTATAAAAGCCCCCACAGGGATCTCGTCACGTGACTTCTTCCTGCATTACCCAGACCATTGCATTACTAAGATGGGAAAGTCAGGAGTCTGGGAAAGTTGGGTGACAATTCTTCTGACGACTGTATCGCCAGACATCTCATTTTTTTTTTTTATTTCATGGGAACCTGCGGAGCCACGTTACCCAGGAATCTCGCTGTAACGGCGCCACTTATCTCTTCTCGTTTTCTCTTTCCATTTAATTATTCAGATGCCGTCTAATATCATTTTCGTGCCTCTTTCATTACCTCGTGGATGTTCTGTGCGGAGATCACAGAACTCGCTGATACGGCGCCCAATTTATCATTTACACAATCCAATTTCCCCCTGTACGTGCTAATGTGCAAAACGCAAAGCTGATTAAAAGTGTCCGTTGGAAGTTTCCGCCATCTACTTAATGGGAATAGAGCAGAACGTTCTCCCTGATGTGGTCATTAACCTTATCGAGGATTCACAGGATTTCTAGGCGAGCGCTCGGATACAACGTAATTATCATTGCGAAGTTGAAACTGATGGTGTGACACTATAACTCCCAGCAAGCCCTGACAGCCTGGAGTGTCAATTAGGATGAAAGACACAATAATGTCCTGAGGGACCCCAAGATATCGCAGAGGCGGGAGCACAATGTATAGGGAATCGGTGACCGCTGCACTTCCAGGACTGACCACAGGAGGGCAGTAGTGCTGGAATCACAGAATGATGATGTTACTTTTTATGTTTTTGTATTATCTTTTCTTATCTTCATCAGCAACAAATGACAAAACAAACAGAGCAATGTGTATGCAGCAAGAGCGGGGAGAGAGCCTGCACGGGTAGCAGACAGGCCCGAGCCAGAACCTTCCATGGGCGAAACCGGGGAGTGTCAAACAGTGCAGGAGCTGGGGTGCAGCTGTAGGGGGCGCAGTTACAGAGGGTACAAGGGGTGCTTCTAAAGAAGATATGGGGGGGCAGCTGTAGAGGCAGATACAGAGGGTGCGACTATAGTGACACCCTTATAATAGGGTGAGCTGTAGGAGGTGCAGATTACAGGGTTGGACTGGCCCACCAGAGACCCGGAGAATCCTCCGGTGGGCCCTGGCTTCTCCTTCAGCAGTAGTCATAGGGCAGGGGCTCTTCAATGGGGGGAGAAAAGTGGGCCCTCAGATTCAAATCCTCCGGTGGGCCCATTGTTCTTCAGTCTGACACTGTGCAAATATATAGGGGGTGCAGATACATAGGATGCAGCTTGAGGGGGTGCAGATATATAGGGTGCTGCTATAGGGGGTGCATATATATATATATATATATATATATATATATAGGGGGTGCAGATACATAGAGTGCAGCTGCAGGGGGTGCAGATACATAGGGTGCACCTGTAAGGGGTGCAGATACATAGGGTGCAGCTGTAGGGGGTGCAGATACATAGGGTGTAGCTGTAGGGGGTGTAGATACATAGGGTGCACCTGTAAGGGGTGCAGATACATAGGGTGCAGCTTGAGGGGGTGCAGATATAGAGGGTGCTGCTATAGGGGGTGCATATATATATATATATATATATATATATAGGGTGCAGATACATAGAGTGCAGCTGCAGGGGGTGCAGATACATAGGGTGCAGCTGTAGGGGGTGCAGATACATAGGGTGCAGCTGTAGGGGGTGTAGATACATAGGGTGCACCTGTAAGGGGTGCAGCTATAGGGGGTGCAGATACATGGGGTGCAGATACATAGGGTGCAGATACATAGGGTGCAGCTTGAAGGGGTGCAGATATATATAGGGGGTGCAGATACATAGAGTGCAGCTGCAGGGGGTGCAGATACATAGGGTGCACCTGTAAGGGGTGTAGATACATAGGGTGCAGCTGTAGGGGGTGCAGATACATAGGGTGTACCTGTGGGTACAGATACATGGGGTGCAGCTATAGGGGGTGCAGATACATGGGGTGCAGATGCATAGGGTGCAGATACATAGGGTGCAGCAGTAAAGGGTTCCCCTCCTATAGTTTTGCCTCTAGATGTGCAAAGCTGGTAGACACAGACCCCAAAAGACTGCAGCAGTAATTGAAGTGAAAGGTGGTCTTACTAATTACGGACTCAGGGGTTGAATACATATGCACCTTCCAATGTTCAGATTTACATTTCTGAGCTTCGCATCATTTCCTTTACTCGTCATAAATACTTGTTACTTTGTGTCACATAAAATCCCAGTAAAACACATCTAGGTCTGTGGGTGTAACGTGAAGGAAATGTGGACTAGTTCACGGGGTATGAAGACTTTTTGCACCGTATTTCCATTTTATTGACGCTCACGGCCGCGGCCCCTGACCCCGTCCCCCGCGGTGCAGACGTCTATCGCTATATTTGCGTCGTGTGCGCTTTTCTCCACTTTCCGCACGGCCGCTCCTGATCTGTGTCCGCCGCCATATGCGGATTTTCCACAGCTGAGATTGATGGACAATAAATGACTTCATCTCCATCTGTGCGGAGAGGATTTCACCATCAGTGCGAGAGCGGCCGGGGGGCGAGATCCCGGGACTATATGTGTAATATTAGAGGGGAGACCCCAGGAGAAGGACGGACATCTGCAGAACAGTGCGGGGGTCCGGGCCTGTATAAGCTCCATATTAACTGGACCAGTCGCCCGGGGGAGGGGGGGATAAAGCTGCAATAGCTCTTCTGTCCACCAGGAGGAGTGATGCTGCGGTGTAATTTGTATACTACGTGGCAGCAGGATTCGTGGCCTGGTATCGCTCACATTTGGACAATCTGTCTGCCACTTTCTAATAGTGCAAGAACTCTGCTTGCTGTCAGTGTATGGAAAGCTTTGTGTGGGTAATATGCAGCCAGCACTGTTAGGAGAATCTGGGGGTTTGTTACAATTGTATCCAGATGCCATGTTACCCATGGAGGGAGGGCAATGGAGACACATAGCTCTGCATAGGAGCTGTATACACAAAACGGGAGATTTTTCTTTTAAACTATTTGCAGCGTTTCTTCACTTTTTATTGTAGATACATTGGAGAAATGGTTGTAAAAGTGTTTTCACTAAGTGTTTTGCTCCCTTTGGCCGTACCGTAGACATTGCTGGCTGCAGCCATAGGGGAAACACACGGAGTATGTGCTGCGCTGGCCTCGCGGGATTCTCATCCTGTGCGCTAATATTAGCCCCGGCCTTGGCACATGTCATCTGTAGGGATCATCTTACCGTGTATGTTGGGTTGTACAGTACATACCAGGCCCGGAGGGTCACTGTACGCAGGAGGGTCCCTTATATGAGCCAAATTCACGCCCCTGACATATTATTACCCCATATCTGAAATTCCAGACTTGGCATTAACAGGTTCTGGATTATGAGATATTCTGGATTACTGGACTGCCATAAAAGCACTTTGGATCTCGTACTTATGGCTGTCTACAATTTATTGCTGTGCTGGAAACTGCTGGATTATCAGACATTCTGGATTATCGGATGGTGGATGAAATCTAGACATTGTGTGCTCCATGAAAGTTACATTGTAGATACCAAGAATCTTAATCTCCCCCTGAATCGTTCCCCTTCCTAGAAATTCCCCCAGAGGAACCTTCCATTTCCTCACGGTCCCTGCGCCGTCCGCCGCCAGAATCTGTCACGTCGGACGTAAACATTTCAAAAAAGTTTCATGGTCAAACGCCCAAGGGCGAGCGATCGTCAGCGCGACGGCCACAGCTGAGAACCGTCACGGTGTGATGCAATGTACATGTCCAGCGTCTCGTTAGCAGAAACGTTAATGAGATAAACGGTAATTCGAGTTTTATCATGAGAAAATAATTAAAAAAAACAGAAGTCGCAGAAATAAGAATCCGCTCATAAATGAAACGTCGGAGGGAGAGAAGACCTCAGTATCATAGCTGCGGCCATCGCTCGCGTCCCACAACACGGACCTCGGATATTTCAGCTTTTGCTAAACACTTAGTCTTAGGACGGAGCAGCGAGTCGCACGCAGTGGTGTTTTCTGCGCGTCATGTTATAAACCTCACCTGTGTAGTCTTCACTATATGGGTCCCCGGCACCCTGGTCGTGCAGTTTGGAGGCCGGGGCAGCTGAGCATCTCTGCCATTTTGCTGTGTTTTTGAATTTTTGGAGGATTTTTAAGTGATAAAACAAAAATGATCACTGAACTGTGGGAGAAGAGCTTTGAATTGTGCAATAATATCACTTGCAAACAAGATGTTGTGCTCATGATGATGATGATGATAATAATAAAGGACTTTTGGTGGCGGCAGCGCAATGTGTGAGTCCCCCATCGCCCTCTTTAGTATCGGCACATTGACGTGCGCTGATGGTTGTTTCCCTGCGAGACCTGAGTTCTCTGCTGACTGTGTGCAGAGCGATGGCGGCTACTTATAGTAACACAACCCCGTCTGGTGCCTGAAATATCCGCTCTCCTGTCCGCACACGTGCCAGCTGTCCGGGCTCAGCCTCCTGACCTTGCTCAGCTCACATCTCCGACGAGGTGTCACCGACGCTGGCGCAGCTCTATCTACCGTCACATCACATATCGAAACCACAAACTGTGGGATCGGGAAAATATTTATTCTGGAAGTGGAAAGATTAGATGGGACCGTGAGCCGACACAGGGCAGGAAAATCCATAACATTCTGGAAAAGCCGGGTGCCAATATGGTGGCACCAAAGAGATGGCCGACTGCCCATCACATCCTACAAAATGTGCCCACATTGCCCAATCCCTGGTCAATCTCAGCATTACGGCCCTCGTAAAAGTGATGAACATCTTTCCTGTGAGAAAAGTTTCATCTTTGTAAACTTTTCTGTAAAGGTTGTGGAGTAGAGAAAGGTGGAATATAAGTTCACTCAGGTCCGATTTTCTAGTTTCTCAGGTAAGAGGTGCCGGCCGCCCTCCACCACAGTGTACATGGGCACTTAGCAGAGCTGAGCGTGTCAATGCCAGAGGCAAGAATTTAAGGAAATAACAGCAGCTTTCCTATGTGTATTATTATTTATTTATATAGCGCCATTGATTCCATGGTGCTGTACATGAGAAGGGGTGACATACAAAGTTATAGATATCGTTTACAGTAAACAAATTTACAATGACAGACGGGTACAGAGGGGAGAGGACCCTGTCCTTGCGGGCTTACATATGTGTATTCTGGATTTACAGCAGAAGACCCCCATCTATTATCTGTGAGGCGGCGGGGGGCGCTTGTCCTAAAGTGATCCAAGAGCTGAGAAATAGCATGTGTCCAGATATGCCAGCGAGCCCCCGCAGCTATGCCAGCGAGCCCCCGCAGCTATGCCAGGCAGCTGTTCCCCGGCTTCCAGGAGCGGCTCACATGTCAGGAGCCGACAGCGAACCTCATCCTCAGTGCGACTTACTGCATCCAGGGGCTAGTCACGGGCTACAGGGAGGTAGTCACTGGCTATAGGGAGGTAGCCACTGGCTATAGGGAGGTAGTCACTGGCTATAGGGAGGTAGTCACTGGCTATAGGGAGGTAGCCACTGGCTATAGGGAGGTAGCCACTGGCTAAAGGGAGGTAGCCATTGGCTATAGGGAGGTAGTCACTGGCTATAGTGAGGTAGCCACTGGCTAAAGGGAGGTAGCCACTGGCTATAGGGAGGTAGTCACTGGCTATAGGGAGGTAGCCACTGGCTAAAGGGAGGTAGCCACTGGCTATAGGGAGGTAGCCACTGGCTATAGGGAGGTAGCCACTGGCTAAAGGGAGGTAGCCATTGGCTATAGGGAGGTAGTCACTGGCTATAGGGAGGTAGCCACTGGCTAAAGGGAGGTAGCCACTGGCTAAAGGGAGGTAGTCACTGGCTATAGGGAGGTAGTCACTGGCTATAGGGAGGTACCACTGGCTAAAGGGAGGTAATCACTGACTATAGGGAGGTAGTCACTGGCTAAAGGGAGGTAACCACTGGCTAAAGGGAGGTAGTCATTGGCTGTAGGGAGGTTGTCATTGGCTATAGGGAGGTAGTCTCTGGCTATAGAGACTAGTCATTGGCTACAGAGAGGTAGTCATTGGTTATAGGGAGGTAGTCAGCAGCTTTAGAGAGGTAGTCACTGGCTGTAGGGAGTTAGTCACCGTCTGTAGAGAGGTAGTCACCGGCTGGTCACTGCCCATAGAGCGGATTAGTAGTCACTCACTATAGTGGTCGTCGTTGGCCGCAGTAGCTACCAGATAGAGAGGTAATCATTGGCTTTAGAGGAAGTCACCAGCCATAAAGCGGCCAAGGGATACGTCATTATGGCTGAAGAACAGTCTTACTATGAAGACAGAATATCTAAAGACATTCTCACCAAGGAGATCGACCTGGTGGATAGAGACCCAAAGAAGATCAATGACGATGTGGTCAAGGTTTGCTCATTTATTTATTTCCTTCCTTTCCCCTATTTGTCTGCATGAAATAAAGGACAGATGCCAGGGCACATGACTTCAAGATCAGACTACACAGGGTGTGTTTGTAGTCTGTAGCCATAGAAACACATATGTGGGCAGCATAGGATCTGCTGGACGGCTGAGTCCGGGCGTCTGTGGAATTAGAATCCTGGGAATTCTCTCTCCCCAACGCGCGTTGGGGAGAGTGGCACCACTGGGTCTCAGGTATGTGTTCGACCTTTATCTTTAATTGTGACTTTATGTCTTTAAAGCGGCGTACAGCTTTTGTTTAGACTAGTGTCACTAATTGCCTGGTCTTTGGCTGAAAGACTTTATATATAGTCTCTTGATACGGACTTTTGGCATATTATTACTACGGTCGTTTCTACTCCATGTGCATCTTAGCATACTAGTTCCATATTGTTACTGTACCTGAGTACCTGTGTGGTTCCACTCCATTTCTGGTTACCACTGTCACTCTCTTATGTTTGTTTTAAAATTGTTCAATAAAATGTTTCTACTTTTATAATATATCCTCTGTGTGCAACTTTCCTTTATTTGAGTTGAGATTATTCTTGCACTGAGTTCCTCTATCTAGGCACTGTGATACTAATAGCTGTATCCCTATTTAAAAGGTGCTAGCCTTGTATAGGTTATAATATGAGAAGGAAGCAGAGGAGGCGACGCCGTCTCCACCGGGAACATGGAGCTCACTTGTTGCCCATCAGCAAAGCTTCAAAGAGAATTTGGGGGGAAGCTTCTTAACCTGCGGCCTCTTTCATGTCCCCCAGAATCACTAGCCATTCTGTTTGATGGACGTTCTCACAGGAAGAAGGAGAAACTTTAGTAAATCTCTGGGCTGATGGGGAATCTGCAATGATGAGTCTCTTGCCGTTCACACAAGCTGCAGAAAAGTCATATAATGGGATTTCTCCCTCCCAAAAAAAGGTTTAGTGCTGCTCCAATTCTAACCCAATTTCACATAGTTAAAGGGACTTTTATTAAAGGGCTCATCCATTGACCAATTCCATAAAACCCATGTCCCTACTGCAGGTTGTTTCAAAATGGGTCCAGTTCTGACTCTCGGCCGCTGCTCCCGATGTCTGGGCTGTGTGCACACGTTGCATCTGTGCTGCGTTTTTTTCAGCGCAGAATCGATTTGTCATAAAACCTGAAGCATTTCCTAGTCCCAGCAAAGTGAATGAGAATCCTGGAGTCTCGTGCACACATTGCTTATTTGTGACTTGCAGATTTATATCGGCAGCAAGTTAATTCAGCGTTTTTGCGGCAGATTTCATTCCTACTAATGAGTGGGGAAAATTCTGCACCAAAAACGAAGCAAAAATTCATGTTTTTGCCGCTGTGTTTTTCCTACCAAGAAAAGCAGAAAAAAACACTTAACGTGTGCACAGACCCTTAATGTCTGCAGCACTGACGTCATGCAGCTAATTAATGTGTCACTCAGAGCCGCTGATTGGCTGCAGAACTGTCAACGTAACATCAGCGCTGCAGACACAGCGGAGAGTCAGCGCTGGACCCAGGGAGGGTGAGTAAAGCACTTTGTTTTCTAAAAAAAACCTGCAGCTGTGAGAGGGGTTTCCTCATTTGGAAAACCCCTTTAAGGGGGTATTCCATCCAATATCATTTCTCACCTCTCTACTGGATATGGGTATTAGATCAGTGGGATCCGACATCTGTGTCCCCCACAAGCGCAGCAGCCGGACCCCACTGATTCTTCATTACCACCTATGTAGTGCATTGCTAATGCTTACTTTGGGTGAGTATTTTCCTGATGAGACGTGATGGCATTTTGCTGCAATTACTTATTAGTGAGGGTCCAATTCTTATCACAACCCCCATAATTCCTCAAAATGAACATGGTGGCCGGGGGCGTCACAACATTGCCTAAATTCACCTATACACCTGATTGGGGCTGCGGTGCTGTTCCCGGGAGTTTGGGGGTGGAGCGTCTCCCTGCAGGGAAAAAGCCAAAACGATCTCCGCCCTTTCACTCCTGAGTTCTGCATCCATCAGATGTTCCATTACAATTGGAGTGCCCCTTTAATTAATGGAGAATGAAAGGTGCGGTGACTTTACAATATATTTTTTACACCTGTGCTTGCTAGCAGTGAATTGAAACATTCTTGATATTCTGTGGTTTGACCAGTCCTGGTCACGTCGTCAGTGGGGGGTTAGTGGTTCCAGTCCATGTGTCAAGGGGTCTTATCACTGTAAGATTTGAAAGCTCTTATCTATGGGTTACTGAGTTTAAGGGGTAACTTTTCTCCTGGAAAGCATCAAACTGGTGTAAGGAGACTTATGGGCTGTGCAATGCTTCACTAGGAATTTAAATATGCAAATATCCTGTTTAGTGCGAAGGAGTATGAGAACTCTGGTGCCACCTACTGGATGTATCCATCCTAAATGTCAGCATTGACTATTTATTGAGACTTGCTACATGACTTTGAATAAGAAGCCAAACCAGAAAGGCCTTATGCAGACACTTTGTTTCTGGGTCGTCATCACTGCAAAGCAAGAGATTTGACTTGCCTGAGTGAGAGGTCTCTCTCTGAGAATCTAAAGGGGAATGCCGCCAAGGCGAAATGTTCCTTGTCGGAGGCCTCTCACCCAGTTCAATTAGATCCCTGCTTTGCTTTGAGTAGAGGCAAACATCCAGAAACATGAGTCTGCATAAGGAGTTTCTGGTTTAGAATCTAGGCTGTGGTTCCACGATCCGGAACCACAGCGCTTTGGACGGAGTGGAAAGTCCGCTCCGCCCAAAGCCCCGCCCCCTACTGAACGCGCGGTCAATCCGGATGTGTTCATGGAACACCTCCGGAACACATCCGGAATGACCGCAGGGCTACACAGGCCTGTGTTATTTCCCTTGCGGTGACGCAGCGTCGCCGCAAGGGAATAGGACATGCTGCGGTCTGAAAAGACGCGCAGCATGTCCGTTTACGCAGGTCTGCCACCTGCGTGTTTTTAAGCATAGTGGAGACGGGATTTCTTGAAATCCCCTCCACTATGCTGTAACATCTGGACGCTGCGTGTTTGACGTTGCGCCAGCGCACAGCACCAAACACGCAGCAATTACTGAAGCATTCCGGATCGTGGAAACATACCCTTAATGAGTGTGGCAAAGATTGTAAAGGGTTAATATAAACTTTTAGGATTGCTACATCCAATATGTGTCCCTTGTTTTACTTTACTCTATGAAGACGCTATCTGAATATTAAGGGGTCCTATCACTGTGGGGTTGGAGGGTCCTGTTCTTCTGATTCGGGGGTCCTATCTCTATGGAGTTGGAGGGTCCTGTCTATGTGATTAGGGGGTCCTATCACTGTGGGTTGGAGGGTCCTGTTCTTCTGATTCGGGGATCCTATCTATGTTGGGTTGGAGGGTCCTGTTCTTCTTATTCGGGGGTCCTATCTCTGTGGGGGTTGGAAGGTCCTGTTTATGTGATTTGGGGGTCCTATCACTGTGGGTTGGATGGTCCTGTCTATGTGATTTGGGGGTCCTATCACTGTGGGTTGGATGGTCCTGTCTATGTGATTAGGGGGTCCTGTGTATGTGATTTGGGGGTCATATCACTGTGAGTTGGAGGGTCCTGTGTATGTGATTCGGGAATCGTAACAATGTGGGGTTGGAGGGTCCTGTTCTTCTGATTCGGGGGTCCTATCACTTTGGGTTGGAGGGTCCTGGTCTTCTGATTCGGGGGTCCTATCACTGTGGGTTGGAGGGTCCTGTTCTTCTGATTCGGGGGTCCTATCACTGTGGGTTGGGGGGTCCTGTCTATGTGATTAGGGGTCCTATCACTGTGAGTTGGAGGGTCCTGTGTATGTGATTCGGGGGTCCTATCACTTTGGGTTGGAGGGTCCTGGTCTTCTGATTTGGGGGTCCTATCACTGTGGGTTGGAGGGTCCTGTTCTTCTGATTTGGGGGTCCTATCACTGTGGGTTGGAGGGTCCTGTTCTTCTGATTCGGGGGTCCTATCACTGTGGGTTGGAGGGCCTGTTCTTCTGATTCGGGGGTCCTATCACTGTGGGTTGGAGGGTCCTGTCTATGTGATTAGGGGTCCTATCACTGTGGGTTGGATGGTCCTGATCTTCTGATTCGGGGGTCCTATCACTGTGGGTTGGAGGGTCCTGTCTATG
Organism: Oophaga sylvatica; assembly: GCA_033576555.1. Taxonomy (NCBI): domain Eukaryota; kingdom Metazoa; phylum Chordata; class Amphibia; order Anura; family Dendrobatidae; genus Oophaga; species Oophaga sylvatica. Next base: position 64,767,337 of record JARQOD010000009.1, on the reverse strand, counting down.
TGTTTAGGGGGTCCTATCACTGTGGGTTGGAGGGTCCTGTTCTTCTGATTCGGGGGTCCTATCACTGTGGGTTGGAGGGCCTGTTCTTCTGATTCGGGGTCCTATCACTGTGGATTGGAGGGTCCTGTTCTTCTGATTCGGGGATCCTATCTATGTTGGGTTGGAGGGTCCTGTTCTTCTGATTCGGGGGTCCTATCACTTTGGGTTGGAGGGTCCTGGTCTTCTGATTTGGGGGTCCTATCACTGTGGGTTGGAGGGTCCTGTTCTTCTGATTCGGGGGTCCTATCACTGTGGGTTGGAGGGCCTGTTCTTCTGATTCAGGGGTCCTATCACTGTGGGTTGGAGGGTCCTGTCTATGTGATTAGGGGTCCTATCACTGTGGGTTGGATGGTCCTGATCTTCTGATACGGGGGTCCTATCACTGTAGGGTTGGAGGGTCCGGTGTATGTGATTTGGGGGTCCTATCACTGGGTTGGAGGGTCCGGTCTATGTGATTCGGGGGTCCTATCACTGTGGGTTGAAGGGTCCTGTTCTTCTGATTCGGGGGTCCTATCACTGGGTTGGAGGGTCCTGTTTATGTGATTCAGGGGTCCTATCACTGTAGGGTTGGAGGGTGCTGTGTATGTGATTCGGGGGTCCTATCACTGTGGGTTGGAGGGTCCTGTTCTTCTGATTCGGGGGTCCTATCACTGTAGGGTTGGAGGGTGCTGAGTATGTGATTTGGGGGTCCTATCACTGGGTTGGAGGGTCCGGTCTATGTGATTAGGGGGTCCTATCACTGTAGGGTTGGAGGGTCCTGTGTATGTGATTTGGGGGTCCTATCACTGTGGGTTGGAGGGTGCTGTTCTTATTTAGGGGTCCTATCACTGTAGGGTTGGAGGGTCCTGTGTATGTGATTTGGGGGTCCTATTTCTGTAGGGCTGGAGGGTCCTTTTCTTATTCGGGGGTCCTATCGATGTAGGGCTGGAGGGTCCTGTTCTTATTCGGGGGTCCTATCGCTGTAGGGTTGGAGGGTCCTGTTCTTCTGATTCAGGGGTCCTATCGCTGTAGGGTTGGAGGGTCCTGTCTATGTGATTACGGGGTCCTATCACTGTAGGATGGAGGGTCCTGTCTATGTGATTCGGGGGTCCTATCACTGTAGGGTTGGAGGGTCCTGTCTATGTGATTATGGGGTCCTATCACTGTAGGATGGAGGGTCCTGTCTATGTGATTACGGGGTCCTATCACTGTAGAATGGAGGGTCCTGTCTATGTGATTAGGGGGTCCTATCACTGTGGGTTGGAGGGTCCTGTTCTTCTGATTCGGGGGTCCTATCGCTGTAGGGTTGGAGGGTCCTGTCTATGTGATTATGGGGTCCTATCACTGTAGGATGGAGGGTCCTGTCTATGTGATTACGGGGTCCTATCACTGTAGAATGGAGGGTCCTGTCTATGTGATTAGGGGGTCCTATCACTGTGGGTTGGAGGGTCCTGTTCTTCTGATTCGGGGGTCCTATCGCTGTAGGGTTGGAGGGTCCTGTCTATGTGATTATGGGGTCCTATCACTGTAGGATGGAGGGTCCTGTCTATGTGATTACGGGGTCCTATCACTGTAGAATGGAGGGTCCTGTCTATGTGATTAGGGGGTCCTATCACTGTGGGTTGGAGGGTCCTGTTCTTCTGATTCGGGGGTCCTATCGCTGTGGGGTTGGAGGGTCCTGTGTATGTGATTCGGGGGTCCTATCACTGACCTGCTCTTGTCCCTTCTTTTCACAGCTGGACTTTGAGGATGTGATCGCGGAGCCGTACGGGACCCACAGCTTTGATGGCGTTTGGAAAGCCAGTTACGCCACTTTCACGGTGACCAAGTACTGGTGCTACCGGCTGCTCTCCGCCCTGGTGGGCATCCCCCTGTCCATCCTCTGGGGCGTCCTCTTCGCTCTCGTCTCCTTCTGTCACATCTGGGCCGTGGTTCCGTGTGTGAAGAGCTACCTGATAGAGATCCAGTGCGCCGGCCGGACATTCTCCCTGTGCGTCCGCACCTTCTGTGACCCCCTGTACGAAGCCATGGGGAAAGTCTTCAGTGCCATCAAAGTAACGTTGCAAAAACAGGGCTGAGCAGCTCCGAGCCCGACACATTGCACCGAACCCTCAGCACCGCAGTGGAACATTCATTTTCTACCAATTTTTACACCTTTCCATTTCTTCCATAATTTGTTGTGTTCCTTTGTCTACAGCCAGACACAATGTAACGAATCTTCATCTCTGTTCTCTAAGTTTCTTTTATAAAGGGTTTTCTGCCTGAATGTAAAACAATCTTGTAAATTCTGCAGTTTGGGTTTTGATTCCTGATATAATTCTCAAAATCTCTGTTTGCTGTCAGTAAATGAGAAAACTTTACACCCAGAGACTGATAACCTCTGCACTGAGCTCATTCTTCTCACAGCTGAAGTTTTGTTACAGTTGTATCCAGTCTGTGCAACCTGGACTCCTTTTTCAAGTATTTTTATTAGAATTTTTAACATTTATAATTAACAGTAAGAAATACAACTTTAAATTTAAATCAAATATATATTAACATAAATAATTACCTTTTAACAGTAATATGTAACTATCACAGTATGACTTGAGTTTCGACTATTATTGTTACTAATTAACAGTTGAGTTATGTGTAGATACAATATAATAGAGTTTAAGTACTTTACTTATCTAACATTAATAAACATGTAACATCTTAACAGTAGTATAACTTCTTAGTTATGGATGAACACTATAAATAATTCTTTTTGGGGATTTCACAGTCAAAAACAGATCTGAAATTATTTCTTCATTCCAAATCTCGTTCGGAGATAAAATCATTCCATGCCTTCCATCTTTTTTTTATACTTTAGATAATGATTATTAACTAACGCATGGCTCTCTTCATAGGAGTTATGTAGTCTCATTCTATCTAGTATATCACTAATCTTAGGAACTAAATCTTCCTTCCAAAATGTTGCAATAGCATTTTTTGTGATTAAAAAAATATGAATAATTGTGGGCTTATAAGAAGGATGAATTTCATCTAATTCCAATGAAAGAATAGCCATTTGTGGTGTTAGGCCGGGGTCACACTGGCGACTAAATCGTACCACTAGAATGCGATGAAATATCGTATTGCAGTCTGCCCTATGTTAATCTATGGAGCAGCTCCCATCATCCGATTTTTTGTGGTCCGATTTAAACGTGCGAGTGCAATCACAGCATGCTGCCACTGTCACCGATTGTGGGTCGACTATCGCCAATGCAAGTCTATGGGAGCGATGAAAAGTGGGATTACAAACGGACCGCACGTGTGACTTGCGATTAAATCGCACAACTTTTCCAGGTGACAGGAAACTGGCTTTGAATTTCTCAGGAAGCCTTTACATGCTAATTAGCTAAGCGCATCTTAAAAAAAAAACAGGAAGAACGCCTACACGGAGTCCAGAAACATGGCATCTAGCCACATCAATGTGGAACTCCTCATTGTATTGGTGCAGGAGAGGCCTGAATTGTGGGACCAGCGCGATCCCAATTACAGCAATCGGACGCGCAAAGAGGCGGCATGGAAAACAATATGTGTGCACATTTTTCCAGACTATCCCCAGAGATCCAGGGAGGACCAAGAGCGACTTAGTAAGTACCGCATGTAACGGTTTTTCAAAATGTTTTTAAAAATTTTGGAAGCAAATAATAATGTAGCCTTATGTGTTTAAATGCTATTTAAAAGCCAGCATTATCGACCTCTTACTATTTAGAAGAAAACATTGATGTGTGTGTACGCAAACAATATCCATGTATATTTAAATATCATCGATGCTTCGGCATCTATTGACTACAACATTTTGTAGTTCTCTTCACCTCAGATGTAGTGTTTTGGTCATAAAATTCAAACTGATTGAGGCGTTTTGTAAAGGGCCAAGCATTTTTGTAAATGTATGTTAGTGCTTATAACATGGATACTTCTGGTTGTATGTTGATGTCTTTTAATATTGTAAATCACATCACACATGACCAGTATTTAAATGTTCAGTGTTGCATCTTTTGTATTTTTGGCTTAATAAATAGATATCAGTCCTAATAACCGTTATGCTCTTCTTAAATTTGTAGTGACTGATGTGACAAGGCGGTGGCGCAGTTGTCGGTACTGCTACCGGAGGGAGAGGCAGATTAGGGATCGGAGTGGGACTTCAGCATCTAAGAAGAGAAAGTACGTCTATTTTGATAGACTGAACTTCCTTGAGCCAGTGTTGGATCTGCGACCGTAAGTGCATGTGTGTTGAAGCACTTTCATGGCAAAATTTCAATTTGTATTGATTTTAATTTGTATCATTTTTTTCATTCCTAGAACTGAGTCAAACCTAACTGAGAGGGAGACGGGGTCTGACTCAGAAGTGCTTATTGACCCCGTTGGTGATGGAGCAGAGGAGGCAGGCCCTTCCTCAGCAGCATGTGGGTCCACCCAAGCAGCACCAACAACAGCTGCAGGAGCTGAGGATTCCCAATCACAGCATCATGAAAATGAGGACCTACCTCTGAGCAGCAGCCCTAATAGGGCTCAAGAAATATCTCCTCCTCCTTCCCAACTCACAAGGCGAGGTAGGCGGCGACGAGAAGGAGTGGGTTCTGTGTCAAGGAGGCAGGTGGACCGAGGAGTTCTGGACTATTTGTCCAGTGTAGCTAAAGATGATGGTGAGGAGGGATTTTGCCGTAGTCTGGCCCCTTATCTCCGGGCTACTCAAATACAGCACAGACTGAGGATCAGAAGTGGACTGCAGATTGTGTTGGAAGCTGGATCAGGCCCTAATGATCCCACCAACCTACTAGATTATCTTCATAGATGGGTGGTTGGTCCTGAAAATTTAGTGAGGTTGTTAGCACCAAATCCAGCACAATCTGCTTCAGCCTCTGATCCTCATCCTCCTCCTCATCATCATCCTCCTCCTCCACCTCCTCCTTGTGTCCAACAAAACCCAACTCCTCCTCCTCATCCTACTGCAGCTCATTCTTTCTATGGAGCTTCCCAGCTCCAAACCATGGGACAGAGTGGCCATGCACAATATGCCCACTCTAACATACCCAATGTTGTTGGCTGGCCACAACATGGATATGTTAGACATGGGCATATTGGAGGTCACTCTGCTAGTGCTCAGTCATATCAATATGACTATGAGCATCAATTCCCTATGTACCCTGTTGTGAATGTGTTTGAGATGAGTTCTGAGCAGAGGCTTCCTCTGGTGGTTACAAGCGGTGCTGGTCTGTCCAGTGAAGATTGTGAGGACTGGGAATCAGGTGTTACTGACTGGTCTTATTTAAGGGAGTCACCTTCCCATCAGGGTTGCCGGTGATCAATTGTTCTGGTCTGAATCCTTCATTCCTGTTTCCCTTGTAGCCTGCTGTGTCGTGTCTGCATCTCCTGCTAACAGATAAGACATTTTCTTCTTTTTGTTTTTGTGCTATATTTTTGCATTTTGTCCTGCACTTCTGTGGGGGCCTTCAGGGTCCCCTCCGGGGGCTTTTGCCCTCTCAGTTAGTTCAGCCACTGATGTTTGTACTTTTGCTTTTTCCAGTTTTTTCAGTGGCTGCTGTTTTGTTTTTGTTACACCAGAGAACTAATTTAGGTGGTAGAGGTCGTGTGATCTCAGGTGTTTTTGAAATTAGTAGAGTTGGTGTTTTTCAGGGTTTTCTGGGATTGCAGTAAGTGCCCTTCCTACCCTTTTCTATTTAGATAGTTTGGGCCCCAGCGTTTGCTCATACTATTTTCTTTCTGTGTCAGTATTTCCTCTTGTCTAACCGCCATTACATGTTTGGGGGCTTTCTATTGTCTTTGGGGTTCTGCTCCGGGGCAGATAGCTTTCCTATTTCTATCTTTAGGTGTAATTAGTTTCTCAGGCTGTGACGAGGCGTCTAGGACCAACGTAGGAACGCTCCACGGCTGCCTCTAGTTGTGGTGGTTAGTCAGGGTACTGCAATCTCATAGATTCCAACTGCTCTGGTGTATTGCCTTTTTTACCTGCACTCCTCAGCTACCGAAACATAACAGTATCACCGGCCCAAAAATTGAAAATTGTATGGTACTCACAGAAGGGAAAAAATATTGTGAAAGAAAAAAGGTTGTCAGAGTTGTCAGAGATATTTTTCTGTTTGTTGCATTTTTTTTTTTTTTCCCTCTGTATCTCTGGGTGCTGGGGAGGATCTTTTTTCCCAATGGAGTTTGCACAGTTGTCTGGCCGTGTGGATCAGCTTGCCACTGAGGTTCAGAGTATTGCTGCATATCTTGCTGGGTTGCCTGTTGTGGAACCTAGGATCCCCATGCCAGATTTGTTTTTAGGGGATCGAGCTAAGTTTCAGAATTTCAAAAATAATTGTAAATTGTTTTTTGCCTTAAAATCAAAGTCCTCAGGAAACGCAGCGCAGCAGGTTCAAATTATCATCTCTCTCCTGCGCGGCGATCCTCAGGATTGGGCTTTTTCCCTGATACCTGGGGATCCTGTTTTGAGTGATGTTGATGCATTTTTTCAGGCCTTGGGGTTATTGTACGATGAGCCTAATGTCACTGATCAAGCTGAAAAAGCCTTGTTGGCATTAAATCAGGGGCTTGATGACGCTGAGTTATACTGTCAGAGATTCCGTAGGTGGGCAGTCCTGACCAAATGGAATGACGACGCTTTGGCAGCCCTTTTCCGGAAGGGTCTGTCAGATAATGTAAAGGATGTTATGGTGGGATTCCCTGTCCCCTCTGGTCTCAATGATTCTATGTCATTAGCGATTCAAATTGACAGACGTTTGCGTGAGCGGAGAAGTATGCGTGGAATGGTGTTGCCTTGTGAACCAGCTTCTGAACCCATGCAGTGTGATAGAGTGGTGTCTGGGGCACAGCGTCATGAGTTTCGAAAGCGCAATGGGTTATGTTTCTACTGTGGTGATGCCTCTCATGCTATTTCAGTCTGCCCTAAGCGGGGAAGACGTTTTGCACGCTCAGTTGTCTTGGGTAGTGTTCAGACTAAGTTTTTATTAACTGTCACTCTGATATGCTCTCTGTCCTCATTTTCTGCTCAGGCTTTCGTTGATTCTGGAGCAGCTATTAACCTGATGGATTATGATTTTGCTAAACGTTGTGGATTTCCCTTGATACCCCTACAGAAGTCTATTCCCCTACTGGGGATCGATTCTACCCCTTTGGCTGAGAATAAACCCCAGTTTTCTACTCAGGTGATAATGAGGGTTGAACCTGATCACCAGGAGTGCTGCAAATTTTTGGTTCTATATAATCTGCATGACATTATCGTGCTGGCTTTCCCTTGGTTACAGTCTCATAATCCTGTTTTGGATTGGAAATCTGTGTCTGTAACCAGTTGGGGCTGCCAATGTGTTAATACCAACACTCCTGTTTTTTCTGCCTCCCCCCAGGCTCAGGATGTTCCTGACTTTTTGTTTGATTTTTCTGATGTGTTTAGCGAAAGTAAATCTGCATCCTTACCTCCCCATAGGAGCTATGACTGCGCTATTGAATTAGTGCCTGGTAGTAAATTCCCTAAAGGTCGCCTTTTTAACTTGTCTGTACCTGAACATGACGCTATGCGGTCTTATATCAAGGAATCATTGGAGAAGGGTCATATCAGACCATCCTCTTCACCCTTAGGTGCCGGTTTTTTCTTTGTGGCCAAAAAAGATGGTTCATTAAGGCCGTGTATTGATTATCGTCTCTTGAACAATATTACTGTGAAATATCAATACCCGTTACCCTTGATTTCTGACCTGTTTTCCAGGGTGAAAAACGCTACTTGGTTTACCAAGCTTGACCTCAGGGGGGCGTATAACCTTATTCGCATTAAGCACGGGGATGAATGGAAGACGGCATTCAATACCCCTGAAGGGCATTTTGAGTACCTAGTGATGCCCTTTGGGCTCACTAATGCTCCTTATGTCTTCCAGTCCTTCATGAATGACATTTTCAGGGATTTTGTGGACAAATTTCTGATTGTTTATTTGGATGATATCTTGATTTTTTCTAATTACTGGGACTCTCATGTGAAACATGTTCGAACTGTATTCCAGATTTTGAGAGAGAATGCTCTGTATGTGAAGGGATCAAAGTGTCTTTTTGGCGTACAGAAGATCTCATTTCTGGGATTCATTTTGTCCCCATCTGTTATTGAAATGGACCCGGTCAAGGTTCAGGCCATCTGTGATTGGGTCCAACCTACTTCATTAAAGGCTCTTCAGAGATTTTTGGGTTTTGCCAATTTTTATCGTAAATTTATTGGTAATTTCTCTGTTATTGTTAAACCATTAACTGATTTGACCAGAAAGGGTTCTGATGTGGTGAATTGGCCTCCTGAGGCAGTCTCTGCGTTTCAGGAACTTAAGCAGAGATTCACTTCTGCTCCTGTTCTACGGCAGCCTGATGTTTCTCTGCCATTTCAGGTGGAGGTTGATGCCTCTGAAATTGGGGCAGGTGCCGTTTTGTCCCAAAAAGATCCAGAGACCTCTAAAAGTAACCCTTGTGCCTTTTTCTCTCGAAAATTTTCTCCTACTGAACGTAATTATGACGTGGGTAATCGGGAGTTATTGGCCATGAAGTGGGCTTTTGAAGAGTGGAGACATTGGCTGGAGGGAGCCAAACATCAGGTGGTGGTCTTTACGGACCATAAGAATCTGGTCTATCTGGAATCTGCCAAGCGACTCAATCCTAGACAGGCCAGGTGGGCCTTGTTTTTCACACGTTTTAATTTTGTGGTTTCCTTTCTTCCTGGCACTAAGAATGTTAAGGCGGATGCCCTCTCGAGGAGTTTCCTTGCGGACTCTCCTGAGTTATCTGATCCTTCTGTTATTTTGAAAGAGGGTGTAGTTCTTTCCGCCATCTCGCCCAATTTGAGACTTGCTCTGGAGGGGTGTCAGGAGGATAGGCCCGAGTGCTGCCCTGTTGGAAAGTTGTTTGTCCCGGATCAGTGGAAAAAGAGTGTGATGTCTGAGATTCATTGTTCCGCATTGGCTGGGCATCCCGGAATTTTTGGTATTAGGGACTTGGTTAGTCGGTCCTTTTGGTGGCCTACCTTGTCTCGTGATGTCAGGGAATTTGTGCAGTCCTGCGGGATTTGCTCTCGCTCCAAGCCTTGCTCTCGCTCTAGTGGTTTGTTGATGCCATTGCCTGTGCCCAAGAGACCATGGACCCATATCTCTATGGATTTCATTTCCGATCTTCCTGTTTCTCAGAGAATGACCACCATCTGGGTAATTTGTGATAGGTTTTCCAAAATGATACATCTTGTGCCATTACCTAAGTTGCCTTCCTCCTCTGAATTGGTGCCGTTGTTCCTTCAGCACGTGGTTCGTTTACACGGCATTCCTGAGAACATTGTGTCTGACAGAGGAGTCCAGTTTGTTTCCAGATTTTGGAGGACTTTTTGTTCTAAACTGGGTGTTCAATTGTCTTTGTCCTCGGCATTTCATCCTCAGACCAATGGTCAAACTGAGAGAACAAACCAGACATTGGAGACTTATCTTAGATGCTTTGTGTCTGCTGATCAGGATGACTGGGTCTCTTTTTTTGCCTTTGGCTGAGTTTGCTCTTAATAATAGGGCTAGCTCTGCCACTTTGATGTCTCCGTTTTTCTGTAATTCTGGGTTTCACCCTCGATTTTCTTCAGGACAGACGGAGGCTTCTGTCTGTCCAGGTGTTGACTCTGTTGTGGAGCGTATGCAACAGATTTGGGACCAGGTAGTGGAGAGGTTGTCCCTCTCTCAGGAGAAGGCCCAGCGGTTTGCTAACCGGCATAGGACTGATGGTCCTCGGTTTAAAGTGGGGGACTTGGTCTGGTTGTCCTCAAAGAATATTCCTATGAGAGTGGCATCTCCTAAGTTTAAGCCTAGGTTCATTGGACCTTATAAGATCATGGAGATTATTAATCCTGTTTCTTTTCGTTTGCTTCTTCCAGGGACATTTAAGATCCATAACGTGTTCCACAAGTCCTTGTTGAAGAGGTTTGTTGAGCCAGTGGTTCCTGCTGCTGTGCCTCCTGACCCTGTTTTGGTTGAGGGCAATCTGGAGTATGTGGTTGAGAAAATTTAGATTCTCGTTTTTCTAGACGGAAACTCCAGTATTTGATTAAATGGAGAGGTTATGGTCAGGAAGATAATTCTTGGGTGTTTGCTTCGGACATCCATGCTAGGAGACTTATCCGTGCGTATCATAGAACTCATCCTGACCGACCTGGTTGCTCAAATGAGGGTTCGGTGACCCCTCCTCAAGGGGGGGGTACTGTTTTGAATGGGTTTGAGATGAGTTCTGAGCAGAGGCTTCTGTTATGATTTGGTAGCTGAGGAGTGCAGGTAAAAAGGCAATACACCAGAGCAGTTGGAATCTATGAGATTGCAGTACCCTGACTAACCACCACAACTAGAGGCAGCCGTGGAGCGTTCCTACGTTGGTCCTAGACGCCTCGTCACAGCCTGAGAAACTAATTACACCTAAAGATAGAAATAGGAAAGCTATCTGCCCCGGAACAGAACCCCAAAGATAATAGAAAGCCCCCAAACATGTAATGGCGGTTAGACAAGAAGAAATACTGACACAGACAGAAAATAGTATGAGCAAACGCTGGGGCCCAAACTAACTAAATAGAAAAGGATAGGAAGGACACTTACTGCAATCCCAGAAAACCCTGAAAAGCACCAACTCTACTAATTTCAAAATCACCTGAGATCACACGACCTCTACCACCTAAATTAGTTCTCTGGTGTAACAAAATCAAAACAGCAGCCACTGAAAAAACTGGAAAAAGCAAAAGTACAAACATCAGTGGCTGAACTAAACTGAGAGGGCAAAAGCCCCCGGAGGGGACCCTGAAGGCCCCCACGGAAGTGCAGGACAAAATGCAAAAATCTAGCACAAAAACAAAAAGAAGAAAATGTCTTATCTGATAGCAGGAGATGCAGACACGACACAGCAGGCTACAAGGGAAACAGGATTCAAGGATTGAGACCAGAACAATTGATCACCGGCAACCCTGATGGGAAGGTGACTCCCTTATATAAGACCAGTCAGTAACACCTGATTCCCAATCCTCACAATCTTCACTGGACAGACCAGCACCGCTTGTAACCACCAGAGGAAGCCTCTGCTCAGAACTCATCTCAAACCCATTCACAACAGGCTTCCTCTGGTGGTTACAAGCGGTGCTGGTCTGTCCAGTGAAGATTGTGAGGACTGGGAATCAGGTGTTACTGACTGGTCTTATTTAAGGGAGTCACCTTCCCATCAGGGTTGCCGGTGATCAATTGTTCTGGTCTGAATCCTTCATTCCTGTTTCCCTTGTAGCCTGCTGTGTCGTGTCTGCATCTCCTGCTAACAGATAAGACATTTTCTTCTTTTTGTTTTTGTGCTATATTTTTGCATTTTGTCCTGCACTTCTGTGGGGGCCTTCAGGGTCCCCTCCGGGGGCTTCTGCCCTCTCAGTTTTGTTCAGCCACTAATGTTTGTACTTTTGCTTTTTCCAGTTTTTTCAGTGGCTGCTGTTTTGATTTTGTTACACCAGAGAGCTGATTTAGGTGGTAGAGGTCGTGTGATCTCAGGTGTTTTTGAAATTAGTAGAGTTGGTGCTTTTCAGGGTTTTCTGGGATTGCAGTAAGTGTCCTTCCTATCCTTTTCTATTAAGTTAGTTTTGGCCCCAGCGTTTGCTCATACTATTTTCTTTCTGTGTCAGTATTTCATCTTGTCTAACCGCCATTACTTGTTTGGGGGCTTTCTATTATCTTTGGGGTTCTGCTCCGGGGCAGATAGCTTTCCTATTTCTATCTTTAGGTGTATTTAGTTTCTCAGGCTGTGACGAGGCGTCTAGGACCAACGTAGGAACGCTCCACGGCTGCCTCTAGTTGTGGTGGTTAGTCAGGGTACTGCAATCTCATAGATTCCAACTGCTCTGGTGTATTGCCTTTTTTACCTGCACTCCTCAGCTACCGAAACATAACAGTACCCCTACCCACAAGGCATTCATGATGCAGCCAGTAACCCAGCTGCTAGTGTAGGATCTGCAGCAGCTGTTTCTCAAACACAGGTTGCAGATTGTGGAAGGGCAAATACACAACCTGCCCCTCCGTCCTCACCAACACCAAGCTACCATCAATTGTAGCTGTAAGAATTGTTTTTTATTTTGTAAGTTATATATTTTTGTATTTTCACATTAATAATGTTATACATATTTTTTTGTTCGGTTTGGACATGTTGGTCCTGTTTACCAAAAAATATATCAGCCTTTAAAAGGCTTCAAAAGAAAACACTAATGAGTAAAATTAGTGAAGTTACATTGGTTGTCTGTGTTTATTGTTATATGTTATGTAGTGTCTTAAGTATGGGAAAGTATTATCCAAAAAAAGAGAGTCAACCATGAATTGAATAATCAAAAGGAACTTTGTTATGATATCACATAAAACACACTACATACCTATGGCCTCATCTTGCCAAGGAATAGAACCACCAGGGGAAACAAAATAATTTGTCAATAATTCACGCACTTTCAGACCAGAAGGGGGACGACGAGGATGGATGACTGGTCTCATAGGCCTCGTCATATTATCAGACTGAAGGTCAGGCATATCAGCTGATGAGCATTCATGCATTCTGGTAAAATTATGTAGTACCACACATGCTTGCACTACAAGATTTACATTTGATTCACTTAGCTGAATGGCTGATTGTAGGACACGCCATTTGGCTGTAAGAATACCAAATGTGCACTCCACCAGGCGTCGTGCACGAGAAAGCCGATAATTAAAGATGCGTCTCTGATGGTTGAGATTGCGCCGAGGATATGGCCTCATAACATGACGAGTTAATTGGAAGGCCTCATCCGCTACTACAACATATAGCACTGCATCCATGTTGGAGTGTGGAAGTTGACATGCTGGTGGTAAGTCCAATTGGTTATTGCGTAGCCGCCGACCCATAATGGAAGAATTGAAGACTCTGGAGTCTCCAGTCCTTCCATACGCCCCAATGTCTACAATTATGAAGCGGTAGTTACTGTCGACCAAGCCCAACAAAACTATAGAAAAATATTGCTTATAATTGTAGAATTGGGTCCCTGAGTTCGGCGGCTTACGCACACGTATGTGCTTCCAGTCCAGGGCTCCAATACAGTGTGGAAAATGACTGTTTTGTTGAAATCCATGTGAAATCCTCAACCAATCTTCCATTTTGGGCTCTGGCATCACCTCTTTATTTAGTCTGGACCAAATTTGTCCACAAGTAGAGCTGACTATTCCGGAAATGGTGGATTTTCCAATTAAAAACTCTAAATGCAGAGCAGCGTATGAGAGCCCAGTGGAAAGGAACCTGCAATACAGAAACAACAACAAACATGCACACATCAGACAAACAAAAGATAAAAAAAACATGAAACAAATGTAAACAGTGGACATTTGTATACTCACACATTCTCTTAATGTTATGAGTTAGGGTGAGTTTCCACGGTCAGGAAACGCTGCGTGTTTGGCGCTGTGCGCTGGCGCAGCGCCAAACACGCAGCGTCCAGATGTTACAGCATAGTGGAGGGGATTTCAAGAAATCCCGTCTCCACTATGCGTAACAATACGCAGGTTGCAGACCTGCGTAAACGGACATGCGGCGCGTCTTTTTAGACCGCAGCATGTCCTCGCGTATTGCGGCGACGGTGCGTCGCCGCAACATAATTAACACAGGGCTATGTAGCCCTGCGCTCTTTCCGGAGGTGTTCCGGAGGTGTCCTGAACACCTCCGGAAAGATCGCGCGTCATAAAGGGGGCGGGGCTTAGACGGAGCGGAATTTCCGCTCCGTCAAAAGCGCTATGGTTCCGGACCGTGGAACCATAGCCTTAATAACCATTATGACTGCTACACACAAGCATATAGTGAAAATAATACAATTTCATAATGCCATGAGGTTCAGTATGTTAAGATGAATAAAGTAAGAAGAATGTGAAAGATGGTAAATTATGAAAAACATCATCAACATATCGTTGACACACATACCTTAATGTTAGAAGAAGCCTTTCCTCAGCACAAATTGAAGGACGCATCCTGGTGTTCTGCAAGGTGATTCCAGGGCGCAATATGTCCAGCAAAATATCAAAGGTGACAACACTCATGCGACAATAGGCAAAAAACTTGTCTGGATTCCTACGCAGTGTCCAATACAGGCTCTCAAAATGGCCTTTGCTGATCCTTTGCTTCACAAGGGGATGCACCCACATTCTTCTGCGGATTCTGGGAGAAACAACTACAGGGTATGACTCCCCAAAACTTCTGGATATCAGCCAATAGTACAGCAGACGCTCAGTTCTATTAAACATTAGTCTGTCACTCATATTTTTAACTTAGCAGCAACACAACAGGAACCACTAAGAAGCCAAACACTCCACGGCAACGTTTGGGAGGGTAAGAACAGTCAAACCACGCTTAAATATGGGTCTGGCTCATTATTCAAATTATTTGCAGGCCTCAAAAACGTTAAATGTCCATTTTGCTATGATGCCACTAAAAATCGATAGTCGGTGGGTAATCGGATGTGAAACGTAAGCGTACATGCTACAAAATCGCATCAACTACAAAAAATCGGATGCCAGTCGCATCAATGTTCATGAAATTTTTATCCGATTATTGACCGACTAAAACGGACCGATTTTTTTAGACGTTGTGTGTGACTCCAGCCTTAAAGTGATTGTTTTTCCAATAATTTTGTTAACTATTTCAGAAACTTCAAACCACAAAGGTTTTATCTTGGGACATTCCCAGAACATATGTAAAAGGTTGCCAATCAAGCCACATTTCCTCCAACAATCAGGAGGTTTTCCTGGGAATATTCTCGCTAATTTTGCTGGCGTGCAACCTGGACTCCTGATACATTGTAACAAACTATCAGGACAGGAGAGATTTGTGCCACTGATGTGTTCAGCACTGAGAGGATTGTCTCGACTGGATACAATGTAACAAACGCTCAGCTGTGAAAAATATTAGGCGCAGATGGTAATCCCTGTGTTTTTATTTGACAGCAAGCAGTGATACAATGTATCCATTCAATGTATCCATTCTGTCACCGCCTCTCCTGCACAGAGTCCACTTTAGGACATGATCATATATCAAAGTCAAACATCAGAAATACTCTGATACCTGATTCTGATACATGTATCCAACTCACGTATCAGAATCACAGCAGACAGTAACACACAGGAGAGGATTAGATACACGGCTCAGCAGACAGTATCACACAGGAGAGGATTAGATACACAGCTCAGCAGTCAGTATCACACAGGAGAGGATTAGATACACAGGTCAGCAGTCAGTATCACACAGGATAGGATTAGATACACAGCTCAGCAGACAGTATCACACAGGAGAGGATTAGATACCGGCTCAGCAGTCAGTATCACACAGGATAGGATTAGATACACTGCTCAGCAGTCAGTATCACACAGGAGAGGATTAGATACATGGCTCAGCAGTCATTATCACACAGGACAGGATTGGATACACAGCTCAGCAGTCAGTATCACACAGCAGAGGATTAGATACACGGCTCAGCAGACAGTATCACACAGGAGAGGATTAGATACATGGCTCAGCAGTCATTATCACACAGGACAGGATTGGATACACAGCTCAGCAGTCAGTATCACACAGCAGAGGATTAGATACACGGCTCAGCAGACAGTATCACACAGGATAGGATTAGATGCACAGCTCAGCAGTCAGTATCACACAGGATAGGATTAGATGCACAGCTCAGCAGTCAGTATCACACAGGAGAGGATTAGATACACAGCTCAGCAGTCAGTATCACACAGGATAGGATTAGATACACAGCTCAGTAGACAGTATCACACAGGATAGGATTAGATACACGGCTCAGCAGTCACTATCACACAGAATAGGATTAGATACACAGCTCAGCAGTCAGTATCACACAGGAGAGGATTAGATACACAGCTCAGCAGTCAGTATCACACAGGATAGGATTAGATACACAGCTCAGCAGTCAGTATCACACAGGATAGGATTAGATACACGGCTCAGCAGTCAGTATCACACAGGAGGGGATTAGATACACGGCTCAGCAGACAGTATCACACAGGATAGGATTAGATACACAGCTCAGCAGTCAGTATCACACAGGAGGGGATTAGATACACGGCTCAGCAGACAGTATCACACAGGATAGGATTATATACACAGCTCAGCAGTCAGTATCACACAGGATAGGATTAGATACACAGCTCAGCAGACAGTATCACACAGGATAGGATTAGATACACTGCTCAGCAGTCAGTATCACACAGGATAGGATTAGATACACAGCTCAGTAGTCAGTATCACACAGGATAGGATTGGATACACAGCTCAGCAGTCAGTATCACACAGCAGAGGATTAGATACACGGCTCAGTAGTCAGTATCACACAGGATAGGATTAGATACACAGCTCAGCAGTCAGTATCACACAGGATAGGATTAGATACACAGCTCAGCAGTCAGTATCACACAGCAGAGGATTAGATACACGGCTCAGCAGTCAGTATCACACAGGATAGGATTAGATGCACAGCTCAGCAGTCAGTATCACACAGGAGAGGATTAGATACACAGCTCAGCAGTCAGTATCACACAGGATAGGATTAGATACACAGCTCAGTAGACAGTATCACACAGGATAGGATTAGATACACGGCTCAGCAGTCAGTATCACACAGAATAGGATTAGATACACAGCTCAGCAGTCAGTATCACACACGATAGGATTAGATACACAGCTCAGCAGTCAGTATCACACAGAATAGGATTAGATACACAGCTCAGCAGTCAGTATCACACAGGAGAGGATTAGATACACAGCTCAGCAGTCAGTATCACACAGGATAGGATTAGATACACAGCTCAGTAGACAGTATCACACAGGAGAGGATTAGATACACAGCTCAGCAGTCAGTATCACACAGGATAGGATTAGATACACAGCTCAGCAGACAGTATCACACAGGGAGGATAAGATACTCGGCTCAGCAGACAGTATCACACAGGGGAGGATTAGATACACAGCTCAGCAGACAGTATCACACAGGATAGGATTAGATACACAGCTCAGCAGACAGTATCACACAGGAGAGGATTAGATACCCGGCTCAGCAGTCAGTATCACACAGGATAGGATTAGATACACTGCTCAGCAGTCAGTATCACACAGGGAGGATTAGATACACAGCTCAGCAAACAGTATCACACAGGGGAGGATTAGATACTCGGCTCAGCAGACAGTATCACACAGGGGAAGATTAGATACTCGGCTCAGCAGACAGTATCACACAGGGGAGGATTAGATACTCGGCTCAGCAGACAGTATCACACAGGGGAG
Source organism: Oophaga sylvatica (assembly GCA_033576555.1). Taxonomy (NCBI): domain Eukaryota; kingdom Metazoa; phylum Chordata; class Amphibia; order Anura; family Dendrobatidae; genus Oophaga; species Oophaga sylvatica. The sequence continues at coordinate 64,749,955 of JARQOD010000009.1, read as the reverse complement.
GATTAGATACACAGCTCAGCAGACAGTATCACACAGGAGAGGATTAGATACACAGCTCAGCAGACAGGATCACACAGGATAGGATTAGATACACGGCTCAGCACAGTATCACACAGGATAGGATTAGATACACAGCTCAGCAGTCAGTATCACACAGGATAGGATTAGATACACAGCTCAGCAGTCAGTATCACACAGGATAGGATTAGATACACGTCTCAGCAGACATTATCACACAGGATAGGATTAGATACACAGCTCAGCAGACAGTACCACACAGGATAGGATTAGATACACTGCTCAGCAGTCAGTATCACACAGGATAGGATTAGATACACTGCTCAGCAGTCAGTATCACACAGGATAGGATTAGATACACAGCTCAGCAGTCAGTATCACACAGGATAGGATTAGATACACGGCTCAGCAGTCAGTATCACACAGGATAGGATTAGATACACAGCTCAGCAGACAGTATCACACAGGATAGGATTAGATACACAGCTCAGCAGTCAGTATCACACAGGATAGGATTAGATACACGGCTCAGCAGTCAGTATCACACAGGATAGGATTAGATACACGCTCAGCAGTCAGTATCCACAGGATGGGATTAGATACACGCTCAGCAGACAGTATCACACAGGATGGATTAGATACACGGCTCAGCAGTCAGTATCACACAGGAAGGATTAGATACACGGCTCAGCAGTCAGTATCACACAGGATAGGATTAGATACACGCTCAGCAGTCAGTATCACACAGGATAGGATTAGATACACGGCTCAGCAGTCAGTATCACACAGGATGAGGATTAGATACACGCTCAGCAGTCAGTACCACACAGGATAGGATTAGATACACGCTCAGCAGTCAGTATCACACAGGATGAGATTAGATACACGCTCAGCAGCAGTATCACACAGGATAGGATTAGATACACGGCTCAGCAGTCAGTATCACACAGGAGAGGATTAGATACACGCTCAGCAGTCAGTATCACACAGGATAGGATTAGATACACGGTCAGCAGCAGTATCACACAGGATAGGATTAGATACACAGCTCAGCAGACAGTATCACACAGGATAGGATTAGATACACAGGCTCAGCAGTCAGTACCACACAGGGAGGATTAGATACACAGCTCAGCAGTCAGTATCACACAGGAAGGATTAGATACACGCTCAGCAGTCAGTATCACACAGGAAGGATTAGATACACAGCTCAGCAGTCAGTATCACACAGGAAGGATTAGATACACGGCTCAGCAGTCAGTATCACACAGGATAGGATTAGATACACGCTCAGCAGTCAGTACACACAGGATAGGATTAGATACACAGCTCAGCAGACAGTATCACACAGGATAGGACTAGATACACAGCTCAGCAGACAGTATCACACAGGATAGGATTAGATACACGGCTCAGCAGTCAGTACCACACAGGAGAGGATTAGATACACGGCTCAGCAGTCAGTATCACACAGGATAGGATTAGATACACAGCTCAGCAGTCAGTATCACACAGGATAGGATTAGATACACAGCTCAGCAGTCAGTATCACACAGGAGAGGATTAGATACACGGCTCAGCAGACAGTATCACACAGGATAGGATTAGATACACGGCTCAGCAGTCAGTATCACACAGGATAGGATTAGATACACAGCTCAGCAGTCAGTACCACACAGGAGAGGATTAGATACACAGCTCAGCAGTCAGTATCACACAGGATAGGGTTAGATACACAGCTCAGCAGTCAGTATCACACAGGAGAGGATTAGATACACGGCTCAGCAGACAGTATCACACAGGATAGGATTAGATACACGGCTCAGCAGTCAGTATCACACAGGATAGGATTAGATACACAGCTCAGCAGTCAGTATCACACAGGAGAGGATTAGATACACGGCTCAGCAGACAGTATCACACAGGATAGGATTAGATACACGGCTCAGCAGTCAGTATCACACAGGATAGGATTAGATACACAGCTCAGCAGTCAGTACCACACAGGAGAGGATTAGATACACAGCTCAGCAGTCAGTATCACACAGGAGAGGATTAGATACACGGCTCAGCAGACAGTATCACACAGGATAGGATTAGATACACAGCTCAGCAGACAGTATCACACAGGATAGGATTAGATACACGGCTCAGCAGTCAGTATCACACAGGAGAGGATTAGATACACGGCTCAGCAGACAGTATCACACAGGATAGGATTAGATACACAGCTCAGCAGTCAGTACCACACAGGAGAGGATTAGATACACAGCTCAGCAGTCAGTATCACACAGGAGAGGATTAGATACACGGCTCAGCAGACAGTATCACACAGGATAGGATTAGATACACAGCTCAGCAGACAGTATCACACAGGATAGGATTAGATACACGGCTCAGCAGTCAGTATCACACAGGAGAGGATTAGATACACGGCTCAGCAGTCATTATCACACAGGATAGGATTAGATACACGGCTCAGCAGTCAGTATCACACAGGAGAGGATTAGATACACGGCTCAGCAGACAGTATCACACAGGATAGGATTAGATACACAGCTCAGCAGACAGTATCACACAGGAGAGGATTAGATACACGGCTCAGCAGTCAGTATCACACAGGATAGGATTAGATACACAGCTCAGCAGTCAGTACCACACAGGAGAGGATTAGATACACAGCTCAGCAGTCAGTATCACACAGGATAGGATTAGATACACAGCTCAGCAGTCAGTATCACACAGGATAGGATTAGATACACGGCTCAGCAGTCAGTATCACACAGGATAGGATTAGATACACAGCTCAGCAGTCAGTACCACACAGGAGAGGATTAGATACACAGCTCAGCAGTCAGTACCACACAGGAGAGGATTAGATACACAGCTCAGCAGTCAGTATCACACAGGATAGGATTAGATACACAGCTCAGCAGTCAGTATCACACAGGATAGGATTAGATACACAGCTCAGCAGTCAGTATCACACAGGATAGGATTAGATACACAGCTCAGCAGTCAGTATCACACAGGATAGGATTAGATACACAGCTCAGCAGTCAGTATCACACAGGAAAGGATTAGATACACAGCTCAGCAGTACCCTTGAGATAATCAGTTACCACAATTCTTCATCTACATTTGGACTTCTTCAGCAGAGCCGCTGATCTCCGTCGCTCTCTGGACTCCATTTACTGCTCAGTGCGGCTGTTGTTCTCTGTTATCTGCCTGTTTAATAAGATATAACAGGATGATGCCAGCTCCTGGCTCCATAAAGGAAAAGCGCCGACCCCCTTATATCCTCTTACCATGGATAAATGAGGGTCTCTTGGCTTATATTAGTCATGGGGTATAGTAATAGTGACGTGAGCGTACAGACACAGAGGGGCCCTATTATATGTCACCTGTTGGGGGTCTCGTTACACACATGATGTCACCAGATACTGATGATGGAGGCGACGGGCGGTCACCAGAGACTGATGATGGAGGTGATGGGTGGTCACCAGATACTGATGATGGAGGCGACGGGCGGTCACCAGAGACTGATGATGGAGGAGATGGGCGGTCACCAGAGACTGATGATGGAGGCGACGTGCGGTCACCAGATACTGATGATGGAGGCGACGTGCGGTCACCAGAGACTGATGATGGAGGTGATGGGTGGTCACCAGATACTGATGATGGAGGTGATGGGTGGTCACCAGATACTGATGATGGAGGCGACGTGCGGTCACCAGATACTGATGATGGAGGCGACGTGCGGTCACCAGAGACTGATGATGGAGGTGATGGGTGGTCACCAGAGACTGATGATGGAGGTGATGGATGGTCTACATTAGCCACTAAGGAGACTCAAGGTCTCCAAAAATTCAATATAAACAGCACAAAAAGGCAGCAAAACTCACCTGCCCAGATCTCAGAACAAATGCACTACAGGGTGCAGCCAGCCCATAAAGCAAGATGTTAGCAGCACGTTTGGTCTCGCATAAGGGGTGTGCACACTGGTGCGCATAGAGAGTGTACTGGCCAGTCCGCCTAGTCGAATAGTAGGCGCGTAATTAATAGGCTGTGAACCGGACACTGTGCAGTATCCTTGTGTGAACGGCACCCTATGCGGGCCTCTATTGTGCAATTGTATACTGAGCAGTCACCCCCTCCTTGAATGGGTATGTGGAGAGTGGCTGTTTAATCTGGTGTTTTGCACCTGTGCTGCTAACATCTTGCTTTATGGGCTGGCTGCACCCTGTAGTGCATTTGTTCTGAGATCTGGGCAGGTGAGTTTTGCTGCCTTTTTGTGCTGTTTATATTGAGATGGATGGTCACCAGATACTGATGATGGAGGAGATGGGCAGTCACCAGAGACTGATGATGAAGGTGATGGGTGGTCACCAGATACTGATGATGGAGGTGATGGATGGTCACCAGAGACTGATGATGGAGGAGATGGGCAGTCACCAGAGACTGATGATGAAGGTGATGGGTGGTGACCAGAGACTGATGATGGAGGTGATGGATGGTCACCAGAGACTGATGATGGAGGCGATGGGCGGTCACCAGAGACTGATGATGAAGGTGATGGGTGATCAGTACATACTGATGATGGAGGTGATGGGTGGTCACCAGATACTGATGATGGAGGTGATGGGCGGTCACCAGATACTGATGATGGAGGAGATGGGCAGTCACCAGAGACTGATGATGGAGGTGACGAGAGGTCACCAGATACTGATGATGGAGGTGATGGATGGTCACCAGAGACTGATGATGGAGGCGATGGGCGGTCACCAGAGACTGATGATGGAGATGATGGGTGGTGGTCACCAGAGACTGATGATGGAGGCGACTACTGATGATGGACGGTCACCAGATACTGATGATGGAGGCGATGGGTGATCAGTATATACTGATGATGGAGGAGACGCACGGTCACCAGAGACTGATGATGGAGGTGATGGGTGGTCACCAGAGACTGATGATGAAGGTGATGGACGGTCACCAGAGACTGATGATGGAGGTGATGGGTGGTCACCAGATACTGATGATGGAGGTGACGGACGGTCACCAGGTACTGACGATGGAGGTGATGGGCGGTCACCAGGTACTGACGATGGAGGTGATGGGCGGTCACCAGGTACTGATGATGGAGGTGATGGGCGGTCGCCTGATACTGATGATGGAGGTGACGGATGGTTACCAGATACTGATGATGGAGGTGACAGGCAGTCACCAGATACTGATGATGGAGGTGACAGGCAGTCACTAGATACTGACGATGGAGGTGACGGGTGGTCACATGATACTGATGACGGAGGAGATGGGCAGTCACCAGAGACTGATGATGGAGGTGATGGGTGGTCACCAGAGACTGATGATGGAGGCGACTACTGATGATGGAGGTGACGGATGGTCACCAGATACTGATGATGGAGGAGATGGGCGGTCACCAGAGACTGATGATGGAGGTGATGGGTGGTGGTCACCAGAGACTGATGATGGAGGCGACTACTGATGATGGAGATGGGCGGTCACCAGATACTGATGATGAAGGTGATGGGCGGTCACCAGATACTGATGATGGAGGTGATGGGCGGTCACCAGAGACTGATGATGGAGGTGATGGGCGGTCACCAGGTACTGATGATGGAGGTGACTACTGATGATGGAGGTGATGGGTGGTCACATGATACTGATGATGGAGGAGACGGGCGGTCACATGATACTGATGATGGAGGTGACTACGGATGATGGAGGTGACGGATGGTCACCAGATACTGATGATGGAGGTGACGGACGGTCACCAGATACTGATGATGGAGGTGACTACTGATGATGGAGGTGATGGGTGGTCACATGATACTGATGATGGAGGTGATGGGTGGTCACATGATACTGATGATGGAGGTGATGGGCGTCACATGATACTGATGATGGAGGTGACGGGCGTCACATGATACTGATGGGATTTAGATTTCTCTTTTCTTTAGTCTTTGTATTTTGGTAATTGATAAAAATAAACTATTAACATTTCTGAGTTTTGAAGCTTCTTACCTCACAGGATTTTCTCCACACCTGCCTAGACTTTTGCACAGTGACGCACATTTAGGGAGTTTGTGTCAGTCTCTTATTATGTATGTCCATGTGATCTAGAATCCAGACACACGTGTGTCAGTAACGCACAGCGGAGACCCTCGCGGCTTATAAACCGCAGGGGAAGTAATTATGTGTCTAGATTGGGACATCCTGCAATGAAGCTCCGCTCACATCGCGCATCCTCCATGTTTGCTCTCCCGCTGGTGCCGTCTGTGCAGCAGATATTCAGCAGTAGTTACCTGGAAACCATCAGCATGACGCGGCTGAAGGACACATTATTTTTTCTGACTGGTTTAGTACTTTTGACAAGTAGCGTTCTCCTGCTGTGATTGAATATTGAGAATAATAAATCTGGAGAATCTTTACTCTGACTTCTGCTGTTCCTCTGTTATTCCTCCTGGAAATGTATAATTAATTGTGTGTTACCATTCCTGTTTTAATGTGAGCCTGACCCTGCCGGCCTCCGCAGTGACACCATATTAATGAGAATAAGTTTATTGATTCATGCAAACATTTCCAGGAGGAAAAACAGCTTAATGGAGTAAAAATAAATACTGATATTCGGACCACATATGATTTTGCAATGGCTCTGGCCACAATGCCACCCGAAAAAACATATATAAACCATGCTGGGAGACCAGCCTACTTGTTGATGGATTCCATGAAGCGACAGATGTTTTCTACAAAGCACCGATCATTTTTTCTTCATGGTCATTACATAACACGACCTTGTAATCAGATTTTTCCCGTCGCTTTCTCTTCCTTGACGGCAATTTTCATGCACAATCGGAGAATACCAAGTGGTTTTTATTTGCGCACCTTTGGTTGTCAGCGAGCGCAGCTTCCCCGTCCTCGGTCTGTACAGAATGAGGCGATGAGCTCCAAAAGGTTTTTCTTCACTTGCAGATTTCGGAGTTTACAGAAAAAAATAATTTTCATAGCTAAAAATTTTTAAAAAAAAAATGTTACAAAGTAAAAATTGTAAAATCTGAACTGGTAACGAGACGACATAATGGACGACAGCGCAGATCTGGGAGGAACGTGCTGGGCAAATGGACAGTGCCAACGATCCAGAAGATCCCGGCCCATATCCCCCCGAGACACCGAGAAAGGAGCAGGGACCACAGCAGATCAGAGCTGATTTTGTGTTGGGGGAGGGGCGGTCACAGTTACATAGCAGAAGCACAGAGTATTTCAGATGATGCATTTGCTTATTTTATACAGGGGAGCAACATAATGAAAAAAAAGTCCATCGAGGGGGCTGCCTGCTGATCTACTGGGTGGGGGTCACAGACTGAGAGGTACATCAATGGCGAGATCTGAAGAGCACAGAGCATGTCAGGAGCACTGTGCGGACCATGTGTGTCTCTGCAGGTTACTTTTCAGCTGTCTCTGAGCTAGTGAGTGGAGATGAGCTGCCATGATGTCTCGCATAAACAGCACACACAGACATGAGGAATTACTGCTATTCTGCCTCTACATAGCACATTTTCAGAAGCAGCAGCATGGGGGACATTATACAGAGGTCCTGTGCTGTATAGCTGCAAGTCCAGCACTGGAGTGAGATAAAACACTTATGTTGTGCAACAATACTGAGCAATGTAGCTGTGAATGCAGTACTGAGGTGAGAATAAGAACTTACTAGAAACAAACAGCATGGAGGACAATAAACAATAGTGCTGAGCAGCGTAGTTGTGAATCCAGCAGTGGGGTGCGTGTGATAAAACACCAGAAACCAACCGCATGGAGGAAAATATTCAGCAATACTGAGGAGTGTAGCTGTGAATCCACCACTGACGTGAGATAAAACACTTACTATAAAGCAACAGCATGGAGGACATTATACAGCATTACTAAGCAGCATAGCCTTGAATTCAGCACCAGGGTGCAACAAATCACCTGCTATAAAGCTGCAGCATGGAGGAGATGATACAGCTATACTAAGGACTCGAGTGTAGCTGTGAGTTCAGCACTATGGTGAGATAAAACACTTACTAGAAAGCAGCAGCATGGGTCTGTGTGTGTCTATGTGCCCCTCCCTCCTCCCCACTCCATAGACCTCAGTAGGCAGCTGGGCAAGGCAGATTATAGCTGATGTGAATGATGCGTTCAGGGGGTGGAGGGAGAAGGGGCTTATAAGTGGAGAAAGAAGCAGATTTCTGAGTGACCCCATAAAATGCCGGCTCATTAGAGGGAGAACAAAGCAGACTCAGCTCCCCAGCAGGAGGCGGTACAGAGTGCGGTTTATTAAAGATAGATCTGATATCTCTTATTTACAAGACATAAAATAAAACTCTTAGAATATATCAGTGATCTGTAAAATGGCGGAGAAAAGTGATTCCTCTATAAAACATTATGTACAAGGTGCATCGAGTCTGAAGCCCCCGCTCCTCTCTGCCGCCATCGCTTCGTGACACCGAGATATGGGCAGGAAAGCTGAGGGTGCTGTCCAATCAGATTTCAGATTACATTTTACCATTGCAGGTTAGAAAATAAAATCTGTGCTCTGATTGGTTGTCTCACCTAAAAAAAAAAAAACAGTGGCCAATCAGATTTGGCTGGAATGTGAAGTCAGCAAGCTGATTGGTGGCTAGGGGCTACAGCTTGTACTTGTCTCAGTGTTACTTTCCATAGCAACCAATCAGATTGCAGCTCTCAGATTGCAAGAAAATTAAAGCAAAAACCTCATTGGTGGCCAGGGGAACCCTTTACCTGCACTGGTTTCCATAGATGAGAAGCCATGGAATTCAGTTGCCCCGACAACCAATTATTTTACCCCTTTTTCCTATGTTGGTTGATGGTGGTCAGTAGACTGAGGATTACTCTTCATTCAGCGCTGCCGTCGCCGGACGTCCCCCATGATCCTGACAAGTATGGAAGGTATTGACATTCGTGGTGTTTTGTACAGAAATTATAATTTTACACATTTTATACACAGATTGGGTGAAAAGCGGTCCGGAAAGAAGAGGGAGGGGCTAAGCGAGCCGCGAGAATGAAGAGGCGTCACTGAGAAGTCACATGACGTCATAATAAGCCAATCATACGGCTACCGTGATGTAACGGAGACTATCACCTTAGGTCGCGTTCACACTGCGCTGTTCATCACGTGAAAATACAACATGAAGATTGTCAAGTCTTGTGCAAATAAAGCTTGTACAATTATACAAAAAAAAAAAAAAAACAGTGGGCGTGGCTGATAACCGGGGAGGGGGCGAGACAGTGTCCGGGTACTTCTATGGGGAGGGGTCTCAGCATGGAGAGGCGACAGCATGTCCTCGGAACCGGAAGGCCCCTTTAATAAACATGGGCCTTTGGGTTCCAATTCCTTCATCCATTTTCAAGATCTCTGCTGTCTGTCACTGAATGGAAACGCTCCTGCTGCCAGTCACAAGCTGAATACAGGCAACGTCTCACGCACCCAGCAGATAGCAGCTCACTGCAGTGTGTCTCCATTCTGTGACAACAAGCAGAGATCTGGAAAAGGCTTTGCAACAATTAAGCTCCATTTACCTAAAGCCAATGGTGCCTCCATCATTGCTCTTTAATCTGTGCATTAGGGCTGTTACAGGTGTGCAGGGGTTGCAGCATGCGATCCCTACAGATCAAGGATGGAGCACCGGTGAGTTACCAGATCTTCAGCCTCCAGACTGGGAGAATCAGTTAAAGGGACTTGTCACTCGCCATAAATATGTCATCTTCTTTACGTGGTGTAAACGCCAGTGTTCTCCTGAATCCAGAGTTGTTTTTCTTTTCTTCCTATGTCTCTCCGTTCCTGAGATATGGCCCCTTCTTCCCTGCACATATATCTGGTCTTTTAGGCCCAGTGGGTGTGGTCAGAAGCTCCTCCCTCTGTGGGCGTATTCTTGACTACTCCGCCCTTTGGCTAACTAGGCTAGATTTACATACAGGGAAGAGGAGGCCATATCTCAGGAATGGAGAGGCGCAGGAACAAAAGAAAAACATCCCTGGAATCGGGAGAACAGCGGCATTTACACTAAGCAAAAAAATTACATATTTATGGCAAGTGAGAAGACCCCTTTAAAGATACCCCTAAAGCTCGCAATGTGAGACTGGCCAAACATAACCCCCTCGAGCATGTGTCCTCCAGATTTATTTTTCCAGCATGCTCACGAGTTGCAAAGTTTAGCTTTGTCTGTGGATCTTAGTCTTTCCAACTGATTTTTGACCCGGAACGCAGCACAGATCCCTCCCCAGGCCACACACTTCTGCATCTTTGGGGCAGAAGGGATTTCACGCTGTTGACGGCTGGGTGATACTTTTCTGGCTTGAACTCTTGCGACTTAGCACGAAGGTGGAGGAGTTGCTCTTTCTGCTGGCGCTCAGGTCGCTTCCCTGCTGTCGCGACTTCAGGTACCGGGCGGAGCAGCACAGGAAGCTTTGAAGGAGGTCGTGGAAGAGGTGACCTGTGAACATCATGTAGATCCAGGGGTTACAGCAGCTATTGAGGCTTCCCAGGAGCATGGCGATGATGAACAGCGAAGCTGCGGAGAGAAAAGCAAATATGTATTACTAATGACGCAGCCCTGCGCAATAAATATAGGGGCCACCCCGACCCTACTGCAGAGAAATCTCATAGTTACCGGCGCTGATCTTACCAATTTTGGGATATTTGACCCCGACCTACGGTCACATTTACAAGGATTTTAAAAAAAAATCGGGATGTTCCTGGCAAATCTGGGTCTTTTGGCAAAGACAGTCACTGAGGCGTATATGTATTACTGTATATTCATATGTGCAGTGTGTCTTACATAGGACTGCTGGAAAACACACATGTATACCTGCCGTATAGACGGACTGAGCCCTGATGAGGGAGCGTGGGCTGCACGTTCACAAGGGACACAGCACACCACCCACCTCCATTCCTGTGTATGACTCATACCAGTGGATCAGTGGGTATTATCAGATATATCCTGCCAACCCAACATCGCCATGGCGACTGCATGCCATCACAGCACAACAGCTGCCTGGCACAGGCTGTGTGAACGATGTGCAATGCTGACAGTCACGTATGAGTGGCGTGTGGATACGATGGAGCGTCCGTCATCATATGGTTGTGCCGGGAATTACATGTGTGCTCGGACAGGTGCATGCTGTCCTTAAAGCAGTTGTCTAGGCACTGTTTATTTTTACTTTTATGCATGCATTTGGGACTGAAAATCATGTTTGCAATTGGGTTCCATTAACATTTTTGCACGGTTTGGCTTTTACAGGCTCTTTGTTTCTTGCACATTCAACTTTGATGTGGTCATAAATCAGCGGAGAGCTCAGAAAAAGAAGGATAAAAGCGTTACAAGAGACGGCGGAGCACAGAGCTTAGAAGGGGCAATTGGTGCAAATTTTTTAATGAAAATGTTGCAAAAATGATATTTAGTCTAATTAGAAACATTCAAGTAAGAAAAAAAAATTGTCCTCAAATGTGGACAAACCCTGGTGCTGCAGAGCAGTCACTCATTTTGTGAGCTTTTCCCTCTACCTCTGAAAGGATCTCCAAGGGTATGTGCATATGACATCTTTTCAGGTGGGACCTCTCTACAACCTGCCCTAAAATGCGCCCAGAAAACGCTCTAAGAAAGAATACGTGCAATTCTATGTGTCGCAGAGAACAATTGTAAATTCCATAAAGACATCTCCAGAGAGGGGACATAACACCCTCACATTGAACATATGGGATTAATTATCACTGGGGAAGAGAGAAAGAGCTGACACTCCAACCTCCATTGAAGTAGGAACCCCTGCAGTGAATAGATAATTATAAGAGAGGTCTGCTGAGAGCCAGCCACCGAGTCTAGGATTCGTATACTGAGAGATGGAGAAGTACAATTTTCAAAGCAAAAGCTTCCTCTGTTCAATGGAATTATCTTAGTCTCTTTGTAGCCAGTGATGAATATTGGGGTTTGCATCGATCCGATATTTATGGCAGATATATTTTCGGTGTTGTACAAAAGAGGCGAACATAACACATTCACTCACATCACCGTAAGGCCAGCCGAATACCTTCAACTTAATATTGGTCAGATGGATGATGCTATCCATGCCATGTTTCATCTCTATAAAAGGGTAAAATCGTGATAGGAATATGACAACAATATCTCCCGCATAGTACCTCCAGGGGTGAAGATATCCTGAAAGTTGGGGATCTCATAATCTAAAAAACCTAGCACATCCCACGACCAGCCCCCATATGAGCTCACCAAGGGGAGGTATGTTGGTGTAAAGGTACTGTCACACTAAGCGAGATCGCTAAAGCGTCAGCGATTTTATGACGCAGTAGCGATCTCGTTAGCGACGTCACTGTGTGTAACATGTAGCAGCGATGTGGCCCCTGCTGCGATGCCGCTGATCGCTTATGAACGTTCTGAGCCGTTTTTTGGTCGTTGGTGTCCCGCTGGTGAGCCTGAATCGCTGAGTGTGACACCCTTTATGAACGACTTCACCAGCGACGCAGGTGGGACTAGGTTTTCCCAATGACCGCAGAGGTTGTTATACAGATCGCTGATCTCTGATGAGGTCTTTGTGTTTGGAAGCTAACTAGCGACCATATAGCGATCGCACCAATGATCTCGCCAGGTCATGTCGTTGTCGTGATCACTGGTGCGATCGCTAAGTGTGACAGTGCCTTTACCTTGATCTAATAAAAATCAGAGTTTGGGTTTCTGTCATTTTTCAGGCCTGGAAAGTACAGCTTGCAGTGAGTTCTGTACGTTTCCTAAACGAGTACCTCCTGCTGAATTCTGATCCATAAATGTCATATTAGGTTTAGTACTTTTTCTTTTATTATCACTTTTATTCCATGTGATTGTATATACCGTATTGTTTGTTCCTATTTTGTATCATCTTGTATATTTTTTTTTGTAAACACTCTTAACTTTCCAGATTAAATATATAAAAATAAATAGCTCAGTTCCTCTTGATCTGTAAACCGCACCCTGAAGCCAAACACTACCTGTAACGTGTGTCTAATCGGCCTGTATAAATGATTGGTGATGACAGCGAGTAGTGACTTGTGTTATAGTGGAGCCTGCAGTGACCATACCGGGGTATATTATATATATATATATTCCACGTGTTGGAATCGAGGGTGTATATACCATACGCTCACTATGAGTTCCCCAATAACCGGCCTAGAAGTGGAAGCGGCTTCGTCCATCACTTCTCAGCCAGCTGTGTAATTGTCCTGACGATTGGAGGCAGCGGAGTTGTTTTCTCTGACAAATCGGCGGTTGCAGTGGGATCTGGTGATCTCTCCGGTGTTCTCCCTGACACTATGTAACAATGACTCACTGTTCACAATTTTGATAGTATTTTAACCACTTCAGGTTTCAAACCACACAAAGCTGGTACAAAAGAGCAACCTGACCATTCTTCGGGAGATTATACTTCGAATAACTCCACAAACTAAAAGAAGCATACGAAGAGTAAAAAAAAAAACTGATGGAAGATGCCTGGCGTCTTGTGTAGTGTTCAAAAATGCTGCAGAAATGTTGCCGATTCCTGAAGCGTGTGCACACAGCCCTAGATTCGTGCAGTATTGTAAGGCTATGGTTCCACGGTCCGGAACCATAGCGCTTTTGACGGAGCGGAAATTCCGCTCCGTCTAAGCCCCGCCCCCTTTATGACGCGCGCTCTTTCCGGAGGTGTTCAGGACACCTCCGGAACACCTCCGGAAAGAGCGCAGGGCTACATAGCCCTGTGTTAATTCTGTTGCGGCGACGCACTGTCGCCGCAATACGCGAGGACATGCTGCGGTCTAAAAAGACGCGCCGCATGTCCGTTTACGCAGGTTTGCCACCTGCGTATTGTTACGCATAGTGGAGACGGGATTTCTTGAAATCCCCTCCACTATGCTGTAACATCTGGACGCTGCGTGTTTGGCGCTGCGCCAGCGCACAGCGCCAAACACGCAGCGTTTCCTGACCGTGGAAACTCACCCTTAGAGTAGAAAATTCAGTGAGACACCACTGATTTTACCCTCTTATGCCAGAAGAGGGCAGCATCACAGCTCTGACACATTAACCAGCAGAGCTAGAATGAGGGTAATTAGGATGTAATATGTAATTAAACCCTAATGAGCTTCTGCCCCGACCTCTGACCCTAGAAGAGGCCGCTTAGCCCCCTACACTGGGTCATGTAATCCATAATGAAAGGAAAGAGTCTTTTATGCAGAGTCTGCCCCAGTCTCTGCATTATTTTGTAAGTATTCTTCTCCTTCCAACCCATGGATTCTGGATGTCGATCTTCATGAAGCTCCAGTGCACCCTTGTTGGGGTCATGGGTCTTTTACACTTCGAAGATGCTTCTTGTTCCTATTTTGAGATTTTACGTTGTAAGGACACAGTGTAGACAGGCAGCACCAGGCGCCTGCGATCCACTGCTCCTCTTTCCAGTATCACTTAGGGTCCTCGGACCTTTGGTTAGGTGTCTGCTGTCCTCCATGCAGCTGGGCACAGCAGAAGCTCTTTCCTCCAGGATTTCTTTGTTTCTTTACAACTTTTCAGGGTGGGATCTCATATAGGGGACACCTGGACTTATTTACCTGCATGACTCCCCTGATGCAGAATCTGTGCCTTGGGACATTGTCAAAACCTCATGAGATTGAACCTGATATCCTTACGGTTGGCCAGACCCTATAGTAATCTAGTGGGCTCTCAGTTAAGGTAAGGAGGTCCTTGTCACAGTCCAGGTCTGAACCCCCCAAGGGCCGCAGGACTGAGTGGTCCTTTCAGCTTGATATCCCATTGAGAGTGAATAGCGACAACTTGCGGGAATACGGGAAGTATTTTTAAGAGGCCTAAACTCATTGACCTTCAACTCCTTCTACAGAAGAAAGTCTTCCATCCTCTGACCTGTGCTAAGTTCGAATTTTGACAGAGTCCTAAATATGTACGCTCTTCCTCTGAACCACTGGGTGACGTCTGTGGAATGGTCCTTCCATCCTCAGCCTTGTGGCAAGATGGATCTCATCATTAGAGCCATTGATAAAACAAGTCTGTAATAGTCTGCTAAGCAGAGCCTTATCGCCCACCTTCTGACTTCTCCCATCTTAGGACTGAAAACTGGGACTCAGGCTCAGCTCTAAAGGCTATGCCACACTTAGAGATTTAGGATTTTTCTCTGAACCAATGGATGAAATCCTTCATAAATCCTTATCCAAAAAGTTACTTTCTTCCTAGCTATAACATCTGCCAGATCTATAGGGGAACCTCATGCCTTGTCCGCAGAGGAGCCACCTTGACGTTGCCGTACCACGAGTATTGCCAAGTTTTTCTTTCCAAAGTTTGTGAACTTGTAATTTGGAAAGATGGTCTCCTTCCAGTGATTTATCACACATCTTCCTGTTATGTAATCTAGTCTTTAGATCTATTCTGTTGTTTTGAGATCTATTAGTTGTAACGGGTCTGGGAGGCGGAACCTCTGAGCTACTATACAAAGGGGCGGACCTTGTAAGAGAGCGAGTGGCGACCAGGGTGGACGGGCAGGTAGTAACAGCAGATAACCGGGGTAGTCTCTGGATGAACGGGCAGGAAGTCGCGGCAAGTGACTGAGGCAGTCTCTGGATGAGTGGGCAGGAGGTCACGGCAAGTGACCGGGGCAGTCTCTGGATGAGTAGGCAGGAGGTCACGGCAAGTGACCGGGGCAGTCTCTGGATGAGTAGGCAGGAGGTCACGGCAAGTGACCGGGGCAGTCTCTGGACGAGTGGGCAGGAGGTCACGGCAAGTGACCGGGGCAGTCTCTGGATGAGTAGGCAGGAGGTCACGGCAAGTGACCGGAGCAGTCTCTGGATGAGAGGGCAGGAGGTCACGGCAAGTGACCGGGGCAGTCTCTGGAAGAAGGTAGATACGACCTGTGATGGCTGAGCCTCCAGGTAGGCTAGCAGGCAGGTGACAGATGAGCGCTCCCAAGTGAGCGGGCGAGAGTCACTGGAATAGCAGAAGATCACGGTACGTGACGGCAGAGCCTCCAGGTAGGCCAGCAGGCAGGTAACAGATGAGCGCTCCCAGGTGAGCTAGCAGGCAGGTAACAGACAGCAACCTGGCAGGAATCAGACAGGTATCTGGCAAGGACCCTGAGGACTGAAGCAGAGTAGTGAACAGTGCAACAACATTGCTCGGGCACTTCCATTTTGGAGGAGGGGCCTTATATAAGGGGAAGTCCTCCGGCCATTGGCCGGGGACTCCTTAGGACGACGCGCGCGGCCCCTTTAAGAGGGAGGGCAGCGCACGCGCGCGCGCCCTAAGCACAGTGGCAGGAAAGGAGCGCGCGCCGCCAGCAGAGCGGGAGGAGGAAGCCGGACCTGGAGCAGAGGGGTGAGGGGAACAGCGTCCCTGCCTGGCAGAGGGCAGGGACGCCGACGCCGGCGCTACAGTACCCCACCTTTAGGCCCCCCCTTTTTTAGGCCAGAAAGAAATTTAGCTAGGATGAGAGGGGCATGGATGTTCTCCCGAGGCTCCCACGTTCTCTCCTCAGGACCAAACCCCTTCCAATCCACCAAAAAATAGGTCTTCCTTCTTACCCTTTTGGTGGCCAAAATGTTCTCTACCTCAAATTAGTTTTCAGCTGAAACCGGAGCAGGAGGCGTACCTGTAGACTTGGAAAAAGAGTTAAGTACCACCGGTTTGAGGAGAGATACATGAAAGGAGTTAGGGATCCGCAAGTTGGCCGGAAGTTTCAATTTATAGGCCACTGGGTTGATCTGACTGATGACCTCCAAAGGACCGATGAATCGAGGCCCTAACTTATAGGAAGGAATCTTGAGCCGGACATACTTGGACGAGAGCCAGACCTTATCCCCAGGACGGAATTGAGGAGGATCCAGACGTTTTTTGTCAGCATGTCTTTTCATACGCTCGGATGACAGAAGGAGTGCGGACCGGGTACTCTCCCATATGGAGGAAAATTTGTTAACAAGAGATTCCGCAGCCGGATTGTCCACTGAGATGGAGACGGGAAATGGGATCCGAGGATGCTGACCGAAGACTACAAAAAACAGGGATTTGGAGGAAGATTCACTCTCGTGATTGTTTTAAGAAAATTCGGCCCATGGCAGGAGATCCACCCAGTCAGAATGGTGGACATTAACGAAGTGCCGGAGGTAACTGGTCAGGATCTGATTGACCCGCTCCACTTGACCATTGGACTGTGGATGGTAGGCGGAGGAGAAGTCCAAGGTGACGTCTAGCAATTTACAAGTGGCTCTCCAGAAACGTGAGGTGAACTGTACCCCTCGATCCGACACGATATGGCGGGGCAGGCCATAAAGACGGAAGATGTGGCGGATAAAGTCTTTAGCCAGCTTGGGTGCAGACGGGAGGCCTGGCAGGGGAATAAAGTGAGCCATCTTGGAAAAGCGGTCAACAACCACCCAAATGACCGTACAACCGGCAGACATGGGGAGGTCCGTTATGAAGTCCATGGCTATATGCTGCCAGGGAGCAGCGGGTACAGGAAGCGGAAGGAGGCGACCGGCAGGCAGGTGTCTCGGAACCTTGTTGCGGCCACATGAGGCACAGGCAGAAACAAAGTCTATTACGTCCTTGTGCAGGGTAGGCCACCAGTAATGCCGAGTAATTAGCTGGAGGGTCTTTTTTTGACTGGCGTGGCCAGCTAATTTAGACGAATGACCCCAGTGTAGGATTCTCTCCCGATCGGGTACCGATACGAACGTCTTACCGGGAGGGAGACGATTTAGACTCACGGGAGACACCTGCATTACTCTGGCGGGATCGATGATATGTTTAGGTTCCTCCTCGAGATCCGACACCAGGAAGGATCGGGACAAGGCGTCCGCCTTGATGTTCTTGTCTGCCGGGCGAAAATGTAGAACAAAATCAAAACGAGCAAAAAACAAGGACCACCGGGCCTGGCGCGGATTAAGTCTCTGGGCATGCTGGAGGTAAGCCAAGTTTTTGTGGTCAGTGTAAATAATTACCGGATGAAGAGCCCCCTCGAGTAAGTAACGCCACTCCTCCAATGCCAGCTTGATGGCCAATAACTCTCGGTCTCCTATGGAATAATTGCGCTCAGAAGAGGAGAAGAGTTTGGAGAAGAAGCCACAAGTTACCATCCTCCCGGAAGATGATTTTTGAGTAAGTACCGCTCCGGCTCCAGAGGAGGAAGCGTCAACCTCCAAGAAGAACTGCTTGTTGCCGTCTGGGCGATGCAGCACCGGGGCGGAAGAAAAGGCCTGCTTTAAGGAAAGAAAGGCCTCCTCTGCTTCGGGCGTCCACTCTTTGGGGTTAGTAACTTTACGGGTAAGTGCGGAAATTGGGCCAGTCCGGGAAGAGAAGTGCGGTATGAAGAGGCGGTAGTAGTTGGCGAAGCCCAGGAACCGCTGAATGGCCTTCAATCCCTCTGGTCGGGGCCATTTCTCAATGGCCGACAGTTTCTCTGGATCCATTCGTAGGCCGGTCTGAGAAATAACGTAGCCCAAAAACGGCAACGAGGTCTGCTCAAAGAGGCATTTCTCAAATTTAGCGAAGAGGTGATTCTGCCTGAGCCTGAGCAGAACCTGACGAACGTCCCTCCGGTGAGTCTGGAGATCCGGAGAGAAGACCAAGATGTCGTCCAGGTACACCACTACGCATGAGTAGAGAAGGTCCCGGAAGATATCATTGACCAACTCTTGAAAGACGGCAGGAGCATTACAGAGACCAAAGGGCATCACTAGATATTCATAGTGGCCGTCCCGGGTGTTAAATGCAGTCTTCCATTCATCCCCTTGACGGATACGGACCAGGTTGTACGCCCCACGGAGATCCAGTTTGGTGAAGATTCTAGCCCCCCTCAAACGATCAAATAATTCTGGAATGAGCGGAAGGGGGTACTTATTCTTCACCGTGATCTGGTTAAGACCTCTATAGTCTATACAGGGGCGGAGAGAGCCGTCCTTCTTTTTTACGAAAAAGAAGCCTGCTCCTGCCGGGGAGGTAGATTTCCGGATGAATCCCCTGGCCAAATTCTCCTCGATATATTCGGACATCGACCGGGTCTCAGCAGCGGATAATGGGTAAATACGCCCACGGGGAGGCGTAGTACCAGGTAACAGGTCGATAGGACAATCGTATGGTCTATGAGGGGGTAATGTCTCTGCCTCTTTTTTATTAAAGACATCAGCAAATGACCAATAGAGAATCGGAAGTCCAGGTAGATTAGTTGGGGTAGGAGAAGGACAGAAAGGATGAACAGGAACCAAACACGTCTTATGACAATCCTGTCCCAGCAAAGAACCTCTCCGGTCTGCCAGTCGAGCACGGGTCCATGTCTCTGGAGCCAAGGTAGCCCTAGTAAGAGGGCGTGAGAGAGTCCAGGCAGAACATGAAAAGAGATGCTCTCAGAATGCAGCATTCCCACTTGCAGAGTTATGGGTTCGGTGATGAGTTGGATGGGGTGTGGTAAAAGACCCCGTCCACAGCAGCGACTGATAAAGGTACAACCAGAGGTTTGGTGGGAATGCGGTATTTTTCTACCAGGGACTGTGACATAAGATTCCCGGCTGCTCCAGAGTCAAGTTGGGCTAGTTCAAAATAACGATTCTCCCCACAGAGAATTGAGACTGACAGCAGCAGAGATGGAGAGGCTTTCTCCTTGTCTAGGTCGACCTCTCTGAGCGAACCTAGACACAGGCGTTTCCCGACCTCTCCGGACAGGTACGAATCCGATGCTCCTTACTGCCACAGTAGAAGCAACTCCCCTCGGCACGGCGTAAGTCCTGACGGGTTTTGACCATCTTGGTCTGGTCGACCTGCATAGGCTCAGGAGAGTGTAATTGGGGAGAAACGGAGGGAGTGACGGGTTTCTGAAACGTAGGAGCTAGACGTGGAAACCTCCTCTCACGGGTGACCTCTTTGGCCCGCTCCTGGAACCGTAGGTCAATCCGGGTGGCGAGAGTTATAAGGTCATCGAGAGTGGTAGGAATGTCCGACCGGCGAGTTCATCTTTAATACGGCCGGACAAACCCTCCCAGAAAATGGATACCAGAGCGTCGTTGTCCCAGGCCAGCTCCCATGCAAGGGTCCGAAACCGTATGGCATATTGGCCCACGGTGAGATTTCCCTGACGGAGGCGTAGCAGAGATGATGCGGATGAGATCTTTCGTCCGGGTTCGTCAAAGACCTTCCGAAAAGCCGCGAGAAAGGCAGGCAGGTCGGACACCAGAGGATCTCCTCTCTCCCAAAGACGATTCAGCCAGGCCAGGGCCTCCCCAGTGAGATGGGACATGATGAAGGCAATTTTGGCCCGGTCGGAGTTAAACTGGTGGGAGAGGAGTTCAAAGTGCAGGGTGCACTGATTAATGAAGCCCCGAGCCTGAGCAGGGTCGCCTCCGAAGCGAGGAGGTGCGGAGAGCCGGGGTCCGTGACAGGAGCCCATGGTATTGGGGAGCAGAGGGGCTGCCGGATTGCGAGTCATGGCACCAGCGGTGGTTGCTGGTGGAGCTGTCAGAGTGTCCAGGCGAGAATTGACATTCCGCAGGTGACCCAGGATGGACTCCTGTTGGGACTTCTGACGGGACAGTTCATGACACAGGTCCGAGATGGAGGGAACTTGGGCGCCACCGGGTTCCAGGGCCCGAGCAAACTGTAACGGGTCTGGGAGGCGGAACCTCTGAGCTACTATACAAAGGGGCGGACCTTGTAAGAGAGCGGGGTGGCGACCAGGGTGGACGGGCAGGTAGTAACAGCAGATAACCGGGGTAGTCTCTGGATGAACGGGCAGGAAGTCGCGGCAAGTGACCGAGGCAGTCTCTGGATGAGTGGGCAGGAGGTCACGGCAAGTGACCGGGGCAGTCTCTGGACGAGTGGGCAGGAGGTCACGGCAAGTGACCGGGGCAGTCTCTGGATGAGTAGGCAGGAGGTCACGGCAAGTGACCGGGGCAGTCTCTGGATGAGTAGGCAGGAGGTCACGGCAAGTGACCGGGGCAGTCTCTGGACGAGTGGGCAGGAGGTCACGGCAAGTGACCGGGGCAGTCTCTGGATGAGTAGGCAGGAGGTCACGGCAAGTGACCGGAGCAGTCTCTGGATGAGAGGGCAGGAGGTCACGGCAAGTGACCGGGGCAGTCTCTGGAAGAAGGTAGATACGACCTGTGATGGCTGAGCCTCCAGGTAGGCTAGCAGGCAGGTAACAGATGAGCGCTCCCAGGTGTGCTAGCAAGCAGGTAACAGATGAGCGCTCCCAGGTGAGCGGGCGAGAGTCACTGGAATAGCAGAAGATCACGGTACGTGACGGCAGAGCCTCCAGGTAGGCCAGCAGGCAGGTAACAGATGAGCGCTCCCAGGTGAGCTAGCAGGCAGGTAACAGACAGCAACCTGGCAGGAATCAGACAGGTATCTGGCAAGGACCCTGAGGACTGAAGCAGAGTAGTGAACAGTGCAACAACATTGCTTGGGCACCTCCATTTTGGAGGAGGGGCCTTATATAAGGTGAAGTCCTCCGGCCATTGGCCGGGGACTCCTTAGGACGACGCGCGCGGCCCCTTTAAGAGGGAGGGCAGCGCACGCGCGCGCGCCTTAAGCACAGTGGCAGGAAAGGAGCGCGCGCCGCCAGCAGAGCGGGAGGAGGACGCCGGACCTGGAGCAGAGGGGTGAGGGGAACAGCGTCCCTGCCTGGCAGAGGGCAGGGACGCCGACGCTACATTAGTGGTCAGATCTCTGTCCTAGCGCCGTCTCTAGAGTGGTGTCCTCCTTGGTCACACTAAGTCCTCCCTTCCTATGGAATGCCGCTTGTTAAATGTCCATTGTTGTGAGGCGGGATCGGACGTACGGGAAGTCTGACATTTTATGTTACTCTGTTTTTCCTCCTAACAGCAGCACAATCTCCCACCCTCATCTATGCTATATTGCACACGTGGCACCGGGAGAGCTAGGCGGCCATTTATAGGGACGGGGCACAAGTTCATTAAGGTTTCATATGGCTCATCAGTCCTATTACTTCATGCGGCGGATTCACCCACAGAGCTGTTAGGTCTAAGGGGGAACGGATTAATATAGATCAAATCGACACTTGTATATAGAGCGGGAGATTAATATCGGCTTGGTGGATTTTCAGCTCACCATAAAATCACAGTATGGCACTCTCTGGGCTCTGTGTCTATATGGGTATAGTATGGCACTCTCTGGGTTCTGTGTCTATGTGGGTACAGTATGGCACTCTCCGGGTTCTGTGTCTATGTGGGTATAGTATGGCACTCTCCGGGTTCTGTGTCTATGTGGGTATAGTATGGCACTCTCCGGGCTCTGTGTCTATGTGGGTATAGTATGGCACTCTCCCGGTTCTGTGTCTATGTGGGTATAGTACGGCACTCTCCGGGTTCTGTGTCTATGTGGGTATAGTACGGCACTCTCCGGGTTCTGTGTCTATGTGGGTATAGTACGGCACTCTCCGGGTTCTGTGTCTATGTGGGTATAGTACGGCACTCTCCGGGCTCTGTGTCTATGTGGATATAGTACGGCACTCTCCGGGTTCTGTGTCTATGTGGGTATAGTATGGCACTCTCCGGGCTCTGTGTCTATGTGGGTATAGTATGGCACTCTCCCGGTTCTGTGTCTATGTGGGTATAGTATGGCACTCTCCGGGCTCTGTGTCTATGTGGGTATAGTATGGCACTCTCCGGGCTCTGTGTCTATGTGGGTGTAGTATGGCACTCTCTGGGCTCTATGTCCATGTGGGTATAGTATGGCACTCTCTGGGCTCTGTGTCCATATGGGTATAGTATGGCACTCTCTGGGCTCTGTGTCCATATGGGTATAGTATGGCACTCTCTGGGTTCTGTGTCTATGTGGGTACAGTATGGCACTCTCCAGGTTCTGTGTCTATGTGGGTATAGTATGGCACTCTCCGGGTTCTGTGTCTATGTGGGTATAGTATGGCACTCTCCGGGCTCT
The DNA here is from genome assembly GCA_033576555.1 of Oophaga sylvatica. NCBI lineage: Eukaryota > Metazoa > Chordata > Amphibia > Anura > Dendrobatidae > Oophaga > Oophaga sylvatica. The sequence continues at coordinate 64,726,952 of JARQOD010000009.1, read as the reverse complement.
GTGTCTATATGGGTATAGTATGGCACTCTCCCGGTTCTGTGTCTATGTGGGTATAGTACGGCACTCTCCGGGTTCTGTGTCTATGTGGGTATAGTACGGCACTCTCCGGGTTCTGTGTCTATGTGGGTATAGTACGGCACTCTCCGGGTTCTGTGTCTATGTGGGTATAGTACGGCACTCTCCGGGCTCTGTGTCTATGTGGATATAGTATGGCACTCTCCGGGTTCTGTGTCTATGTGGGTATAGTATGGCACTCTCCGGGCTCTGTGTCTATGTGGGTATAGTATGGCACTCTCCCGGTTCTGTGTCTATGTGGGTATAGTATGGCACTCTCCGGGCTCTGTGTCTATGTGGGTGTAGTATGGCACTCTCTGGGCTCTATGTCCATGTGGGTATAGTATGGTACTCTCTGGGCTCTGTGTCCATATGGGTATAGTATGGCACTCTCTGGGCTCTGTGTCCATATGGGTATAGTATGGCACTCTCTGGGCTCTGTGTCTATATGGGTATAGTATGGCACTCTCTGGGTTCTGTGTCTATATGGGTATAGTATGGCACTCTCTGGGTTCTGTGTCTATATGGGTACAGTATGGCACTCTCTGGGTTCTGTGTCTATGTGGGTATAGTATGGCACTCTCTGGGCTCTGTGTGTATAGTATGGCACTCTCTGGGCTCTGCGTCTATGTGGGTATAGTATGGCACTCTCTGGGTTCTGCGTCTATGTGGGTATAGTATGGCACTCTCTGGGCTCAGTGTCTATGTGGGTATAGTATGGCACTCTCTGGGTTCTGCGTCTATGTGGTACTGTATGGCACTCTCTGGGTTCTGTGTCTATGTGGGTATAGTATGGCACTCTCTGGGCTCTGCATCTATGTGGGTATAGTGTGGCACTCTCCCGGTTCTGTGTCTATGTGGGTATAGTATGGCACTCTCCGGGCTCTGTGTCTATGTGGGTGTAGTATGGCACTCTCTGGGCTCTATGTCCATGTGGGTATAGTATGGCACTCTCTGGGCTCAGTGCCTATGTGGGTATAGTATGGCACTCTCTGGGTTCTGCGTCTATGTGGTACTGTATGGCACTCTCTGGGTTCTGTGTCTATGTGGGTATAGTATGGCACTCTCTGGGCTCTGCATCTATGTGGGTATAGTGTGGCACTCTCTGGGTTCTGCGTCTATGTGGTACAGTATGGCACTCTCTGGGCTCTGTGTCTATGTGGGTATAGTGTGGCACTCTCTGGGTTCTGCGTCTATGTGGTACAGTATGGCACTCTCCGGGTTCTGCATCTATGTGGTACAGTATGGCACTCTCTGGGCTCTGGGTCTATGTGGGTATAGTATGGCACTCTCCGGGTTTTGCGTCTATGTGGTACAGTATGGCACTCTCCGGGCTCTGTGTCTATGTGGTACTGTATGGCACTCTCTGGGCTCTGTGTCTATGTGGTACTGTATGGCACTCTGTGGGTTCTGCGTCTATGTGGGTATAGTATGGCACTCTCTGGGCTCTGCATCTATGTGGGTATAGTATGGCACTCTCCGGGTTCTGCGTCTATGTGGTACAGTATGGCACTCTCTGGGCTCGGTGGGTATAGTATGGCACTCTCTGGGTTCTGTGTCTATGTGGGTATAGTGTGGCACTCTCTGAGCTCTGTGTCTATGTGGGTATAGTATGGCACTCTCTGGGCTCTGTGTCTATATGGGTATAGTATGGCAGTCTTTGGGTTCTGTGTCTATGTGGGTATAGTATGGCACTCTCCGGGTTCTGCGTCTATGTGATACAGTATGGCACTCTCTGGGCTCTGCGTCTATGTGGGTATAGTATGGCACTCTCTGAGCTCTGCGTCTATGTGGGTATAGTATGGCACTCTCTGGGTTCTGTGTCTATGTGGGTATAGTGTGGCACTCTCTGAGCTGTGTCTATGTGGGTATAGTATGGCACTCTCCGGGTTCTGTGTCTATGTGGGTATAGTATGGCACTCTCTGGGCTCTGTGTCTATATGGGTATAGTATGGCACTCTCTGGGTTCTGTGTCTATAGTGTGGCACTCTCTGGGCTGTGTCTATGTGGGTATAGTATGGCACTCTCTGGGTTCTGTGTCTATGTGGGTACAGTATGGCACTCTCCGGGCTCTGTGTCCATGTGGGTATAGTATGGCACTCTCCGGGCTCTGTGTCTATATGGGTATAGTATGGCACTCTCCGGGTTCTGTGTCTATGTGGGTATAGTATGGCACTCTCTGGGCTCTGTGTCTATGTGGGTATAGTATGGCACTGTAAGGTTCTATGTATATATTCCTGAAACTCAGTTTGTTCGTCAGCCATTTTACTTTCTGTCTTGCTGCAGCTATCTTGCCCTCAGTCAAAATGGAGTTTCCAGCTTGCATGTTCCCGCCCTGATTCTCTCCTTTGCTTCTTAAGCAGCCACAGCTGAGCAATCAGTGCTTCAGAATCTAGCCTGCAGTGAACCTGTGACTTGACTCCTGTAAGCCTTGGACCTTGTACTCCAGCTATTCCTACTGAGGAACTCTGAAGCACTTGTGGACTCTGAACCCTGCTCTTTGAAAGACCCACGTTTGCATGGACTTACGGTAACAGAGAAGAAGATCCTGAATCTGTATTGGAGAGTGATTGCTGAGCTTGGATTACTCTGGCCCTGCTGTGTCTCCTGTTTCTGTGTCTGCAAACTGTGTGACTATTTCTGCCAACTTGTATGAAGTAATACAGGACTTTTCTATATCAAACCTGTGACTCCTGTGTTTTCATCGCACCCAAGCACAAGACGCTATATGAACTGTACTACATACATTACAAGATTCTGAAGCCAAAACGTTAGTGTCTGCTGGGTCTGGAAGGCTGTGTCTGCTGTACTGTGGATATCAGACGTCCGGTTGTACTTTCTGTGATGACAGTGGTTGTGACTTCTCACAACCATTCCAGGTGAGCAATTCCCTTAAGTTTTTTCTTTTTGCAGTGTTATCACAGGTAAACACTATTGTTTTTTTTTTCTTTTCTCTTTTTTGTCTGCTGTAACTCTGGATATCAGATGTCTGGTTGAAACTTTCTGTGATGATAGTGGTTGTGACTTCTCACAACCATTCCAGGTGAGCAGTTCTCTTAATTTTTTTTCTCTCTGCAGTGTTGCCACAGGTGAACACTATTGTTTTTTTTTTCTCTCCTCTTCTTCCAGTAATCCTGTCTTAAAAGATCTGGAAAATGGAGGCCCGCATAAAGGAACTTTGCGGAGTGACTGATAATATCCTTGCAGATTTGCAGAATATAAAGACCCGTTTTACAAATCTACAGGACCTCAATAATCACAATTTGCAAGTGGTTGGACAGACTACCCAGGATTTGCGAGCCAGGATTGAGGTTCTAGAGGGGCGAGTCCAGGCTCCTGCCGTAGCCCCGAGTGCTGGGATTCCCAAGTTGCCCCCTTTTCATTTTGGCGGTGAGCGTGAGAAATTCAGGGGATTTATTAATCAATGCAATCTTTTTTTTTCTGCACATGCTTCACAATTTCCCACTGAACGATCTAAGGTGCTTACTATAATTATGTTGCTTACCAACAAGGCTTTAATGTGGGCAAACCCTCTGATTGAGACTGAGGATGATTGTTTGAATCACCTTGATGATTTTATTTCAGCCATGGGGCAGGTGTTTGATGACCCCAATCGAGGTGCAACAGCTGAAGCAGCCATGTTAGCTTTGCGCCAAGGTAAGCACTCGGTAGCTGAATATGCCTTGGATTTCAGGAGATGGGCCCTTGATACCACCTGGGACAGTTCCGCCAAAAAATCTATTTTTCGAAAGGGGTTATCTCCACTGATTAAGGATGAACTTGCTCGTGCCGACCCTCCCACTGCGTTAGGTAACTTTATTAACTACTGCATCCGTATTGATACTCGTCTGACTGAACGCAGGCAAGAGAGATGGTTCGAAAGCAATCGTACTAACCTTTTCCTACCTTCCTCTCCAGCTAAGGAACCTTTGAGTAGGATTACACGGGAACCTGAACCTGAACCCATGCAGGTAGACTCTTTACAACGACGGGTTAGTGATGCACGCAAGGAACATCGTTTTAAGGAGAATCTATGTTTCTATTGTGGTAAGTCAGGGCACTTCATTATAAACTGCCCCAGCCGTTCTCGTAAGACTACTGCAGCACTCATTCATTGTGAGTGTTGCGAGAGGGGATCTGTCAGGTCCGAGCCTCAGGCTCCAGAGAGATCTGCAGCAACAGATCTTGATTTCTCGGACTTAAACTCCGTTACCTCTGAGGACGTTGACTGTGTAAACGCTGCCATTTTTCAAGTTTCCTCAGCGGTGTCCCATCTGAGTTGTAAGAAAAACAATTCTCATTGCTTTCTTTCCATCAAACTCTGGGTTGACTCAGCTTGGGTGTCTAGCTCTGCTATGATCGACTCAGGGGCAAGTGGAAATTTTATGGATGTCTCCTTTGCTCTGAAACAGGGAATACGTTCAGTGAAGAAGGCTACTCCAGTACAGATGGAAACTGTGGATGGCTCCCTGCTGACCTCTGGACCAGTGGATCAGGAAACAGAGCCTTTGAGGGTTCTTATGGGTAAAGATCATCAAGAGAAACTGTCCTTTATGCTTATCTCTTCTCCCCACTTTCCCATTATTCTAGGGCTACCATGGCTGCAGGCTCAGAATCCTACCATTAACTGGGAGACCAAGGAATTACACTTTCCAGAGAAACAGATGAGTCCAAAAGTTTCAGCTTGCTCTGTTCCTAAAGGAATCATGTCAGTCCCTGAACTACCAGCTGTATACCAGGACTATGTGGATTTATGTGACAAGAAGAACGCTGACCAGCTTCCTCCTCACCGTCCATATGATTGTCCAATTGAATTATTGCCTGGAGCAGAGATACCTTTTGGTAAGATCTACCCCCTGGCGGGGCCCGAGCTAAAGGCTTTAAAGGATTACATAGATGAAAATCTAGCCAAGGGCTTCATACGCCCCTCTTCATCTCCTGCAGGTGCACCCATCTTCTTTGTAAAGAAGAAAGATGGATCTCTGAGACCATGCGTAGACTATAGGGAACTCAATAAGGTTACTATTAGAAACCGTTATCCATTGCCTTTAATCCCTGAGTTATTGGAGAGAGTGCGACATGCCAAAATTTTTTCTAAACTAGATCTTCGTGGGGCCTATAACTTAGTCCGTATTAGACCTGGGGATGAATGGAAGACTGCATTCAGGTCACGCTATGGACACTTTGAATATCTAGTTATGCCTTTTGGTCTGAGTACCGCCCCAGCCACTTTCCAACACTTGGTGAATGACATCTTCAGGGATCTCCTAGATACATTCGTGGTAATTTATTTGGATGATATTCTAATTTTTTCTAACTCCACAGAGGAACATCATGGACATGTGAGAATGGTCTTGGAACGTCTAAGACAAAATCATCTTTACATCAAACTTGAAAAGTGTGAATTCCATAGGACCGAAATTCAATTTCTGGGGTATGTACTGTCTACACAAGGAATTAGTATGGATGGAAGCAAAACCCAAGCCATCAAGGATTGGCCAAGTCCTAGAAATGTGAAGGAGGTACAGCGCTTCATCGGGTTTGCCAACTTCTATAGACGTTTCATTAGAAATTTCTCTGAGGTAGTGTCACCTATCACTCAACTTACCCGGAAAGAGTCTAGGTTTTCCTGGACTCCCCAAGCCCAGGAAGCATTTTCCCGTCTAAAAGATAAATTTACCACTGCACCTATCCTAGTACATCCCAACCCCGAGCTTGCCTTCATAATAGAGGTGGATGCTTCAGACTGTGCCGTTGGAGCTATACTCTCTCAGAGAACAGGTGAGAAGAATGTCTTGCATCCCTGTGCCTTCTTTTCCCAGCAGTTGTCTTCGGCTGAGAGGAACTACGATGTGGGCAATAGAGAGTTGTTGGCCATTATTGCCGCCTTCAAAGAATGGAGACACCTTCTTCAGGGAGCTGCACAGCAAATAGTCGTCCTGACAGACCATCGTAACCTTGAGTTTATCAGGTCGGCTAAGTGCCTGACTCCTCGCCAGGCTCGCTGGAATCTTTTCTTAAACCAATTTAATTTTATCATCTCTTATAGACCAGGATCGCGCAATGGAAAGGCTGATGCACTCTCTAGGATTTACTCAGCAGAGACACGTCCAATTACTCCTCCTAAGACTATTCTTCCTGACTCTAGATTCCTAGGAGTAATTCATAATCAAGACCTACTTAAGGACATCAAGGAAGCATACCATGCGGATTCCTTTTTGGCACAACCCCCAAGGGACGTAAGTCTTGTCTTTAAGAATGGTGTGTGGATTCAGGGACAACGTCTGTATATTCCTGAAACAGTCAGATTAAGAGTATTGCAACTCATTCACGATTCCAAGATAGCTGGGCATAGAGGAATTCTAAAGACACAGGAATTTCTTTCTCGTTTCTTTTGGTGGCCCACTTGCAGGAAGGATGTTTTGAATTATGTCACTTCATGTGAGGTCTGTGCAAGATGCAAAACACCTCGCTCCTCACCAACTGGTCTGTTACAGCCTCTTCCCACCCCGTCCCGCCCGTGGGGATCCATTTCTATGGACTTCATTGTGGAGTTACCAACCTCTCAGGGGAAGAACACCATTCTAGTGGTGGTTGACCGTCTAACAAAGGCAGCTCATTTTATCCCTTGTGTCGGCTTACCCACTGCAAAACAGACATCAGATTTGATGATTAAAGATGTGTTTCGCTTACATGGAGTACCGGATGAGGTTATTTCGGATCGAGGGGTGCAATTCACTTCTAGGTTTTGGCAAAATTTCTGTGCAGCATTGGACATTAAAGTAAACCTTTCTTCTGCTTTTCATCCCCAGACTAATGGACGGACCGAACGAACCAATCAAACCCTGGAGCAGTATCTCCGCTGCTTTATCTGCCACCTACAGGATGATTGGGTGGATCTACTTCCATTAGCTGAGTTCTCGTATAACAACTCTCAGAGTGCCTCCACTAAGCAGTCTCCTTTTTACTCTAATCTAGGTTATCATCCTAACATTCTACCACGATTTCCCATAGAAACGCCTTTACCAGCAGTGGCTGAAAGAATCACTTCTTTACAAAAGAATATGGATCTTCTAAAGGAAAATCTAGAATTGGCTCAGGAAAGGTACAAGAAAGCAGCAGATAAATTTCGTAAACCTGCACCAGCTTTCAAGGTAGGAGACTTGGTCTGGCTGTCAACCAGAAATCTTAAGTTAAGGATTCCATCGTCTAAGTTGGGACATAAGTACATTGGACCCTATAAAATCAGTAAAATTATAAGTGCCGTTGCTTGTCGTCTTCAACTGCCCAGAAATATGAGAATCCACCCTGTCTTTCATGTATCCCTACTAAAGGCTGCGACACCCAATACGTTTCCTGGACGTTCCTCTCCTTGCCCTGACCCAGTGCTAGTCGATGGTCAGGAAGAATTTGTGGTGGAAAGGATTTTAGATTCCAGGTTGTATAGAAATCAGTTACAATATCTGATTAAATGGCAGGGCTACCCAGTGGAGGACAACTCATGGGAACCGGTCAATAACGTTAATGCTCCTCGCTTGCTCCGTCAGTTTCATCAGAGGTACCCACACAAGCCTGGTCTGAGGTCATCCGGAGGTTGTCCTTAAGGGGTGAGTAATGTAAGGTTCTATGTATATATTCCTGAAACTCAGTTTGTTCGTCAGCCATTTTACTTTCTGTCTTGCTGCAGCTATCTTGCCCTCAGTCAAAATGGAGTTTCCAGCTTGCATGTTCCCGCCCTGATTCTCTCCTTTGCTTCTTAAGCAGCCACAGCTGAGCAATCAGTGCTTCAGAATCTAGCCTGCAGTGAACCTGTGACTTGACTCCTGTAAGCCTTGGACCTTGTACTCCAGCTATTCCTACTGAGGAACTCTGAAGCACTTGTGGACTCTGAACCCTGCTCTTTGAAAGACCCACGTTTGCATGGACTTACGGTAACAGAGAAGAAGATCCTGAATCTGTATTGGAGAGTGATTGCTGAGCTTGGATTACTCTGGCCTGCTGTGTCTCCTGCTTCTGTGTCTGCAAACTGTGTGACTATTTCTGCCAACTTGTATGAAGTAATACAGGACTTTTCTATATCAAACCTGTGACTCCTGTGTTTTCATCGCACCCAAGCACAAGACGCTATATGAACTGTACTACATACATTACAGGCACTCTCTGGGCTCTGTGTCCATGTGGGTATAGTATGGCACTCTCTGGGCTCTGTGTCCATGTGGGTATAGTATGGCACTCTCTGGGTTCTGTGTCTATATGGGTATAGTATGGCACTCTCTGGGCTGTGTCTATATGGGTACAGTATGGCACTCTCTGGGTTCTGTGTCTATGTGGGTATAGTATGGCACTCTCTGGGCTCTGTGTCTATATGGGTACAGTATGGCACTCTCTGGGCTCTGTGTCTATATGGGTACAGTATGGCACTCTCTGGGCTCTGTGTCTATATGGGTACAGTATGGCACTCTCTGGGTTCTGTGTCTATATGGGTACAGTATGGCACTCTCTGGGCTCTGTGTCTATATGGGTATAGTATGGCACTCTCTGGGCTCTGTGTCTATATGGGTACAGTATGGCACTCTCTGGGCTCTGTGTCTATATGGGTACAGTATGGCACTCTCTGGGCTCTGTGTCTATATGGGTACAGTATGGCACTCTCTGGGCTCTGTGTCTATATGGGTACAGTATGGCACTCTCTGGGTTCTGTGTCTATATGGGTACAGTATGGCACTCTCTGGGCTCTGTGTCTATATGGGTATAGTATGGCATTCTCTGGGCTCTGTGTCTATATGGGTACAGTATGGCACTCTCTGGGCTCTGTGTCTATATGGGTATAGTATGGCACTCTCTGGGCTCTGTGTCTATATGGGTACAGTATGGCACTCTCTGGGCTCTGTGTCTATATGGGTATAGTATGGCATTCTCGGGCTCTGTGTCTATATAGGTACAGTATGGCAACTCTCTGGGCTCTGTATATAATTGGGTAAGTAGCATAATTAGGATCTGTGTCTATATACATACATTGGGTCTGGTATATGATAATGGCATTCTTGTCTCTAATTTACAGTGAGGCTGCTATATGGATATATGTTGGCTTACTGGCTTGTCATATACAGTACATTGTGGGGCTCTGTATAGTATAATTGGGTATGTGCTAATTATTGCAGGAGCCATGATATAACCGGAAAGTTGGGCCGCTAATCACTATAAAATTGGGGAGGCTGTGATAATATGTGGTAAGGGCTGCAGTACATCATCAATTGTGGGGTTCTGTACACTATTAATATGGGCAACTGAAAATATTAAGGAATCTGCATAAATAATTGGCAGAAATAAGTGTTGGGGGGACGCTGCATACTATAATAATGTGGGGGGTACTCAAAGGATAATTTGATGCTGAAAATATAATAATGTGGGGGGACGTGATATAATAATGTGGGGGGGCTATAATATAATAATGTGGGGGGGCACTGATAATATAATAATGTGGGGGGGCTCTGATAATATAATAAGTGGGGGGCGCTGATAATATAATAAGTGGGGGGGCGCTGATAATATAATGGGAGGGCCTGATAATATAATAATGTGGGGGGCACTGATAATATAATAACGTGGGGGAGGTCTGATAATATAATAAGTGGGGGGCTGCTGATAATATAATAATGTGGGGGGGCTGATAATATAATAATGTGGGGGGCTGCTGATAATATAATAATGTGGGGGGTACTGATAATAGTATAATGTGGGGGGCTGCTGATAATATAATAATGTGGGGGGGAGGCTGATAATATAATAATGTGGGGAGGCTGCTGATAATATAATAATGTGGGGGGCACTGATAATATAATAATGTGGGGGGCGTGCTAATATATAATGTGGGGGGCCACTGATAATATAATAATGTGGGGGGGCCGCTGATATATAATAATGAGGGGGGGCGCTGATAATATAATAATGAGGGGGGGCGCTGAATATATATAATAATAATGTAATCTATTATATTATTATATATGTGGGGGGCTGCTGATAATATAATAATGTGGGGGGGCACTGATAATATAATAATGTGGGGGGGCGCTGATAATATAATAATGTGGGGGGGACTGCTAATATAATAATGTGGGGGCCTGATAATATAATAATGTGGGGGGGCTGCTAATATAATAATGTGGGGGGCTGCTGATAATATAATAATGTGGGGGGGGCTGATAATATAATAATGTGGGGGCTGCTGATAATATAATAATGTGAGGGGCTGCTGATAATATAATAATTGTGGGGGGACTGCTGATAATATAATAATGTGGGGGGGCTACTGATAATAGATAATGTGGGGGTGCTAATAATATGGGGGGGCTGATATAATAATGTGGGGGCCGCTAATATAATAATGTGGGGGGGCTGCTGATAATATAATAATGTGGGGGGCTGCTAATAATATAATAATGTGGGGGTGCTAATATAATAATGTGGGGGGCACTGATAATATAATAATGTGGGGGGCTGCTATATAATAATGTGGGGGGCGCTGATAATATAATAATTGTGGGGGGACTGCTGCTAATATAAAATGTGGGGGGCTACTGATAATAGTATATGGGGGGGTGCTAATAATATAATAATGTGGGGGACGCTGTATAATAATGTGGGGGGCCGTAATATAATAATGTGGGGGGGTGCTGATAATATAATAATGTGGGGGGGCTGCTAATAATATAATAATGTGGGGGGGCCGTGATAATATAATAATGTGGGGGCCGCTGATAATATATGAGGGCACTGATAATATAATAATGTGGGGGGCTGCTGATAATATAATAATGTGGGGGGGCTGCTAATATAATAATGTGGGGGCACTGATAATATAATAATGTGGGGGGCTGCTAATATAATAATGTGGGGGGCGCTGATAATATAATAATGTGGGGGGGGGCTGATAATATAATAATGTGGGGGTGCTGATAATATATAATGTGGGGGCTGCTGATAATATAATAATGTGGGGGGGACTGCTGATAATATAATAATGTGGGGGGCTACTGATAATAGTATAATGTGGGGGTGTAATAATATAAGGTGGGGGGACTGATATAATAATGTGGGGGGCCGCTAATATAATAATGTGGGGGGGCTGCTGATAATATAATAATGTGGGGGGCACTGATAATATAATAATGTGGGGGGCACTGATAATATAATAATGTGGGGGGCGCTGATAATATAATAATGTGGGGGGGCATTGATAATATAATAATGTGGGGGGGCGCTGATAATATAATAATGTGGGGGGGAACTGATAATATACTAATGTGGGGGTCCGCTGATATAATAATGTGGGGGGGCTGCTGATAATATAATAATGTGGGGGGGCCGCTGATAAAATAATGTGGGGGGCCGCTGATAATATAATAACAAGCGAGGGCCGCTGATAATGTGGGGGGCCTCTAATAATATAATAATGTGGGGGCCTCTGATAAATATAATGTGGGGGGCGCTAATAATATAATAATGTGGGGGGGCTGCTGATAGTATAATAATGTGGGGGGGCACTGATAATATAATAATGTGGGGGCCGCTGATAATATAATAATGTGGGGGGACTGCTGATAATATAATAATGTGGGGGGGCTGCTGATAATATAATAATGTGGGGGGGCTGCTGATAATATAATAATGTGGGGGGGCTGCTGATAATATAATAATGTGGGGGGGCCGCTGATAATATAATAATGTGGGGGGGCCGCTGATAATATAATGTGGGGGGTGCTGATAATATAATAATGAGTGGGGGGGGCACTGATAATATAATACTGTGGGGGGGCGCTGATAATATAATAATGAGCAGGGGCCGCTGATAATATAATAATGTGGGGGGACTGCTGATAGTATAATAATGTGGGGGGGCACTGATAATATAATAATGTGGGGGGGCTGCTGATAATATAATAATGTGGGGGGACTGCTGATAATATAATAATGTGGGGGGGCTGCTGATAATATAATAATGTGGGGGGGCCGCTGATAATATAATAATGTGGGGGGGCCGCTGATAATATAATGTGGGGGGGTGCTGATATAATAATGAGTGGGGGGGCGCTGATAATATAATACTGTGGGGGGGGGGGCGCTGATAATATAATAATGAGCAGGGGCCGCTGATAATATAATAATGTGGGGGGGCTGCTGATGATATAATAATGTGGGGGGACTGCTGATAATATAATAATGTGGGGGGACTGCTGATAATATAATAATGTGGGGGGGCTGCTGATAATATAATAATGTGGGGGGACTGCTGATAATATAATAATGTGGGGGGCTGCTGATAATATAATAATGTGGGGGGGGCCGCTGATAATATAATAATGTGGGGGGGCCGCTGATAATATAATGTGGGGGGGTGCTGATAATATAATAATGAGCAGGGGCCGCTGATAATATAATAATGTGGGGGGGCCGCTAATAACGCTCTACTGCAGATGGAAATATGTTAGTTGGGAAAACACAAGATAATATTTACTTTGTATCATTGAGAATAAAACGTCAATATTTTGCTATTTATGTTTCTATTTGCTTCATTCTGTTCCTGTTTGTTCAGTGGGTGGTGATTGTGCTGCTCGGAGCGCGGCGGCTCATCATGTGCGGAGTCCTCGTCCTCAGATGATGCCACTTCACAGTCAGTCATACTGGGTACAATTCCACTGTATGGACCCCACATACAGTGTGGAGCATCATTGTACAGGGGGTCACTCCACACTGCCTGCGTGGACCGCCGCTCTTCTGCAGCATTGGGGGCTATCAGTGGTAGTTGCCCGGATGTGGCTGGTATCTTTGGCCCCTGTAGCCCCCTCTATGTATGAAGTTTCTATACACTCACTGGATAAAAGGCATTACGTTTATAACTCTTATTTCAGGATAAACCGTCATGAGTGTGCACGAGGAATATCACCATTTCTGGACATTATATGACTTGCATCCTGCATTTGTCAAAAGTTTTTCCTTTTATAGTCTCTTTCTCTGATTTTCAGTTGTCTCTGAGCTAGTGGATGTAGACGAGCTGCTATGGTGTCTCCCATTTACAGCAGAGAGGAAGAGGACTAAAACTCTAATGCCACCTAATGGAAGTAGCAATCCTAAAAGTCAATATCGACCCTCTAACGAGCCTCGTCATGTGACTAAAGATAAAAGCTAAAACCAGACTTGAATATTTCCCAGCAGAGCATTGCAAGGATTAAAAGTCTCCTTACCTTGTCTTGTCAGGCTTGACATGTCACTCTCCGCCAGGAGAAACATTACCTCTTCGTTCCCGATCAGACACCTCTCACCCAGCCAAACCAGATCTCACACTTTGCACTGATGAGGGGCAGTACCAAGAAACACAGTGTCTGCAAATTGAGATTTTGGTTTTGGCTTTTATCCAAAGTCATGTGGCAAGGCTCGTTAGACGGTCGATATTAATTTTTAGGATTGCTACTTCCTCTAGGTGGCACTAGAGGTCTAGTCCTCTTCCTCACTGAAAAGACAATTTGCATATTGGACAGAGAAGCATTGCAAGTCTCCTCATCTTGGCTGTCAGGATTGACATTTCACTCTCTGCAAGGAGAAACGTTACCCCTTGGATCCCATGTACAGTACACAGACATGAGGGATTCCTGCTCTCCTGTCTCTATGTAGCACATGTTTACAAGCAGCAGCATGTACTGAGCAGTGTAACTGTGAATCCAGTGCTCCACTGATATAAACCAATTGCTAGAAAGCAGCATCAGCATTAAGGATATTATACAGCAGTAGTGAGCAGTCAAGTTGCAAATCCAGCCGTGTGGTAAGAAGCAGGATGGAGGATATTATACTGCAGTACAGCTGTGAATCCTGCTCTGGGGGACATAAAACACCTACTAGAAGCACCATGGAGGATATTATACTGCAGTACTCAGCAATGTAGCTGTGAATCCTGCTGTGTGATGAAACACTTGCATGAAAACAACAGTGTCTCATTGCATCTTTCTTTCTCTCTGCTCCCTCTTCCTCCTACTCACTTAACCTTAACACGCAGTTGTAATTTGATTCCTCAGACTGGCAGTGCAGTTAGATTTTAGTAGTTTTTTGGAGCGAATGACAAGTTCAGGAGGCAGGGGGAGGAGAAGAAATGGAGTATAAGTGGAGAAAGAAGCACTTTTATCAATGATAAGATATTTCAAAATGTTTCTGAAATGTGCATGTACTTTTGATTAATGCAAAGTTTGTTGAAATGACAAAATATATTGCAAAACTTTCTGTGCTGGAAAAAAATCAGCAACACAACAAAGAACCCCTTGCATTTATTAATAGTAGCAATGGTCGGGCTTACTATGCTTCCAAAGTTGAAAGTTGCTATATGCAGTTATGACAAGTCTTCAGTGTTTCTCCAGAGGAGGGCGCCGTTGAGCGCCTGTTTTCCTCTGTAATACACAGCCCCCAGTAAAAATACTTTGAGGGGTTACATATTAAAAATACTCGGGGTTGATAACAACAACAATACCTAAAGATTCCTGAAATAAAGGGGAAGTGGAGATGGCCAAGAGATAAGGCGTGTGGCCGGCGGGCTCCAGCAAGGTGGGCACCTAGCTCTGAATAGCCCCCATATCCTGTCCCTTCACTATCACTATCAGTATACAGCTGGTTCTCAGGCAGCACAGTCCTCGTAAATCATCGAGATAAGCGACCTGCAGCCGCAGCGCAAACCCAGCAGGTCCTGCGCCAAACTCTGCGAGACATCGGTCTGCGCGATGAAGGGCGCAGCCATAAGATCACTCAATGCACAACTGTATCATCCCGGAGTCAAGTGCGCAAATAAATAGGAGAACGGCAAGATGGCGCAGAAGTCTATGGATCTATCCCGAATTAAAGGGACACTACTGCCTTAAAGGGATCGACATAAAATCACCTATTGCTAATTCAGACTTCTGCTACATCTATTTATTGATTGTTATCACAATTTTTAATAAAAATAGAAATTTTGCAGTTTCACACTGGTCACTGGAGTTTTTATAGACTCTAACGTCCTGTTGGTGTTGTTCACGTACATTAGCAGCAATAGATCCCAACCCTGTCTGTTGTACTGAAGCATCCAATGAGTGTGTGCAAAAGTAATTTTGAAGGGATGGGGAGGAGGTGAGCTGTGATATCACTTGTGTATGGTCGGTCCTGTCTTTTCTGCTGTATACAGATGTTATCAGGAGGTGGAGGTGAGCTGTGACATCAAATATTGTGAATGGTGGATCCTGTGTTATCTACTGTATACAGAGGTGTTATCAGTCATTATATAGGAGGAGGAGGTGAGCTGTGACATCACCTATTGAAAATGGTGGCTCCTCTTTTATCAGCTGCATATAGAGGTGTTATCAGTCATTCCACAGGAGGGGGAGGAGGTGAGCTGTGACATCACCTATTGTGAATGGTGAATCCTGTGTTATCAGCTGTATATAGAGGTGTTATCAGTCATTGTACAGGAGGAGGAGGAGAGCTGTGACATCACCTATTGTGAATGGTGGATCCTGTGTTATCAGCTGTATATAGAGGTGTTATCAGTCACTATACAGGGGGAGGTGAGCTGTGACATCACCTATTGTAAATGGTGGATCCTGAGTTATCTACTGTATATAGAGGTGTTATCAGTCATTATATAGGAGGAGGAGGTGAGCTGTGATATCACCTATTGTAAATGGTGGATCCTGTGTTATCTGCTCTATATAGGTGTTTTCAGTCACTATACAGGAGGAGGTGAGCTGTGATATCACCTATTGTGAATAGTGGATCCTGTGTTATCAGCTGTATGTAGAGGTGAAATCAGTCATTGTAATCCTACTTCTCCAGATAAGGAAATTGCTGAGAATTCTCCCAAAAGGATAGAAAATGTGTCCAGAAAATCCCCAGTGGCCCTTGTGAAAATTGCAAGATTACTAATTTGAAAATGGTGATTTGAGCAATAATAAATAATAATAATCTTTATTTTTATATAGCGCTAACATATTCCACAGCGCTTTACAGTTTGCACACATTATCGTCGCTGTCCCTGATGGGGCTCACAATCTAGATTCCCTATCAGTATGTTTTTGGAGTGTGGGAGGAAACCGGAGTACCCGGAGGAAACCCACGCAAACACAGGGAGAACGAGCAATGTCCTTTTCTGCAGTTCGCTTTCATTTCCCGGACTTCAGCATCGTCATAGTCGCATATTGGCAGCACAAGAGGAAGCAGAGTCGTGAGCGTTAGACAAAGTGTAGCAATCGATCTTTAGATTAATCACAAGCGCCAACAGATCGATTCCAGATGCCGCGAGTCAAAGCGTCCACGGTCATTCCAGTAATTTGGCGCCGAATAAATACTTGCAGATATTACCCGTGACGGCTTGTATTGGCTTTTAAAAAAGAAATGAGCGACGAGCTCCAGCCGCAACATCACAGAGGTTACAATAATATCCAAATAAATTAGAGACGATGATCGCTACGAGCGCAGAACTGCAGCTTTAGTGAGGAGCGGAGGAGCACTCTACAGCTTGATCAGGGAGCGGCGCCAAAAATTATGAAATATGACGAAGTGCTGGAACTTTGGAAAGTTTCTACCGGTCAGAGTTATGGAGGAGATCAAATGGAAACCTCAACCATTCTACAACGAAAGTTCTGCAATTTTCTAATATATCTGTGCATCGCTCCCAAGATCTCTGCTTTATGTCAGTGAGTGGGAACTTACAGAAAACGCTCTGATCCTGTTCTGCCAGGAGGAAGCTTGTTATAAGAGATCGGACACAATGTAACAGGCCAAACAGCTGGGAAATTCCACCTCCTCCTATAGTTCTGCCTGGATTATCAAATGCCAGATCACATTATCTTCTAGTTAATCTTCATCTTGAAAATTAATGTGTTCACCCCCATCCTCCATGACATTCTGCACGATTGGTATTCGGGGGCCTCAGCCGACCTGCGGGAAGCGCTGATGGTTTGCATTTGGGATATGTATGTGGGTCTGGAGTAGCAGAGTTACTTCTTCCAAGACATTTCCGGGGAGCGGATCTGAGGACGCGGAGCAGCTCTGGGATAACGGGGTCCTCTCAGATGTTGGGGTCACGTAGACCCTTTGGCCCCGCTCTACAGGCAGAATTCCTGATCTGTTGTCTTCCCAGCAGACCTTCATGATGCCTCCTCCATGACGTTACACATAACCCAGAGGCCTGCTGCCATTAGTGATGGATGACTTCATGGCTAATCCCACCTGGACAGACCCCGGCATCCATCATTCATGCGTCATACACATTGGGCCATCTCCATAACCTCTGCTCTCCAAGAGACTTCTGAGAAAAGAGGCTGTAGGAATATGAAGAAGCCTCAATGTGTGGCCGGAAGAACGAAAAGCTCCGGGCCCTGATGTAAAATGTGGATTAGGGCCACAATCACATGACCTCCATAGTTCTGGTGCCCAATTATGCGGGACCCCTCAAGCTCCAGGACCTGGGTAAAACCACAACTTCTGCACTTCGGTATCAGGCTGATTCTGCTTTCTGCCTGGGCCAGGCTTAGCGGCTCGTTGGCACCCAGTGCCCCCTGGTCTGATAGATCTGCCACTGGAATTTTGTGGGCAGCTCTGGATGTGAATGGAGTAGAGGATAAGATGAGGAGTAAATCTGTCCTCCCCCATATTCCTTACCACTAGATCACTGGCAGACACAGACAGAAAAGGGCCCCTGTGCAAGAATACATTGGCCCTTTGCAGCCCAAGATCTCCTAAAAATGCAAAATTGCACCTGCTTTGGAGGTATAAATTGGCCCCCTCACCTCTTGGGCCCCTGTGGTTGCACTAATGATATGTCCGCCTCTGCAGATATACCCCTTAAAGGCCTTAGGGACGTTGTCTTCAAGCCAGCTGACAAGGGGGGCAACGTGGTTGTTTGGCCACTTAAGCTGTATGTTTCTGAAGCTCAGCGTCAACTCAGGGACACACGTTGTTACAAGAAACTTACCTTTAACCCTTTGATTTCATTCAGGGAAGAACTGAGTAAGATTCTACATAAGGCATTATCTGCTAATGTGATCACCCCTCAAGTTTTGGACACTTTGTTGGTTAAAGATCCCTGTATCCCGACTTTGTACCTCCTGCCTAAAGTACACAAATGCCTCCAAAATCCTCCAGGTAGGCCTATTATCTCTGGGGTGGGTGGGCTTACGGAGAACGTTGGCAAATACATTGACTCATTCCTCAGACCCCTTGTGGAGACTATTCCATCATATCTTAAAGATACCTCAGATTTTTTAAAAAAGATTGACTCCGTACATGTTGATGAGGACATGCTTCTCGTCACATGTGACGTTGAGTCCTTATATACCAATATTCGCCACGAGGATGGTCTGAGGGCTGCTTCACATTTTCTTTCAATGACAAGTCTTAATACCAGTGACACCAACTTTTTGATTGATCTTTTACGTTTCCTTTTGACTCATAATTTTTTTGTGTTTAATGGATCCTTCTACCTGCAGCTCCAGGGCACCGCGATGGGCGCGGCTTGTGCGCCTTCGTACGCTAACCTGTTCCTGGGGCTGTGGGAGAGGGATCTGTTCTCGTCGGATGGGGGTTCATCAATGGAGCGGGTCATATTTTGGACCCGCTACATTGATGACATTTTCCTCATCTGGCGAGGTACACCGTCTGATTTGCAGTTATTTTTTAATAACCTGAATGATAATTGTTTCAATATTCATTTGACCTATAAATTCAGCTTTCGGAGTATTGATTTTTTGGATGTCCTGGTAGAGAGAGATTGCAATGGGTCTCTGGTTGCCAATGTTTTCCGTAAGGACACATCGGTTAATTCCGTTCTACATTCATCATCATCCCACCCACCACATGTGATCAATTCAGTTCCTACAGGTCAATTCTTACGAATTAGAAGAATTTGTTCTTCTAATGAGACATTTGAAGCTCAAGCGGCAGATATGAAGAAACGCTTCCTTGACCGAGGCTACAGTAAAAGATCAATTAAGAGGGCATACAATCGGGCTAGGAATACTGATAGACAACATCTGCTGTACTCATCCACTCAACGAAAATCTAGGCATCAGGTGAGTTTGGTCACCCAGTTCCACTCTAGATGGAGTGAAATGTATGATGCCATTGATAAATTTTGGCCCATACTACTTGTGGATCCAATTTTGAAAAAATATCTATCAGATCGACCATCGGTGGTGGCTCGGAGGTCCCATAATTTGGGTGATCATTTAGTGAGGAGTTACCTCAAACCGTCTACCCCTCCTCCCCTTTTTCCTTCTATCCCAACCCCTCGTGTACAGACATGGGGATCCAGACCTTGTGGCAGCTGTATTGCCTGCCCCAATGTCATCCATGCCACAAACTTCTTCTCATCTGATGGGAGGGAGTTTGTTATTACTCAATCTATCACTTGTTCCACGAGCATGGTTGTATATTATGGCACATGTCCGTGCAAGATGATCTATGTGGGCCTCACTACCCGTGCTCTAAAGTTACGTGTGCGAGAACATGTTCGGGATATTTTGGCGGCAGCCAAAGAAAATGACATTGGGTCTCTAAAAACTATACCCCGCCATTTCAAAACTCATCACTCTTGTGACCCTTCGGGCTTTTTGGTTAGGGGTATTGATAGATTGGTCCCCAATCTACGGGGTGGGAATTATGGACGTCTACTAGCACAGAGAGAAGGTAGATGGATCTGGAGGCTTCGTACACTTCACCCTCAGGGTTTAAATGAGAACCTAAGTTTTGCAGCTTTCCTCTGATCACTTAGATGTATGTTTGTTATGGCATCTTTTATTTTATTCTGTTTTTAACTCATTTTGTATTTTCTGTTTTGGATTTTTAGGTTATATTTACCCTCTATATATATTCATGGCATCTTCCAGTCGGAATGGATCTACAATTTACTTCTTTTTCTTCACTTTGTTGCAACTAATTATTGATGTTTATATTATGTTGTATATTATATATATAATATTCTTTTTGTTCACTATTATTATATATTTCTATAGGTGTCACGATGTATTACAGATATATATCTTTTTATGGTATCATATGGGCTTGTATTATATATATTTTTTTGTACACATTTGTGCACTGTACTATTGTATATATTGTCCTGCTTTAGGTATTTTTATTAGTTGCGTTCACGTTTATCACATGTATATATATATTTTTATCTGACATATTTCACTGTTGGTGCGGGTAACATTTCTGTGTATCCTGCTTATTGTTTAGTATGTGCTCTTTCATCTTTGCTCCCGTGCGCATGCGTGGTCCCCGCCCGCTGGTTGCTGTCCTGACGGCATCTCCAATCGGCCGTTGCTAGGGACGCGCTCTCAGCTGGTTCACTTGGCTGTGGGCGTGCTGAATGACGCGTCCCTGCTCGACTGATGACGCACTCGGTGTCAGTCACTTCCGGGTGGTGGGTCACGCATGCGCCGCTCTGAGGGCTTGGAGTCTTGGCACATCTTTTCTGATTGGTCCTTATGGATATATATACTGCTCTGGTATATGTGCTGCCATACCCCCGGAAGAAGGCACTGCGCCGAAACGCGCGTTGGGGTGGCAGGGACGCGGTCTCACTCAGGTATTCAAGCTGGGCCATTTGTTCATTTTACTGGTATCATGGACCGTTTTTGTGGTAATGTTGTATTCTAGTCCTGACTCTAATGTGTGTATATCACTCCTGTTTACATTGTCATCTAATGTGACTAGTTACTTTATGCACTTTATATCTGGTCCTTGTATTACCATTGTTATATATGGTACCCTCTAAGCGCTTGTTCCCTGGTGTCTCCGTTTTCCCTGCTCAGTCGGTTTCTCACTGCCATCCTTGGTATATATTTTAATATTTGATGTTTACTTGCAATAAAATTTTGTATTTTTCTATTATGAGTAGTGCAATTTTCTTTATTTGATTTCCATTAATCTGCACATTATACTCTATGTATATCCTGTATTACACCTTTTTGGTGTTTTTTGGTCTGGTTTATAAGATTAACCCTTACACTCAGTACCATCATTTTACCAAGTTTCGTTGTGATCCACGGATGATAATGAGCTTCCCCACGAGGATGCGCCAATAATTAGAAGTGTGAAAGATACGTGTGAACTGCAAATAGCCGAAACGTGTCAGCGCCTTCCTGCCTATCAGCGCCTTCCTGCCTATCAGCGCCCCCCTGCCTATCAGCGCCCCCCTGCCTATCAGCGCCCCCCTGCCTATCAGCGCCCTCCTGCCTATCAGCGCCCCCCTGCCTATCAGCGCCCCCCTGCCTATCAGCGCCCCCCTGCCTATCAGCGCCCTCCTGCCTATCAGCGCCCCCCTGCCTATCAGCGCCCCCCTGCCTATCTGCGCCCTCCTGCCTATCACCGCCCTCCTGCCTATCAGCGCCCCCCTGCCTATCAGCGCCCTCCTGCTTATCTGCGCCCTCCTGCCTATCAGCGCCCCCCTGCCTATCTGCGCCCTCCTGCCTATCTGCGCCCTCCTGCCTATCTGCGCCCTCCTGCCTATCTGCGCCCTCCTGCCTATCTGCGCCCTCCTGCCTATCAGCGCCCCCCTGCCTATCAGCGCCCTCCTGCTTATCTGCGCCCTCCTGCCTATCAGCGCCCCCCTGCCTATCTGCGCCCTCCTGCCTATCTGCGCCCTCCTGCCTATCAGCGCCCTCCTGCCTATCTGCGCCCTCCTGCCTATCAGTGCCCTCCTGCCTATCTGCGCCCTCCTGCCGAGGGATGAAGGAATTTTGGGATAACTGATGGATTCCAGGGAAGCTGCTGTCAGGAAATGTGGCGGAATTCCAGCAGAACTACAATCATTTCCTTATTGCTTCCTTCATGTACAGGAGACTTTGTCCCGAGCTGAACCTGTCCCCGGGAATTACACCGTAGGGACCCCGACCCTTTATCCTCACCCCAGGGGAAGGAATCGGTGGATCCTATTACTAGAGGGCTTTGCATAAGCTGCTGATTGAAGTCACAAGACTCTGCACTCGTTATTCCCGATCACGCAGCGCTCACGGATGCGCACGTCTCTAATTGTAATCCCATAGGATGGATTTCTTCCTCCAAGTGCAAACACTGCAGCGCGCCACATCAAAAACAGCGCACAAAGAGGCGTTCAGTCCTCCGCAGAGGCCCCATAAGGCAGCCAGGAGGCCCCCATAAGGGGCTTATTGTCCTCCCTTACCTTAGGGGTAAAAAAAAACCTGCTTCTGAAAGAAAGCAGCCCAATGGCGCTAACATTGCTGCTCAGTCCCATTGAAATGAATGGAGCCGAGGTGCAATACCAAGTATAAGCTGTGGTCAGGGAGGGCGCTTTTTCTGAAAGACAGTCATGTTTTTCTAATCTTGGGCCCATATTTCTCCCAGTTTCTGCCTGAGCTGCCACCCTAGGAGGTGACGCAGGCAAGCGGCTGAGGAACCTGATAGCCACACACAGTGCCCCCCTCAGACAGACAAGAAGGACGTCATTGCCCCCTGAATAATCCTGCGGCAAAATGTGGAAAGTGAAGAGAAAATGCATTGCAAAATGAAATAGTTGCACTGCCTGCTCTACTCCCCCTACACCTACCTGCCCCATTTTGCCCAGATGAGCTCCCATGATGCCCTGCACAGCGGTGAGTGGCGCCTGAGGACGTGACATACAGAGACTGAACCAGCCGGGGATATGCACAAAAACGAAAACTCGAACGCAGCTCTGGATGTGTCTAGAGAAAAAGACATTATTCAATTACAGGATAAGCAATGGACAAAGTTGTAAATCAAGAGTTAGCAAAACTACAAGTCCCAGCAAGTCCTGATACAAGTTAGCAACACTACTTTTCTTTTCAGATGTGTCAGTCGTTGATTTGCCCAGGACCGGGCTCCTGAACTCGGGGTTTCGCTAATTCATGCCAGATTTTTACAATCTGCAAATCAGCAACACAAACAGAAATCTGATATTACAGCTCGAGAGGAGCCGGGGGCCACAGCCGCGACCTCTGCAGGTCACTGCCTCGGTATTGGGGGGCGATGGCCGCCTCCTCTCGTCTGTTCACATTCTTTGGTTTCCAGTTCCGAATATTCACCTCTCTTCCATCCAGCGATGATTATACCGCAGCTGTTAATAAATAATACCGCCACCTGGGCAATCCGTGCTCATTACCGCTGACCACATTACTCGCCCTTCACGGACACTGACCACAATCGCAGTCACAATACGATTCCTCTCATCGTCATCATGTGTGCAAGATTATCGAGCAGTCATTGTATACCGCCACGTATTTCCCCCGTCACGTCTGGTCCTAGTCTGAGCAATCGCCATTTTATCAAATTTATATCCGCTCTCAAAAGCCAAGATACTAATTCTCCAAGGGCTCGTTAGGTTCTGCCACTGAGCTTCCTGACGTCATGTCTCCTCCGTGTATTTTTAGGAGAATGCTCGTCTGAAACTGGCAGATTTATGACATAATGGCTATTATATCTCCAACATTGTGCCCAAAACAGAACCCGTGCGTCCGACTGTTGTGGATACAGAAGTCAGGATGGAAGTGATTCCACGGAAATCAATTTAATTAGAGTCTTCTGACTGCAAAATGTATCACCGTGATTAACGAGAAGTGGTCGCCCAAAGACGTGTTATCAGGAGCACAAAAATGACAGAGGGATCAGACGACTCAAATATGGACACGTGTAAAGAAGAGCGAATGCAAAGTAGGAAGCGAGAATCGCACGGAAAAGGTCAATATAATAAATAACTGGTAGAATTCAAAAACAATTGTCTTGTAAAAGTATTGGGAGCAGAAGACCAAGATGTTCTAATAATCAGAAAAATATGTCCCCGCATAAAATATATCCAAATAGTCTTATAGGCAGAATTCACTACAGAAAACGTTTCACCACTGCAGTAAATTACACAATAGATAGATGAATGTAGTCAGCAACTAAGAATATAACTACTATAATACTGCCCCATGTACAAGAATATAACTACTATAATACTACTCCTATGTACAAGAATATAACTACTATAATACTGCTCCTATGTACAAGAATATAACTACTATAATACTGCTCCTATATACAAGAATATAACTACTATAATACTGCTCCTATGTACAAGAATATAACTACTATAATACTGCTCCTATATACAAGAATATAACTACTATAATACTGCCCCTATATACAAGAATATTACTACTATAATACTGCTCCTATGTACAAGAATATAACTACTATAATACTGCTCCTATGTACAAGAATATAACTACTATAATACTGCCCCTATGTACAAGAATATAACTACTATAATACTGCTCCTATGTACAAGAATATAACTACTATAATACTTCCCCTATGTACAAGAATATAACTACTATAATACTGCCTCTATGTACAAGAATATAACTACTATAATACTGCTCCTATGTACAAGAATATAACTACTATAATACTGCCCCTATGTACAAGAATATAACTACTATAATACTGCCCCTATGTACAAGAATATAACTACTATAATACTGCTCCTATGTACAAGAATATAACTACTATAATACTGCCCCTATGTACAATAATATAACTACTATAATACTTTCCCTATGTACAAGAATATAACTACTATAATACTGCCCCTATGTACAAGAATATAACTACTATAATACTTCCCCTATGTACAAGAATATAACTACTATAATACTGCCTCTATGTACAAGAATATAACTACTATAATACTGCCTCTATGTACAAGAATATAACTACTATAATACTGCCCCTATGTACAAGAATATAACTACTATAATACTGTCCCTATGTACAAGAATATAACTACTATAATTATGTTCCTATGTACAAGAATATAACTACTATAATACTGCTCCTATGTACAAGAATATTACTACTATAATACTGCCCATATGTACAAGAATATAACTACTATAATACTGCTCCTATGTACAAGAATATAACTACTATAATACTGCTCCTATGTACAAGAATATAACTACTATAATACTGCTCCTATGTACAAGAATATAACTACTATAATACTGCTCCTATGTACAGGAATATAACTACTATAATACTGCTCCTATGTACAAGAATATAACTACTATAATACTGCTCCTATGTACAAGAATATAACTACTATAATACTTCCCCTATGTACAAGAATATAACTACTATAATACTGCTCCTATGTACAAGAATATAACTACTATAATACTACTCCTATGTACAAGAATATAACTACTATAATACTGCTCCTATGTACAAGAATATAACTACTATAATACTGCTCCTATATACAAGAATATAACTACTATAATACTGCCCCTATGTACAAGAATATAACTACTATAATACTGCTCCTATATACAAGAATATAACTACTATAATACTGCTCCTATATACAAGAATATAACTACTATAATACTGCTCCTATGTACAAGAATATAACTACTATAATACTGCTCCTATATACAAGAATATAACTACTATAATACTGCCCCTATGTACAAGAATATAACTACTATAATACTGCTCCTATGTACAAGAATATAACTACTATAATACTGCTCCTATGTACAATAATATAACTACTATAATACTTCCCCTATGTACAAGAATATAACTACTATAATACTGCTCCTATGTACAAGAATATAACTACTATAATACTGCTCCTATGTACAAGAATATAACTACTATAATTATGTTCCTATGTACAAGAATATAACTACTATAATACTGCTCCTATGTACAAGAATATAACTACTATAATACTGCTCCTATGTACAAGAATATAACTACTATAATACTGCTCCTATATACAAGAATATAACTACTATAATACTGCCCCCTATGTACAAGAATATAACTACTATAATACTGCCCCTATGTACAAGAATATAACTACTATAATACTGCTCCTATGTACAAGAATATAACACTATAATACTGCTCCTATGTACAAGAATATAACTACTATAATACTGCCCCTATGTACAAGAATATAACTACTATAATACTGCTCCTATGTACAAGAATATAACTACTATAATACTGCTCCTATGTACAAGAATATAACTACTATAATACTGCTCCTATGTACAAGAATATAACTACTATAATACTGCCCCTATGTACAAGAATATAACTACTATAATACTGCCCCTATGTACAAGAATATAACTACTATAATACTGCTCCTATGTGCAAGAATATAACTACTATAATACTGCTCCTATGTACAAGAATATAACTACTATAATACTGCCCCATGTACAAGAATATAACTACTATAATACTGCCCCATGTACAAGAATATAACTACTATAATACTGCTCCTATATACAAAAATATAACTACTATAATACTGATTCTACAAAATCTATTGGGATACGTTGCAGTAATTCTGCAGTTCTCTTGATCAGGTGACGAGTTAAGGGTATGCCACACTAAGCGAGATCGCTAACGAAATCGCAATTGCGTCACCATTTATGACGCAGTAGCGATCTCGTTAGCGACTTAGCTATGTGTGACATGTAGCAGCGATGTGGCCCCTGCTGAGATGTCGCTGATCGCTCATGAATGTTCTGAGCCGTTTTTTGGTCGTTGGTGTCCCGCTGGTGAGCCTGAATCGCTGAGTGTGACACCCTTTATGAACGACTTCACCAGCATCGCAGGTGGGACTAGGTTTTCCCAACGCCCGCAGAGGTCGTTATACAGATCGCTGATGAGATGTGTTTGGAATCTAACAGCTAAGTCGCTAACGAGATCGCTACTGCGTCATAAATGGTGACGCAATTGCGATCTCGCTTAGTGTGGCATACCCTTTAATCTGCTTTTCTCCACAATGTGAGAACATTATTATTGTCCCGGATTGTCAATAACTCTGACAATTCTTATCTCCAAACATAAACAAATAAAAATCAATAAAATTCATCTTTTCTCCCTCAATAGCGGCTATCAGCGATCAGATCGTCATTGGATTTCTAAAAATGGGAAATGATTCTGCTTTGGTAATTTATTATTTCTGTCCGGTGTTCTGTGACTTTTTTCCTGTATATTTTAGGTTTCTTTCCTGCACATTTTCTTTGCCGTCAGTGAATTACCGTAGCTGCCTCCTCGCTTAGATTCAGGAAGTATAATCTTTATCAGACATGGGGTGTTAGCCAGTTAGCCATTATAAGGTATCAACCACTGAGGACTCTCAATTCTAAATATTTTTCAGACATGGGGTGATTCATTATTGCATTTGTCCTTTTTTTTGTAGTTTTTGATGATTTTCACCTAATTTGACTTGCACAAAGTTCTTTTAGTTTTTGCCTTATTTATAGTGTTTTCACTTGTCTGTGTTTTATATTCACCAGTTTGTCGTGATATCTGTTTCTCAGATGATTTCGGCTTTTTCATCAATATTTATAAAGCTACAACATTTTTGTGCACAAGTCATTGCGTGCCCGGAGTGATCTTATATACTCTTGAAACTTTTGGGTAAATTTTGAAACAGTTTTTTTAATTATGGGACTTTTTGTTCAAAAAGGCGAAAGACAAATATAAAAGAGAATTTTTGGTTTTGAGGAAACGTCATGAGTCACGTGCTCCATTTTGAAGAACTTCTATATGTTGTTTTTGTCTTGAAGAAGTATGGGTCCTGCAAAATGCATAGACTAAATAAAAAAACGCACATTATCCTAGTATGTACCTGGATTTATTACCGTCCACCACCAGAGCGGATTTTTACTTTACACACAATTTTGAAGAACTTGGCGCAAAAAAACGTTAAAACCGCGCAGATGATTAATTGTGCTCCGAGTCCTCCAGTTCACACAGCTACACTTTGTTACAATGTATTAGTGTAGCTGTCCTGTACATTGCAGCAAGCTCTGCCGCTGCGACGTGAAGCTGAACGAGCCCTTTAATAATGGGAAGGAGTGAGAGAAGTCTTCTGTGCAGGAGTCAGGCCTCGCAGGAACATTCCCCATGTCATGGTCGGATTTGGAGAGCGGAGATCAATGAGGTGACATGAAGAAGGTCTGTAGAGAACCACTGTCGTGGGAGAGACCTCAAGGTTGCTCTTGAGTCGTGGAGTCCTGCAAGGTTTGGAGGCTGAGAACAGAGGCTGGATTCTAATGCTTGGACTGTGGGCGTCTATGAGCAGAGAATCAATGGGAAATGTCGGGGGGCTCTGGAGTTGTGCGGGGGGCAATGGTCCGAAATAAAAAGATGTGTTTATTCGAAAACTGCTTTATCCCCGTGACATTGTAGGTTTTATATCTCCTAGGGTATAAAGGATCAGTCGGGGCTCAGGCGTGAAAAATCGATCCTGCAGCCGAACCACCCGACCTAATGACATCACTAAGGGTCAGGACTGGAGCGATCACCACGGGTGCACGGAGATCGGCTGGGATCAGATTCACTAAGACGCCTCTTCCAGCTGCTGTGCGTCACCGCCAGGAACGAGCGGCCGCCAGGGACTTTTGCGGCATAAATGATGAGGAATTTGTTGGCTGTATGCGGCTGCGCCCATTTCGACACTTTGCATAAAGCCGCTGGGACTGGAGTAAAAATGTTAAAAATTACAAAATAATTTTTGCGCAACTAAATGTTGCCACATCTCAAGCAGTTGTAAGCCAGAAACCGCAGCTTGATGAAGTCTGTTACAAAGTGTCAGAACTCTCGGATGTGTAAATGGGAACAATGTATTAATGACTTGTGTGTTTGTTGTGCTGGTCACATGGCGCAGCGGAGACCTGGCACCAAATAACATGGACCACTGTCACATGCGCCAATAAAGTAATTTGTGCACAGCTGATAGCGTCTCGCCAGCCCGTCATTACCTGGCACAACAGCTGCGCCTTAATGGCCTGGACTTCCGCACATTAAGCTTCCAATCTACAGGTCAGCGGTGATGCTGAATGAACGCGGCGCAGCTTACGGGAGGGTCGCCAATCACCGAGCGGATATATGATAGTGAAGTCAATTAGGAGTCTGCCGACGGTGGAAGGACACGGTGTTAATGGACTCGGGGCCAAGATGCCAAATGGCTGCGGCTCTCTGGATTACACCATCACTCCGTGCCTGGAAAAGCAGCTGAGTCAAGAGGACATTAAAAAGTTTTATTCAAAGCCAAGTTTTCATTTGTAAACATTTTCAGCCCATGAAGCGCTCAATCTTCACATCATTAAAAATGGCAGCAGCGCCGCACCCGTCCAGCCTACGTGTCCTGGATAATGGATCTCTGTGGATAGATGAAGAAGGTCTGTAGGATCGGGACTTCTGATCAAAGGAAAAAACAGCAGAAATTTGGGGAATGTGACTTTCAATCTCCAAAGTTATCACAACAACAGACAGTGCCTGCATCCTCCAAGTGTCCTGACCTTGGGGATGAGAGCACGATTGGGATCTCTACACCCAAGTCAGGGACCTTCTTCTGACATCACTGATGGCCCCCATACACAGACTGACATCCGAGTACATCGATATTTGTAGGGGCGGCCGACGTTGATCTAATACGTATGCACCCGCGGAAGATCGTAGGGTGAGATAAGTGATAAGCTGCTGTCAGGACAGTCCAGCAGCAGCTCTCTCCTAGAGAACCAGAGCGCTCGTTTCTATGGGACAGTCGAGGGAGACCGCTGCCGATCGACAATGCCGCTTATTGGGTGGCGCGCTGTTGTGAATGGGTTTGAGATTAGTTCTGAGCAGAGGCTCCCTCTGGTGGTTACAAGCGGTACTAGTGAAGATTGTGAGGACTGGGAATCAGGTGTTACTGACTGGTCTTATATAAGGGAGTCATTTTCCCATCAGGTTGCCGGTGATCAATTGTTCTGGTCTGA
The DNA here is from genome assembly GCA_033576555.1 of Oophaga sylvatica. Lineage (NCBI taxonomy): Eukaryota > Metazoa > Chordata > Amphibia > Anura > Dendrobatidae > Oophaga > Oophaga sylvatica. The sequence goes on along the minus strand of JARQOD010000009.1, from coordinate 64,697,064 downwards.
ATCCTTCTTTCCAGTTTCCCTTGTAGCCTGCTGTGTCGTGTCTGCATCTCCTGCTATCAGATAAGACAATTTCTTTTTTGTGTTTTTGCTATATTTTTGCATTTTGTCCTGCACTTCTGTGGGGGCCTTCAGGGTCCCCTCCGGGGGCTTTTGCCCTCTCAGTTTGGTTCAGCCACTGAGTTTTGTACTTTTGCTTTTTCCAGTTTTTTCAGTGGCTGCTGTTTTGATTTTGTTACACCAGAGAACTAATTTAGGTGGTAGAGGTCGTGTGATCTCAGGTGATTTTGAAATTAGTAGAGTTGGTGCTTTTCAGGGTTTTCTGGGATTGCAGTAAGTACCCTTCCTATCCTTTTCTATTTAGATAGTTTGGGCCCCAGCGTTTGCTCATACTATTTTCTTTCTGTGTCTGTATTTCCTCTTGTCTAACCGCCATTACATGTTTGGGGGCTTTCTATTATCTTTGGGGTTCTGCTCCGGGGCAGATAGCTTTCCTATTTCTATCTTTAGGTGTAGTTAGTTTCTCAGGCTGTGACGAGGCGTCTAGGACCAACGTAGGAACGCTCCACGGCTGCCTCTAGTTGCGGTGGTTAGTCAGGGTACTGCAATCTCATAGATTCCAACTGCTCTGGTGTATTGCCTTTTTTACCTGCACTCCTCAGCTACCGAAACATAACAGTATCACCGGCCTAAAAATTGAAAATTGTATGGTACTCACAGAAGGGAAAAAATATTGTGAAAGAAAAAGGTTGTCAGAGTTGTCAGAGATATTTTTCTGTTTGTTGCATTTTTTTTTTTTTTCCCTCTGTATCTCTGGGTGCTGGGGAGGATCTTTTCTCCCAATGGAGTTTGCACAGTTGTCTGGCCGTGTGGATCAGCTTGCCACTGAGGTTCGGAGTATTGCTGCATATCTTGCTGGGTTGCCTGTTGTGGAACCTAGGATCCCCATGCCAGATTTGTTTTTAGGGGATCGAGCTAAGTTTCAGAATTTCAAAAATAATTGTAAATTGTTTTTTGCCTTAAAATCTAAGTCCTCAGGAAACGCAGCGCAGCAGGTTCAAATTGTCATCTCTCTCCTGCGCGGCGATCCTCAGGATTGGGCTTTTTCCCTGATACCTGGGGATCCTGTTTTGAGTGATGTTGATGCATTTTTTCAGGCTTTGGGGTTATTGTACGATGAGCCTAATGTCACTGATCAAGCTGAAAAAGCCTTGTTGGCATTAAATCAGGGGCTTGATGACGCTGAGTTATACTGTCAGAGATTCCGTAGGTGGGCAGTCCTGACCAAATGGAATGACGACGCTTTGGCGGCCCTTTTCCGGAAGGGTCTGTCGGATAATGTAAAGGATGTTATGGTGGGATTCCCTGTCCCCTCTGGTCTCAATGATTCTATGTCATTGGCGATTCAGATTGACAGACGTTTGCGTGAGCGGAGAAGTATGCGTGGAATGGTGTTGCCTTGTGAGCCAGCTTCTGAGCCCATGCAGTGTGATAGAGTGGTGTCTGGGGCACAGCGTCATGAGTTTTGAAAGCGCAATGGGTTATGTTTCTACTGTGGTGATGCCTCTCATGCTATTTCAGTCTGCCCTAAGCGGGGAAGACGTTTTGCACGCTCAGTTGTCTTGGGTAGTGTTCAGACTAAGTTTTTATTAACTGTCACTCTGATATGCTCTCTGTCCTCATTTTCTGCTCAGGCTTTCGTTGATTCTGGAGCAGCTATTAACCTGATGGATTATGATTTTGCTAAACGTTGTGGGTTTCCCTTGATACCCCTACAGAAGTCTATTCCCCTACTGGGGATCGATTCTACCCCTTTGGCTGAGAATAAACCCCAGTTTTCTACTCAGGTGATAATGAGGGTTGAACCTGATCACCAGGAGTGCTGCAAATTTTTGGTTCTATATAATCTGCATGACATTATCGTGCTGGGTTTCCCTTGGTTACAGTCTCATAATCCTGTTTTGGATTGGAAATCTGTGTCTGTAACCAGTTGGGGCTGCCAATGTGTTAATACCAACACTCCTGTTTTTTCTGCCTCCCCCCAGGCTCAGGATGTTCCTGACTTTTTGTTTGATTTTTCTGATGTGTTTAGCGAAAGTAAATCTGCATCCTTGCCTCCCCATAGGAGCTATGACTGCGCTATTGAATTAGTGCCGGGTAGTAAATTCCCTAAAGGTCGCCTTTTTAACTTGTCTGTACCTGAACATGACGCTATGCGGTCTTATATCAAGGAATCATTAGAGAAGGGTCATATCAGACCATCCTCTTCACCCTTAGGTGCCGGTTTTTTCTTTGTGGCCAAAAAAGATGGTTCATTAAGGCCGTGTATTGATTATCGTCTCTTGAACAATATTACTGTGAAATATCAATACCCGTTACCCTTGATTTCTGACCTGTTTTCCAGGGTGAAAAACGCTACTTGGTTTACCAAGCTTGACCTCAGGGGGCGTATAACCTTATTCGCATTAAGCACGGGGATGAATGGAAGACGGCATTCAATACCCCTGAAGGGCATTTTGAGTACCTGGTGATGCCCTTTGGGCTCACTAATGCTCCTTCCGTCTTTCAGTCCTTCATGAATGACATTTTCAGGGATTTTGTGGACAAATTTCTGATTGTTTATTTGGATGATATCTTGATTTTTTCTAATGACTGGGACTCTGATGTGAAACATGTTCGAACTGTATTCCAGATTTTGAGAGAGAATGCTCTGTATGTGAAGGGATCAAAGTGTCTTTTTGGCGTACAGAGGATCTCATTTCTGGGATTCATTTTGTCCCCATCTGTTATTGAAATGGACCCGGTCAAGGTTCAGGCCATCTGTGATTGGGTCCAACCTACTTCATTAAAGGCTCTTCAGAGATTTTTGGGTTTTGCCAATTTTTATCGTAAATTTATTGGTAATTTCTCGGTTATTGTTAAACCATTAACTGATTTGACCAGAAAGGGTTCTGATGTGGTGAAATTGGCCTCCTGAGGCAGTCTCTGCATTTCAGGAACTTAAGCAGAGATTCACTTCTGCTCCTGTTCTACGGCAGCCTGATGTTTCTCTGCCATTTCAGGTGGAGGTTGATGCCTCTGAAATTGGGGCAGGTGCCGTTTTGTCCCAAAAAGATCCAGAGACCTCTAAAAGTAACCCTTGTGCCTTTTTCTCTCGAAAATTTCTCCTACTGAACGTAATTATGACGTGGGTAATCGGGAGTTATTGGCCATGAAGTGGGCTTTTGAAGAGTGGAGACATTGGCTGGAGGGAGCCAAACATCAGGTGGTGGTCCTTACGGACCATAAGAATCTGGTCTATCTGGAATCTGCCAAGCGACTCAATCCTAGACAGGCCAGGTGGGCCTTGTTTTTCACACGTTTTAATTTTGTGGTTTCCTTTCTTCCTGGCACTAAGAATGTTAAGGCGGATGCCCTCTCGAGGAGTTTCCTTGCGGACTCTCCTGAGTTATCTGATCCTTCTGTTATTTTTTAAGAGGGTGTAGTTCTTTCCGCCATCTCGCCCAATTTGAGACTTGCTCTGGAGGGGTGTCAGGAGGATAGGCCCGAGCGCTGCCCTGTTGGAAAATTGTTTGTCCCGGACCAATGGAAAAAGAGTGTGATGTCTGAGATTCATTGTTCCGCATTGGCTGGGCATCCCGGAATTTTTGGTACCAGAGACTTGGTTAGTCGGTCCTTTTGGTGGCCTACCTTGTCTCGTGATGTCAGGGAATTTGTGCAGTCCTGCGGGACTTGCTCTCGCTCCAAGCCTTGCTCTCGCTCCAAGCCTTGCTCTCGCTCTAGTGGTTTGTTGATGCCATTGCCTGTGCCCAAGAGACCATGGACCCATATCTCTATGGATTTCATTTCCGATCTTCCTGTTTCTCAGAGAATGACCACCATCTGGGTAATTTGTGATAGGTTTTCCAAAATGATACATCTTGTGCCATTACCTAAGTTGCCTTCCTCCTCTGAATTGGTGCCGTTGTTCCTTCAGCACGTGGTTCGTTTACACGGCATTCCTGAGAACATTGTGTCTGACAGAGGAGTCCAGTTTGTTTCCAGATTTTGGAGGACTTTTTGTTCTAAACTGGGTGTTCAATTGTCTTTCTCCTCGGCATTTCATCCTCAGACCAATGGTCAAACTGAGAGAACAAACCAGACATTGGAGACTTATCTAAGATGCTTTGTGTCTGCTGATCAGGATGACTGGGTCTCTTTTTTGCCTTTGGCTGAGTTTGCTCTTAATAATAGGGCTAGCTCTGCCACTTTGATGTCTCCGTTTTTCTGTAATTCTGGGTTTCACCCTCGATTTTCTTCAGGACAGACGGAGGCTTCTGTCTGTCCAGTTGTTGACTCTGTTGTGGAGCGTATGCAACAGATTTGGGACCAGGTAGTGGAGAGGTTGTCCCTCTCTCAGGAGAAGGCTCAGCGGTTTGCTAACCGGCATAGGACTGATGGTCCTCGGTTTAAAGTGGGGGACTTGGTCTGGTTGTCCTCAAAGAATATTCCTATGAGAGTAGCATCTCCTAAATTTAAGCCTAGGTTCATTGGACCTTATAAGATCATGGAGATTATTAATCCTGTTTCTTTTCGTTTGCTTCTTCCAGGGACATTTAAGATCCATAACGTGTTCCACAAGTCCTTGTTGAAGAGGTTTGTTGAGCCAGTGGTTCCTGCTGCTGTGCCTCCTGACCCTGTTTTGGTTGAGGGCAATCTGGAGTATGTGGTTGAGAAAATATTGGATTCTCGTTTTTCTAGACGGAGACTCCAGTATTTGGTTAAATGGAGAGGTTATGGTCAGGAAGACAATTCTTGGGTGTTTGCTTCGGACATCCATGCTAGGAGACTTATCCGTGCGTATCATAGAGCTCATCCTGACCGACCTGGTTGCTCAAATGAGGGTTCGGTGACCCCTCCTCAAGGGGGGGGTACTGTTGTGAATGGGTTTGAGATGAGTTCTGAGCAGAGGCTCCCTCTGGTGGTTACAAGCGGTACTAGTGAAGATTGTGAGGACTGGGAATCAGGTGTTACTGACTGGTCTTATATAAGGGAGTCATTTTCCCATCAGGGTTGCCGGTGATCAATTGTTCTGGTCTGAATCCTTCTTTCCAGTTTCCCTTGTAGCCTGCTGTGTCGTGTCTGCATCTCCTGCTATCAGATAAGACATTTTCTTCTTTTGTGTTTGTGCTTTTGCTTTTTCCAGTTTTTTCAGTGGCTGCTGTTTTGATTTTGTTACACCAGAGAACTAATTTAGGTGGTAGAGGTCGTGTGATCTCAGGTGATTTTGAAATTAGTAGAGTTGGTGCTTTTCAGGGTTTTCTGGAATTGCAGTAAGTACCCTTCCTATCCTTTTCTATTTAGATAGTTTGGGCCCCAGCGTTTGCTCATACTATTTTCTTTCTGTGTCTGTATTTCCTCTTGTCTAACCGCCATTACATGTTTGGGGGCTTTCTATTATCTTTGGGGTTCTGCTCCGGGGCAGATAGCTTTCCTATTTCTATCTTTAGGTGTAGTTAGTTTCTCAGGCTGTGACGAGGCGTCTAGGACCAACGTAGGAACGCTCCACGGCTGCCTCTAGTTGCGGTGGTTAGTCAGGGTACTGCAATCTCATAGATTCCAACTGCTCTGGTGTATTGCCTTTTTTACCTGCACTCCTCAGCTACCGAAACATAACAGCGCGCCCCTTTATTTCCTAGATGATAGTCATGTTTTTTCACGGTTATTCCCTGATATTAGCATTTTTTGTCTGCAGCTGATTGATGGCAGTGCCAGCAGGGCCGCATGTAATTATCACGCACAGAAAATCTCCGTGGGTCCAAACATTTTATCTTATTTTTATATTAAACACTTGGATGAGATTCGCAGTAGCGGCAAGTTCTGGACGTGTCTGGACTGTAATGGAAAAGGTAAAGCACAAGACGCGTGCACGTATCACCCCCAGCGGCACGTCCGTCACCTCCCGCCGCTGCACCGCTTACATTAGGGGGCTACAATCTGTGGCTCTACGCTTACAAAACTACAACTCCGAGCATGCCCTGATATCCCAGACTTTGGTGTAGAGGGTCCAGCTGCTAAGGGCATCTATATAGGGGGGTCCAAGTACTTCCATATGTACAGAGTTTATAAAGTAGGGGGTCCACCCATTTGCAGCGGTGGGCCACTGCGCTCTGCCCCCATATCATGTGTTCTCTGAAATCTAAAGACAGGATTGATGACGGCAGGAGTCGCCGAGAGCCTTTTAGACAAATATGTTGCATGATCTTATAAGATGTCTCACGCAACTCTTAAAATTTGCACAAAATTTTCTGCCGTACAAAAACATAAATCCCACCGCAGCTTAGAGCATCGAACATTTGCATAAATATTTTGTGACTTTTTAAAAAGTTGCAATAATGAAACTTCTGGATTATAAAAACTCCAAGAAAACATCTATAAAAAAGCAAAACCAAATCAATCCGAAAAGATTCTTATTGCACATTTAGTGCTGACACCTGCAGATAAGAAGCAGAAAAACAGCAGCATTTACGCTCCGTGTGAACATGGTCTGAAACACGAGACACAAAATAGCCATGAATGCAATAACGAATCGGGCCCTTGTCGGTTTTACGCCATCACCACCAAAGTGGGCAAAGCTTGGAAGGACAGGCGCGGACCCTAAGTGTATTTGGTGCAACTTACTCCCATATTCATCAAGACTGGTGGGAACAGCGGTGGTCTTCATGAATCGGGGACACAGACGACACGGAGGAGCGCCCTTTACTGAGCCGCAATTCTCGCTCTCATGCACTCGGCTCATGGAGGGATAAACGGATCAGACCTGTGACATAAATGTATTCCTATAATCTATCATGCATGGCTTCAAAAGTTACACATGCCATCTGGAAACCATCACCAAGTAGGCTCGCTGCTGACGGATCCGTTGTTTTTATGCTAATTCCGTCTCCCCACAGCAGCCTCCGAACTGTGAAAATAAAGCGCAAAACCGCAACACGGACAAATCAGAGAGACGTGGATTAAATATAAATGACGTGACGAGAGTCGCAGATCCAGCAAGTGGAGACAGCCAGCATGGATGGTGTTTATTGTGGCAGTCCGTTATGTGCCGCGAGACATTCCTGCAAACCAGCGACTGTGAGGGAGGTCATTATCTGATGACTGATTGATGGACGATTGCAGATTTATGCAACAGGTGCTTCTCTGGTCGTCATGGGACTACAAGCACCAGCATGCCACAAGGTACATGCTGGGAGCCGGGCTCTGGGATTCCATGCAGGGGTTAAACATCCAGATGTTTTTCCTGTATGAGGTTCACATTCTGCCCTCTCCAGTAAATGTCACTGTAATTATAGAAATGGAGGGGCCGCCAATTATGGAAGATCACAGGCCCCAGAAACACAAACAGACCCCCGACATTATCCTACGCAGCCGTCAGATACTCCTCACCAGACATGCTGAGAGTTGTAGTCTACTAGCAGGTTAGGAAGGATCTCTGCTCAGGACCAAGGAGTCCAGAAGACTCCAAAATGAAGCCCTAACCTAGAGAACTGGTGGCTAAAAGGCACAACTACCTGCAGGCCAGGAGCCGCTCACTCATTCACTGCAGCTTATTAATCAACACGTTCAGCAACTTTCTAATACCCTTCCTCCAGAAAGTTACCACCTCTGCTTGCAGCAGTGAACGGAGAATTTCTACAGTCAAAACGCTAGAAAACGAACAACAAATGATGATTTGGTAAAATTGTATCCGGTCCGGACAATCCTCTGTGAGATGAAGATGTGACGTGCACTGACACATTGTAACAAAGTATCAGGACAGAAGACATTGGTGCTGGCCATGTGTTCTGCTCACAGATCATTGTCTGGACTGGATGTCATTGTAACAAAACCTCAGAAGTGAGAAGTATTAGATCTGTACAAATGTTCAGTCCGGAGTGTGAAGAACAATATTCCTGTTCACTAACAGCAAGCAGAGATCTGGACAACGAGGAGTAAACACAAAGTATATTAGAAAGGTGCAGAAATTCATTTTATAAAATTCATTATAAAACTTTACAGGAAATTTCCTTTTTGTGACATTTATCAGGGAGATCGGACTAAAATCTGTGGATTATTAGGAGATGGAAGAGTAGAAGGAACAATGTAACAGCACAAAGGACATGAGAGGAAGAGGCAAAAAGGGATTCTAGGGCTGTGTTCACACGTTGCATTCTTGCAGCTTATTTTAAGCTGCATTTTACATTACCAGCAAAGTCTATAAGATTTCAGAAATCTCATGCACACACTGGTTTTATTTTCCTGACAGATTTGGAAAACTGCAGCATGTTACTTCTTGCAGCTTATTTGCAGTTTTTACACCCATAGGAAACAATGAGTGAGTGCAAAAATGCAGCAAAAAATAGGTAACAGGTTTTGATGCGTTTTTGATGCAAAAACCTTAAGGAAGTTGCATCATGATTGGGGGGGGGGGGGCACTAAACTTTATCCACATGCAGAAGAGACAGCAAAAACGCAGCAATGAAACACAACAAAACTGGCTTTTTGTGAGCAGCTTAAACACGGTTTACAATTTGAATTAAAAAAGTGCAACAAAAACGCATTGTGTGAACAAAGCCTAAGTGCGAAGTCGGAATCCCAAACAAATCAGAGGAAAAGAACAAACGCCGGAGGAATCTGCCAATAAATCTGCACCTAACACAAGGATTTTGAGGAGACCTTCACCCTCTGCATCAAGTAATATCCACGCAACACACAGAACGTGCAGATCCTTATGGAGATCCTAAAACCCGATTCACTTACAGTGAACGGACGAGCGAGAATCCACAGCTAGGAATGAACAATAGTGGAGGATTACTGAGCAAAATGTGCCGGAACTCAGGCTTAATCGCACCAAAAACTGTTGTACAAATCGTGCATTGAACTTATTATGCTTCTTAGACATCTTTACTCTTTTTTTTTTTTTTAAAGAATCTAGAAAATGGGGAGAGATGAATGCACCAGATTTACTGCTGGCAGGCACCATGTGGCGTAAAGTAAGGCAGTGGATAGATGGAGCAAGGAAGAGAAAAGCCTGCGGTGACAGATTTGGAGCAGATCCTGCCTCATTTCTAGGAGTCCGAGCTCAGGACATTAGTAAATGGACACAACTATAATAATAGTCACATCTGAGCAAAGCTACATTAACACATCAGTGCAATCACCACTTGTGTGCAGTGTACATATCCTCCACCCTGGGGCCAAGTCAATAAGGACATGCAACTTTAAAGAGGACACAAGTGTCCAACCAGAGAGAAGAAAACCACCAGAGGCACAAGGGTGAAGGCGAAACATAACATCCTCAGAGGGAGGTTTGGGAAAAGTGCATTACACATGGTAGCAGATTTTTGGCTCCAAGGTTTCATCCATTTCCAGCCCAGACTCAGCCTGGAGCCATTAGGAACTTCTTACCTTCCTTAGGGGGGTTGGGGTCCCACACTGACCACATCTGGACGAAGAAAAAGGGCGTCCAGCACACAATGTAAGCCAGCACTATGATGAAGGTCATCTTGACAGTCCTGATCTTCGCCTTGGAGATGAGCCTGACACTGCTGACCCTGGACAGGGTGGCTCTTCTGCTGGTGCTCAGCCTCAGGTTGCTCTCACACACAGTCTTCAGGCGTATGTTCTGCCAGATCTTGTAGCTAATAAGCCCATAGCAGATGCTGAGGATCATCACTGGGATGATGTACACAGCCAGGGTGATCCATGTGATATAAGCTTTGGGTCCCCAGGGCTGGATAAAGTCAGCTCTGCAGTCATAGACACCATTGCCCACCTCTGTGAGGGAGAAGATGATGGTTTGGGGGGTGCTGAGAAGAAAGCTGAGAATCCAGGCAAAGAGGACATAGACACAGTCCGATCTCCTGTGCAGAGACCTCAAAGGTTGACAGATGGCCAAGCACCTGTCCATAGACATGAGCAGGAGCATGTAGGTAGACGCAAACATCCCCACCACCTGCAGGTAAGTGACCAGTCTGCACACAAAGTCTGGAGCATAGAACCTGAAGGTGATGTCCCAGATGAGCTGGGGGAGCACCTGGAACAACGCGACCACCAAGTCCGCGATACTGAGGTGCTTCATGAAGAAGTACATGCGTGAGTGCTTGTGTCTATTAATGTAAATCCCAAGGAGGACACAGACGTTCCCAGCCAGGGCCAGGAACAGGATGAGGGCCAGCACAGTCACCTCCACCTTGGCCACCTCCTCATTCCTTTTTAGGGGTCCCTGGTGTTGTTGGTGCTGTGATTCTGGTTCTCCATGCTGGAGTTGACCCATGAAGCGTTAAGAAGCTCAGAACAGTCTACATTTAGGCACAATCCCGCCATCTCCAGGTCCCGCTAGAAATCCACTCAATTTTCTTAAACTTGCATCATCCCTTGGAGGAGAGCATCTCCCCTGGCCCCCCAGGACCACCAGCGCAGGGTCTCTCCAAACCAGTGACTGGACCACTGCTTGCAATCTTCAAGCTTTACTCCCTTGAATATGAGCTGAAGAGGTGGTCTCCGCCAGCCCCTCCTCCCCCCGGACAGTTATCGAATAGCGGACGTGCAGCCTCTTGCAGTGTATAGATACTGATAGATTAGGATAAGTCCCAGGTCACATCCAACAGATGAACGTAGCTCAGGTCCTTGCATTGGTCACAGAAGAAAAGTCCAAAATGTTGCACCTAAACCCCTGGTGAGGAGGACCACCACCCTCTGTGCAATGCCCAGGCTAGAATGGTCTCCAAGCAGCTTAGTCCACACAATGCTGCAGAAGAGGAGTCAACATCCAGGGTCCCCAAAAGAACCCCCCAGCTCAAGTCCAAGGAGAGATTCCTCACCTCTGTGAGAGAACTGTCTGACCCTCCCTCCTCCACAGGTTGACTGTTACTCAGGAGCCTCCTCTCTAGTAACCCTTCACATCTTGCAGACTGAAGAGAGTGAGGAGCAGGGAGAGGTGGCACAGCCTTCTGCACATGAGGAGTAGTGAATATTCCGGGCAGGGGGCTGTGCTACTCTATGGTGGCCACTAGATGGCGCTGCAGGACATGGTTCTTGCTTTGCGGTTGGGTCAGAGATGAATGGACCATAATAAATACATAAGACCATTCACACATTTCAAGCGGCACAAGAAAATACCAACACCGTATGTCAGGCAGGCAGTGCCCTCCCAACCGTCAGTGAATTCTAATGCCATTCGGAAAATTAGCTGCTTGTTAATATTGGCCTTAGTTTTTTGAGGCTGGACAGGAGGGGAGATGGTGCTATGAGCTGACAGATTTACTATCGCTTAATCCAGAAAATCATGCAAATTACAGCACAACCCTCTATACAGTGATGGTGAAAAGACAAAGATGTACTACGTTATTTGGTGCATTGTACTACAGCGCGCTTAACAGTGTTGAATAAAAAAAGAAAATTAAAAGATATCTTTCTGCAGCCACCACTGGGGGGAGCTCCCTGTATAGAGATACATGATAAGATCCTGTCTGCAGCCACCACTAGGGGGAGCTCCCTGTATAGAGATACATGATAAGATCCTGTCTGCAGCCACCACTAGGGGGAGCTCCCTGTATACAGAGATACATGATAAGATCCTGTCAACAGCCACCACTAGGGGGAGCACACTGTATACAGAGATACATGATAAGAATCTGTCTGCAGCCACCACTAGGGGGAGCTCCCTGTATACAGACATACATAAGATTCTGTCTGCAGCCACCACTAGGGGGAGCTCACTGTATACAGAGATACATGATAAGAATCTGTCTGCAGCCACCACTGGGGGGAGCTCCCTGTATAGAGATACATGATAAGATCCTGTCTGCAGCCACCACTAGGGGGAGCTCCCTGTATAGAGATACATGATAAGATCCTGTCTGCAGCCACCACTAGGGGGAGCTCCCTGTATAGAGATACATGATAAGATCCTGTCTGCAGCCACCACTAGGGGAGCTCCCTGTATACAGAGATACATGATAAGATCCTGTCAACAGCCACCACTAGGGGGAGCTCACTGTATACAGAGATACATGATAAGAATCTGTCTGCAGCCACCACTAGGGGGAGCTCCCTGTATACAGAGATACATAAGATTCTGTCTGCAGCCACCACTAGGGGGAGCTCCATGTATACAGAGATACATGATAAGATTCTGTCTGCAGCCAGCACTAGGGAGAGCTCCCTGTATACAGAGATACATGATAATATCCTGTCTGCAGCCACCACTGGGGGGAGCTCCCTGTATAGAGATACATGATAAGATCCTGTCTGCAGCCACCACTAGGGGGAGCTCCCTGTATAGAGATACATGATAAGATCCTGTCTGCAGCCACCACTAGGGGGAGCTCCCTGTATACAGAGATACATGATAAGATCCTGTCAACAGCCACCACTAGGGGGAGCTCACTGTATACAGAGATACATGATAAGAATCTGTCTGCAGCCACCACTAGGGGGAGCTCCCTGTATACAGAGATACATAAGATTCTGTCTGCAGCCACCACTAGGGGAGCTCCATGTATACAGAGATACATGATAAGATTCTGTCTGCAGCCACCACTAGGGAGAGCTCCCTGTATACAGAGGTACATGATAAGATCCTGTCTGCAGCCACCACTAGGGGAGCTCCCTGTATACAGAGATACATGATAAGATCCTGTCTGCAGCCACCACTAGAGGGAGCTCCCTGTATAGAGATACATGATGAGATCCTGTCTGCAACCACCACTAGGGGGAGCTCCCTGTATAGAGATACATGATAAGATTCTGTCTGCAGCCACCACTAGGGGGAGCTTCCTGTGTACAGAGATACATGATAACATCCTGTCTGCAGTCACCACTAGGGGAGCTGTCTGTATTCAGAGATATATGACAAGATCCTGTCTGCAGTCACCACTAGGGGAAGCTCCCTGTATACAGAGATACATAAGATCCTGTCTGCAGCCACCACTAGAGGGAGCTGTCTGTATTCAGAGATATATGACAAGATCCTGTCTGCAGCCACCACTAGGGGGAGCTCCCTGTATACAGAGATACATGATAAGATCCTGTCTGCAGCCCCCACTAGGGGGAGCTGTCTGTATTCAGAGATACATAAGATCCTGTCTGCAGCCACCACTAGGGGGAGCTCCCTGTATACAGAGATACATGATAAGATCCTGTCTGCAGCCACCACTAGGGGGAGCTGTCTGTATTCAGAGATATATGACAAGATCCTGTCTTCAGCCACCACTAGGGGAGCTCCCTGTATACAGAGATACATAAGATCCTGTCTGCAGCCACCACTAGGGGGAGCTGTAAGTATTCAGAGATACATAAGATCCTGTCTGCAGCCACCACTAGGGGGAGCTCCCTGTATACAGAGATACATGATAAGATCCTGTCTGCAGCCACCACTAGGGGGAGCTTCCTGTGTACAGACATACATGATAACATCCTGTCTGCAGTCACCACTAGGGGGAGCTGTCTGTATTCAGAGATATATGACAAGATCCTGTCTGCAGTCACCACTAGGGGAAGCTCTGTAATGTATGTAGTACAGTTCATATAGCGTCTTGTGCTTGGGTGCGATGAAAACACAGGAGTCACAGGTTTGATATAGAAAAGTCCTGTATTACTTCATACAAGTTGGCAGAAATAGTCACACAGTTTGCAGACACAGAAACAGGAGACACAGCAGGCCAGAGTAATCCAAGCTCAGCAATCACTCTCCAATACAGATTCAGGATCTTCTTCTCTGTTACCGTAAGTCCATGCAAACGTGGGTCTTTCAAAGAGCAGGGTTCAGAGTCCACAAGTGCTTCAGAGTTCCTCAGTAGGAATAGCTGGAGTACAAGGTCCAAGGCTTACAGGAGTCAAGTCACAGGTTCACTGCAGGCTAGATTCTGAAGCACTGATTGCTCAGCTGTGGCTGCTTAAGAAGCAAAAGGAGAGAATCAGGGCGGGAACATGCAAGCTGGAAACTCCATTTTGACTGAGGGCAAGATAGCTGCAGCAAGACAGAAAGTAAAATGGCTGACGAACAAACTGAGTTTCAGGAATATATACATAGAACCTTACATTACTCCCCCCTTAAGGACAACCTCCGGATGACCTCAGACCAGGCTTGTGTGGGTACCTCTGATGAAACTGACGGAGCAAGCGAGGAGCATTAACGTTATTGACCGGTTCCCATGAGTTGTCCTCCACTGGGTAGCCCTGCCATTTAATCAGATATTGTAACTGATTTCTGTACAACCTGGAATCTAAAATCCTTTCCACCACAAATTCTTCCTGACCATCGACTAGCACTGGGTCAGGGCAAGGAGAAGAACGTCCAGGAAACGTATTGGGTGTCGCAGCCTTTAGTAGGGATACATGAAAGACAGGGTGGATTCTCATAGTTCTGGGCAGTTGAAGACGACAAGCAACGGCACTTATAATTTTACTGATTTTATAGGGTCCAATGTACTTATGTCCCAACTTAGACGATGGAATCCTTAAGTTAAGATTTCTGGTTGACAGCCAGACCAAGTCTCCTACCTTGAAAGCTGGTGCAGGTTTACGAAATTTATCTGCTGCTTTCTTGTACCTTTCTTGAGCCGATTCCAGATTTTCCTTTAGAAGATCCATATTCTTCTGTAAAGACGTGATTCTTTCAGCCACTGCTGGTAAAGGCGTTTCTATGGGAAATCGTGGTAGAATGTTAGGATGATAACCTAGATTAGAGTAAAAAGGAGACTGTTTAGTGGAGGCACTCTGAGAGTTGTTATACGAGAACTCAGCTAATGGAAGTAGATCCACCCAATCATCCTGTAGGTGGCAGATAAAGCAGCGGAGATACTGCTCCAGAGTTTGATTGGTTCGTTCGGTCTGTCCATTAGTCTGGGGATGAAAAGCAGAAGAAAGGTTTACTTTAATGTCCAATGCTGCACAGAAATTTTGCCAAAACCTAGAAGTGAATTGCACCCCTCGATCCGAAATAACCTCATCCGGTACTCCATGTAAGCGAAACACATCTTTAATCATCAAATCTGATGTCTGTTTTGCAGTGGGTAAGCCGACACAAGGGATAAAATGAGCTGCCTTTGTTAGACGGTCAACCACCACTAGAATGGTGTTCTTCCCCTGAGAGGTTGGTAACTCCACAATGAAGTCCATAGAAATGGATCCCCACGGGCGGGACGGGGTGGGAAGAGGCTGTAACAGACCAGTTGGTGAGGAGCGAGGTGTTTTGCATCTTGCACAGACCTCACATGAAGTGACATAATTCAAAACATCCTTCCTGCAAGTGGGCCACCAAAAGAAACGAGAAAGAAATTCCTGTGTCTTTAGAATTCCTCTATGCCCAGCTATCTTGGAATCGTGAATGAGTTGCAATACTCTTAATCTGACTGTTTCAGGAATATACAGACGTTGTCCCTGAATCCACACACCATTCTTAAAGACAAGACTTACGTCCCTTGGGGGTTGTGCCAAAAAGGAATCCGCATGGTATGCTTCCTTGATGTCCTTAAGTAGGTCTTGATTATGAATTACTCCTAGGAATCTAGAGTCAGGAAGAATAGTCTTAGGAGGAGTAATTGGACGTGTCTCTGCTGAGTAAATCCTAGAGAGTGCATCAGCCTTTCCATTGCGCGATCCTGGTCTATAAGAGATGATAAAATTAAATTGGTTTAAGAAAAGATTCCAGCGAGCCTGGCGAGGAGTCAGGCACTTAGCCGACCTGATAAACTCAAGGTTACGATGGTCTGTCAGGACGACTATTTGCTGTGCAGCTCCCTGAAGAAGGTGTCTCCATTCTTTGAAGGCGGCAATAATGGCCAACAACTCTCTATTGCCCACATCGTAGTTCCTCTTAGCCGAAGACAACTGCTGGGAAAAGAAGGCACAGGGATGCAAGACATTCTTCTCACCTGTTCTCTGAGAGAGTATAGCTCCAACGGCACAGTCTGAAGCATCCACCTCTATTATGAAGGCAAGCTCGGGGTTGGGATGTACTAGGATAGGTGCAGTGGTAAATTTATCTTTTAGACGGGAAAATGCTTCCTGGGCTTGGGGAGTCCAGGAAAACCTAGACTCTTTCCGGGTAAGTTGAGTGATAGGTGACACTACCTCAGAGAAATTTCTAATGAAACGTCTATAGAAGTTGGCAAACCCGATGAAGCGCTGTACCTCCTTCACATTTCTAGGACTTGGCCAATCCTTGATGGCTTGGGTTTTGCTTCCATCCATACTAATTCCTTGTGTAGACAGTACATACCCCAGAAATTGAATTTCGGTCCTATGGAATTCACACTTTTCAAGTTTGATGTAAAGATGATTTTGTCTTAGACGTTCCAAGACCATTCTCACATGTCCATGATGTTCCTCTGTGGAGTTAGAAAAAATTAGAATATCATCCAAATAAATTACCACGAATGTATCTAGGAGATCCCTGAAGATGTCATTCACCAAGTGTTGGAAAGTGGCTGGGGCGGTACTCAGACCAAAAGGCATAACTAGATATTCAAAGTGTCCATAGCGTGACCTGAATGCAGTCTTCCATTCATCCCCAGGTCTAATACGGACTAAGTTATAGGCCCCACGAAGATCTAGTTTAGAAAAAATTTTGGCATGTCGCACTCTCTCCAATAACTCAGGGATTAAAGGCAATGGATAACGGTTTCTAATAGTAACCTTATTGAGTTCCCTATAGTCTACGCATGGTCTCAGAGATCCATCTTTCTTCTTTACAAAGAAGATGGGTGCACCTGCAGGAGATGAAGAGGGGTGTATGAAGCCCTTGGCTAGATTTTCATCTATGTAATCCTTTAAAGCCTTTAGCTCGGGCCCGCCAGGGGGGAGATCTTACCAAAAGGTATCTCTGCTCCAGGCAATAATTCAATTGGACAATCATATGGACGGTGAGGAGGAAGCTGGTCAGCGTTCTTCTTGTCACATAAATCCACATAGTCCTGGTATACAGCTGGTAGTTCAGGGACTGACATGATTCCTTTAGGAACAGAGCAAGCTGAAACTTTTGGACTCATCTGTTTCTCTGGAAAGTGTAATTCCTTGGTCTCCCAGTTAATGGTAGGATTCTGAGCCTGCAGCCATGGTAGCCCTAGAATAATGGGAAAGTGGGGAGAAGAGATAAGCATAAAGGACAGTTTCTCTTGATGATCTTTACCCATAAGAACCCTCAAAGGCTCTGTTTCCTGATCCACTGGTCCAGAGGTCAGCAGGGAGCCATCCACAGTTTCCATCTGTACTGGAGTAGCCTTCTTCACTGAACGTATTCCCTGTTTCAGAGCAAAGGAGACATCCATAAAATTTCCACTTGCCCCTGAGTCGATCATAGCAGAGCTAGACACCCAAGCTGAGTCAACCCAGAGTTTGATGGAAAGAAAGCAATGAGAATTGTTTTTCTTACAACTCAGCTGGGACACCGCTGAGGAAACTTGAAAAATGGCAGCGTTTACACAGTCAACGTCCTCAGAGGTAACGGAGTTTAAGTCCGAGAAATCAAGATCTGTTGCTGCAGATCTCTCTGGAGCCTGAGGCTCGGACCTGACAGATCCCCTCTCGCAACACTCACAATGAATGAGTGCTGCAGTAGTCTTACGAGAACGGCTGGGGCAGTTTATAATGAAGTGCCCTGACTTACCACAATAGAAACATAGATTCTCCTTAAAACGATGTTCCTTGCGTGCATCACTAACCCGTCGTTGTAAAGAGTCTACCTGCATGGGTTCAGGTTCAGGTTCCCGTGTAATCCTACTCAAAGGTTCCTTAGCTGGAGAGGAAGGTAGGAAAAGGTTAGTACGATTGCTTTCGAACCATCTCTCTTGCCTGCGTTCAGTCAGACGAGTATCAATACGGATGCAGTAGTTAATAAAGTCACCTAACGCAGTGGGAGGGTCGGCACGAGCAAGTTCATCCTTAATCAGTGGAGATAACCCCTTTCGAAAAATAGATTTTTTGGCGGAACTGTCCCAGGTGGTATCAAGGGCCCATCTCCTGAAATCCAAGGCATATTCAGCTACCGAGTGCTTACCTTGGCGCAAAGCTAACATGGCTGCTTCAGCTGTTGCACCTCGATTGGGGTCATCAAACACCTGCCCCATGGCTGAAATAAAATCATCAAGGTGATTCAAACAATCATCCTCAGTCTCAATCAGAGGGTTTGCCCACATTAAAGCCTTGTTGGTAAGCAACATAATTATAGTAAGCACCTTAGATCGTTCAGTGGGAAATTGTGAAGCATGTGCAGAAAAAAAAAGATTGCATTGATTAATAAATCCCCTGAATTTCTCACGTTCACCGCCAAAACGAAAAGGGGGCAACTTGGGAATCCCAGCACTCGGGGCTACGGCAGGAGCCTGGACTCGCCCCTCTAGAACCTCAATCCTGGCTCGCAAATCCTGGGTAGTCTGTCCAACCACT
Organism: Oophaga sylvatica; assembly: GCA_033576555.1. Classification (NCBI taxonomy): domain Eukaryota; kingdom Metazoa; phylum Chordata; class Amphibia; order Anura; family Dendrobatidae; genus Oophaga; species Oophaga sylvatica. Next base: position 64,678,659 of record JARQOD010000009.1, on the reverse strand, counting down.
TGCAAATTGTGATTATTGAGGTCCTGTAGATTTGTAAAACGGGTCTTTATATTCTGCAAATCTGCAAGGATATTATCAGTCACTCCGCAAAGTTCCTTTATGCGGGCCTCCATTTTCCAGATCTTTTAAGACAGGATTACTGGAAGAAGAGGAGAGAAAAAAAACAATAGTGTTCACCTGTGGCAACACTGCAGAGAGGAAAAAAAAATTAAGGGAACTGCTCACCTGGAATGGTTGTGAGAAGTCACAACCACTATCATCACAGAAAGTTTCAACCAGACATCTGATATCCAGAGTTGCAGCAGACAAAAAAGAGAAAAGAAAGGAAAAAAAAAAAAAAAAAAAAACAATAGTGTTTACCTGTGGTAACACTGCAAAAAGAAAAAACTTAAGGGAATTGCTCACCTGGAATGGTTGTGAGAAGTCACAACCACTGTCATCACAGAAAGTACAACCGGACGTCTGATATCCACAGTACAGCAGACACAGCCTTCCAGACCCAGCAGACACTAACGTTTTGGCTTCAGAATCTTGTAATGTATGTAGTACAGTTCATATAGCGTCTTGTGCTTGGGTGCGATGAAAACACAGGAGTCACAGGTTTGATATAGAAAAGTCCTGTATTACTTCATACAAGTTGGCAGAAATAGTCACACAGTTTGCAGACACAGAAACAGGAGACACAGCAGGCCAGAGTAATCCAAGCTCAGCAATCACTCTCCAATACAGATTCAGGATCTTCTTCTCTGTTACCGTAAGTCCATGCAAACGTGGGTCTTTCAAAGAGCAGGGTTCAGAGTCCACAAGTGCTTCAGAGTTCCTCAGTAGGAATAGCTGGAGTACAAGGTCCAAGGCTTACAGGAGTCAAGTCACAGGTTCACTGCAGGCTAGATTCTGAAGCACTGATTGCTCAGCTGTGGCTGCTTAAGAAGCAAAGGAGAGAATCAGGGCGGGAACATGCAAGCTGGAAACTCCATTTTGACTGAGGGCAAGATAGCTGCAGCAAGACAGAAAGTAAAATGGCTGACGAACAAACTGAGTTTCAGGAATATATACATAGAACCTTACAGCTCCCTGTATACAGAGATACATAAGATCCTGTCTGCAGCCACCACTAGAGGGAGCTGTCTGTATTCAGAGATATATGACAAGATCCTTTCTGCAGCCACCACTAGGGGGAGCTCCCTGTATACAGAGATACATAAGATCCTGTCTGCAGCCACCACTAGGGGGAGCTGTCTGTATTCAGATATACATAAGATCCTGTCTGCAGCCACCACTAGGGGGAGCTCCCTGTATACAGAGATACATGATAAGATCCTGTCTGCAGCCACCACTAGGGGGAGCTGTCTGTATTCAGAGATATATGACAAGATCCTGTCTGCAGCCACCACTAGGGGAGCTCCCTGTATACAGAGATACATAAGATCCTGTCTGCAGCCACCCTAGGGGGAGCTGTCAGTATTCAGAGATACATAAGATCCTGTCTGCAGCCACCACTAGGGGGAGCTCCCTGTATACAGAGATACATGATAAGATCCTGTCTGCAGCCACCACTAGGGGGAGCTCCCTGTATACAGAGATACAGGATAAGATCCTGTCTGCAGCCACCACTAGGGGGAGCTCCCTGTATACAGAGATACATGATAAGATCCTGTCTGCAGCCACCACTAGGGCAAACTCCCTATATACAGAGATACGGTACATAAGATTCTGTCTGCAGTCACCACTAGGGGGAGCTCCCTGCCTACTCTCATCCATGGTGATACAATAGGAACCACACTGAATACAGGACTAGATCAATATTTCATTAAAATAACATGAAACACAGAGCCTTCCCTTTAATTATATCAATGTAATAACAGGTCACGAACAGTTTGAATTCCTCCATGTAAAGATATGATAACTTGGCGTCGATCACCGCACAATGCAGCCATTCACCTGCCGGATAACATGTAAATCTCAGGTTTCCAGGTGCATAATTATAAGAGTCCAAGCCGGGTCAGGGGTCACATTAACTCATTAACAGAGGAGTTCTAACCACCAACCCAGCCCAAACCCGAGCCATAACAACAAGGCGGGTTGGGTACGCAGGAGTAGTAAGCATAAATAAATCCCCGTCCCTCATTGTATGGGTAGATCACCCCTCTCCTGCGGCTGAATACACTGACTTCAAATAGTGGCAGATGAAAGCTCCGGATCACGGCTTCCTCCACGGTGGCAGCGCTCTGTGCCGCTCACTATTAATATGCAGATAATTCAGGCTCTGGGACCTTTCATCTCCGCTCGTGTCACCTTGAAATCATTTCCACTCATTCAGATACTTACCGATCACACAGTCACCGGCTGATGGCTGCACGTTAATGGATATACTATCTGCTTATAAATTGTAAGCTCTTGTGGCGAGTGCCGTCCTTATAGATTGTAAGCTCTTGTGGCGAGTGTCCTCCTTATAGATTGTAAGCTCTTGTGCTCAGTGTCCTCCTTTCCTTATAGATTGTAGGGTCTTGTGCTCAGTGTCTTCCTTTCCTTATAGATTGTAAGCTCTTGTAGTCAGTGTCTTCCTTTCCATATAGATTGTAGGGTCTTGTAGTCAGTGTCTTCCTTTCCTTATAGACTGTAAGCTCTTTTGCTCTGTGTCTTCCTTTCCTTATAGATTGTAGGGTCTTGTGCTCAGTGTCTTCCTTTCCTTATAGATTGTAAGCTCTTTTGCTCAGTGTCTTCCTTTCCTTATAGATTGTAAGCTCTTGTGCTCAGTGTCTTCCTTTCCATATAGATTGTAGGGTCTTGTAGTCAGTGTCTTCCTTTCCTTATAGACTGTAAGCTCTTTTGCTCAGTGTCTTCCTTTCCTTATAGATTGTAGGGTCTTGTGCTCAGTGTCTTCCTTTCCTTATAGATTGTAGGGTCTTGTGCTCAGTGTCTTCCTTTCCTTATAGACTGTAAGCTCTTGTGCTCAGTGTCTTCCTTTCCTTATAGATTGTAGGTCTTGTGCTCAGTGTCTTCCTTTCCTTATAGACTGTAAGCTCTTTTGCTCAGTGTCTTCCTTTCCTTATAGACTGTAAGCTCTTGTGCTCAGTGTCTTCCTTTCTATATAGATTGTAGGGTCTAGTGGTCAGTGTCTTCCTTTCCTTATAGACTGTAAGCTCTTGTGCTCAGTGTCTTCCTTTCCTTATAGATTGTAGGGCCTTGTGCTCAGTGTCTTCCTTTCCTTATAGATTGTAAGCTCTTGTGCTCAGTGTCTTCCTTTCCATATAGATTGTAGGGTCTTGTAGTCAGTGTCTTCCTTTCCTTATAGATTGTAGGGTCTTGTGCTCAGTGTCTTCCTTTCCTTATAGACTGTAAGCTCTTGTGCTCAGTGTCTTCCTTTCCTTATAGATTGTAGGGCCTTGTGCTCAGTGTCTTCCTTTCCTTATAGATTGTAAGCTCTTGTGCTCAGTGTCTTCCTTTCCTTATAGATTGTAGGGCCTTGTGCTCAGTGTCTTCCTTTCCTTATAGATTGTAAGCTCTTGTGCTCAGTGTCTTCCTTTCCATATAGATTGTAGGGTCTTGTAGTCAGTGTCTTCGTTTCCTTATAGATTGTAGGGTCTTGTGCTCAGTGTCTCCCTCTCTACTTGTAGACTGTAAGCTCTTAAAATCAGGTTCTTGTAGAACTGATTTGACGCTCAGTAATGTCAGATTTCTATACACCCACAGCGAGTGAAATAAGAATTGAACATGTCACCAATTTCCTAAGTAAACTTATTTCTAAAGATGCAACTGACATGAAATGCTCACCAGATGTCAGTAACAAACTTTCCAATCCACACAGGAAAGAAATAACCATAGAAGTCCATAAATTATGTGTAATAATGGGAAATGACACAGGGAAAAAGTGTTGAACAAGCTTACTGACATGTAATTAGGTACGGACATTTTATGACTTCGTATAAAAGCCTTTGTTGGTGATGAAGCTTCAAGACATCTCCTGTATGGAGAAACTAGTCGCAGACATTGCTCAGGTGGGATTTTGGCCAATTCTTTCACACAAACACTCTTCACATCCTGAAGCTTCCATGGCTCCTTCTATGCTCTCTTTGCATTAGCTCCTTCCATACATGTTCTCTTAGACTCAGGTCCGGTGATTGGCGCGGCCATTCTAGCAGCTTTATTTTACTTCTCTGAAACCAATTGAGTTTCCTCAGCTGTGTGTTTGCGATCAATGTCTCGCTGCTGAAATGGTCACCCTCACATTATCTTCATCATCTTGGTAGATGGCAGCAGATTTTTATCAAGAATGTCTCGGTACATTTGTCTGTTCATCCTCCCTTCAATTATATGAAGTTTGCCAGCGCAATGCTGAAAAACAGTCGCACACCATCATTTTCCCAGCACCAAACTTCACTGTTGTATGGTGTTTTTGGGGTGATAGGCAGTGCCTTTAGGCCTTCAAACATGGCATGTATTATGGCATCCAAAGAGTTCAATTTTGGTCTCAGCTGACCAGACTATATTCTCCCAGTATTTCACAGGCTTGTCTAAATGTTGTTGAACAAACTTTAAATGCACTTGAACATGATTTTTGGAGTCTTGCGTGGTGAGCGTGCATACAGGTCTTGGAGGTTGTGGCGTGAGTGTGCATACAGGCCCATGCAGGTTGCGTGGTGAGCGTGCATACAGGCCATGGAGATTGAGTGCATTTCTTATAGTTTTCTTTGATACAATTGCATTTGCCGATTCCAGGTCTTTCTGTAGCTCTCCACAGGTGGTCCTAGGCTCTTGGACAACTCTTCTGATAATTATTTTCACTTCTCTGAAATCTTGAGGGAGCACCTGGTCGTGGCCGGTTTATGGTGAAATCTTGCGGGGAGCACATGGTCGTGGCCGGTTTATGGTGAAATCTTGCGGGGAGCACATGGTCGTGGCCGGTTTATGGTAAAATGATGTTATTTACACGTCTGGATTATGGTCCCAGCAGCGCTTACTGGAACCTTCAGTAGTTTAGAAATTCTTCTCTAACCAATGCCATCAGTATATTTTATAACAATAAGGTTGCAAAGGTCTTGAGATAACTCACTGGTTTTACCCATCATGAGATGTTTCTTGTGTGTAATGAGATACCTTTTTATCGGTCATCACTTGAACCAGCTGATATTATTTGTCTCTAAGTGGCAGGTTTGTTTTCCAATTACTGATAGATTTCAGCTTAATATTATCAGGACTTTTTGCACCTCTCTTCATGTGTTCAATACTTTTGCCGGTGTCATTTCTCATTATTACACATATTTTGTGGACATCCAGAGTGATTTCTTTGCCTGTGTGAATTAGATGGGTTGTTCCTGACATCTGGTGAGAATTTCATGTTAATAGCACCTTTAGAAATACATTTACTTAGAAAATTACTTATTTCTGCCTCTGTACAAGATTTGTACATTGCTGCACAATATGTTGGCGCAATACAAATATATTATTATACAGTGATGCTGCTCCCCATCCCTTCCCAGCAGGTGTGTTGCTTCCAGCAGGGAACATGACGGCAGATACTGGGAATTAGAACAGCCCCCCATACTACACCCACAGTTATTAATATGGAGATATAACGGCTCCGCTCTTCTGGGAAGATTTTCTACAAGATTTTGGAGGCGTCTATGGGAATTATTCTCCAGAAGATCATTTGTGGGTCAGACCCTGATGTTGGGGGGAGGCCGGGCTCACAGTCTCCATTATAGGATGGGGCTGGGCTCTGTGCGGCCGCTTATGGTCCACTCATGTCTGTTTGGAGCTTGTGCACTGGGCACAGACATGGGGGCAAATAAGGGTCTTCCCTAAACTGATCCCACAAGGTTAAAGCTACAATTGTCCACAATGTCTTGTGCTGAAGAATAAGATTTCCCATCACCGGAGCTGAGGGTCTGTGACCGCCCCCCTGATAACAGCACAAAGCATTATCCTCCTCCACCATCTGTACAGAAGGCACAATGCAGTCAGGGGGTAGCGTCCTGGAATCACCAAACCCAGACTCCTCCATCAGACGCAGATAGAGAAGTGCGATCCGTCAATGTACAGAACACGTCTCCTCCAGAGTGTGTGGTGGTGGCTTTACACCACTCCATCCGACGCTCGGCATTGTGCTTGGTGATGTACGGCTGCATGCAGCTGCTTAAATATGAGGCTCCCGGCGGGGGCGCAGTGTTTGTGCTGATACCGAACACCGAATCACCCGAGGACACGGCCGGGAAACACCGAATCACCCGAGGACACGGCAGGGAAACACCGAATCACCAGAGGACACGGCAGGGAAACCCTGAATCACCCGAGGGCACGGCAGGGAAACACCGAATCACCCGAGGACACGGCAGGGAAACACTGAATCACCTGAGGACATGGCAGGAAACACTGAATCACCCGAGGACACGGCCGGGAAACACTGAATCACCTGAGGACACAGCAGGGAAACACTGAATCACCCGAGGACACGGCCGGGAAACACTGAATCACCCGAGGACACGGCAGGGAAACACTGAATCACCCGAGGACACGGCAGGGAAACATTGAATCACCCGAGGACACGGCACGGAAACACAATCACCCGAGGACACGGCCGGGAAACACTGAATCACCTGAGGACACGGCAGGGAAACACTGAATCACCTGAGAAATGGCCAAGATCTACCCAAAAACTGTTCTGAGAAAAGTCCCAGAAGATCAAGAGGTCCCTGGGGCCCAGTGTCATCCCACAGTAAAAGTAACCTTCCCCACCCATCACAAGGTCAACTCTCCTGAAATACTTTGTGCTGCTAAGAACTCTGCTTCTTCCACTATGTAACTTTCAGCCTGTGACCTCCAATATGTCTAGCATAGCACTGCCTTCACTGCGCTGCTGTAGACCCTGCTCCTTCCACTAAGCACACCACACTCCAGAAATACTCTGTGCCAGGGTGGATAAAAATCAATGATTTTTTTTAAAAAATCAAAAAAATCGGATTTTTTTGATTTAAATCGGATTTTTTTGATTTAAATCGGATTTTTTTCAATAAACTGCTTTTTGAGGAAAATATTTTACCATCCAAAGGTTCTTCCATCATGAGATAAAGCTGAGTTGTATAACTCAGTAGAATAAAGGCTGTATATGTGTAACATTCACAATGCCATGCTCTATCAGAGGTTTCTGTAGGATTAGTGGGCAGTTTCTCTCCTATGTTATCACAGACGCTCGCTTTACTTACGCAGTTCTCAAAACTGAATTTGACTCCGCAGTGGTCCCAGCCTCTTCTTCACGGCAAAAATGTTACAACATGAACAGAGTTGAGAAAAAGACCTTAATCCTATTGTTCTACAAACCTATGAATACAGAATCAACCCCTTCAGTGCCAAGTCCAAGAAGTTAGACAATATGTTTCTGATTGTTTGGAGTGGAATAGATCTGCACAACACAAGAAGAATGTGAATCTAAGTGTGAGGAGGAGGAAGGGCAAGCAGACAAGAAAATGATCACGTGTGACTTCTCTCCTCCATTACTAGGTGTTTGTAATAACAGAGGATGTAGTTTAGGCTCACAGAGCGGAGCCATTTTGTTGGGGACTGCCAGTGATACTGACAAGTAGGCTGTCACTGAGGACGACCGGCAGCATCTATTCTGTTAGTTCATGCTGCTTGCTGTATTATAAACTGAGCACAGATACGTGGAGAGTATCACACACTAGGATTATTCACAGCACATGACACACTGCATGTATCTAGATACAGGGCTGAGTGTAGTGTATCGCATTATGGGATTAGATACACCGGTCTGGGGCATATCGCACTTGATGAAATTAGATACACCGGTCTGGGGCATATCGCACATGATGAAATTAGATATACCGGTCTGGTAGAAACTTTGATTTAAATCAGTGATTTAAATCAAGCCTTACTGACTAGTGATTTAAATCGTGATTTAAATCGTGATTTAAATCAGTTTGATTTAAATCAAATCCACCCTGCTCTGTGCTGCTGTTTTTAATAATAATCTTTATTTTTTTCTATGTAACTCAGGTTTCTGACATCTCATGAGATCGGCACACGCTTCTCCTGCCATCCGCAATTTCTTCCACTACGAAACTTTAGTCTGTGACTCAGCACTCCTGTCCTGAAACACTCTGTGCTGCGTTTACGGGCAATTAATACATGCACATTTATCAGCTAATTGGAATGGATTGGCTCAAAATTCCCTTTTTCCTTAACCCATACATCCCTGGTAGCGGACACTGACGGGGATCGGTCAATCGTTGTCACATTTCACCAGAAATAATTATAGCATTTCAGGAACCAAATGGGTGAGGAGGGTGGTAATCTGCAGAAAAAGGGGCAGCGCGGTGCTGAGGGTGCGCATGGTACAAAGGGGATTATCACCTCATTTATTAGAATCTCCATGGTTTTCATTGCACCTCATGAAGCGAAGCGACAACCACTGAGCTCATTTCAACCTCAGAAGAAAGGTTGTCACAAACAAGGCCAAACATCTGAACCCCATGAATGTCTGGAAGATGTAATTCCGAGTGATGGGAGAGCGAGGATTCAATAACGGACATAGTCCCTACTCTAATGTATTGACAACTACAACTCCCAACAGGCAGAGGAGCAACATAACCCTCAGACATGAGACCCAGGAGCAGCCACTTCCTCTGTTATTTGTTCAGGTCTAGGACATCCTGACCGGTCAGTGTGGAACGGCAGCGTCAGCTCCACGTCCGCCACCTGTTTAATGGGCAGCAGCCCTGCGCGGGACTCTCCGCTGTGCGTGCAGGCACCGGGCTTGGCAGGTGTTTGTGAAATTACATATCACGGGATTCTCAGAAACCGCCAGTGCGTGTGCCTGGAAACAGGGCGGTTCTCAAGAAGTCCCTGCGCAACAAGACATCTCGAGAATTCAACAATTCCGATTTCTGATAATTGTACAGAATGCGGCAGAGCGGGGTTTGCCATTTGATGCAGTTTATGATGATATAAAAAGGTTTAATTTTCTGTGATTTTCCATAGGAAAAACACATAGGCGTAAGCCAAAGACAAATGGAACAAGATTGATTGCTCTCAGCAGAAGAAACAAAATAATCTTATTTTATTTTTGTTAGCCATTAAAAGGTCTCGTAACTACAAAATTACTATTTTGCTTCTCCTATTGAGAGCAATCAATCTGTTTTCAACTGGCTAACGCGCTACCAAAAGCTTCTTTTCTAAAGACACTGGAAACACACAGCCGCTTATATAAAACACATTCGTTTATACACGTCAATATGGTCGTATGGATGCTTAGTCTACAGTCACGAAGTGTTGGTTGATTTTTTTTTCAATCACACACAATCCCTGATCACGGGGTTGCAAGATGAGCGTGCAGTGGGTGTTCCCTGCTCATAGCATTGCAGGGTTTTGAGCTCAGTGGGTGTTCCCTGCTTGTAGCATTGCAGGTGTTGAGCTCAATGGGTGTTCCCTGCTCTTATCATTGCAGTTTTTGAGCTCAGTGGGTGTTCCCTGCTCATAGCATTGCAGGTTTTGAGCTCAGTGGGTGTTCCCTGCTTGTAGCATTGCAGGTGTTGAGCTCAATGGGTGTTCCCTGCTTGTAGCATTGCAGGTGTTGAGCTCAGTGGTTGTTCCCTGCTTGCAGCATTGCAGGTTTTGCGCTCAGTGGGTGTTCCCTGCTTGTAGCATTGCAGGTTTTGAGCTCAGTGCATTTTCCCTACTTGTTGAGCTGAAGGTTCTTAGCTCAGTGGGTGTTCCCTGCTTGTAGCATTGCAGGTTTTGAGCTCAGTGCATTTTCCCTACTTGTTGAGCTGAAGGTTCTTAGCTCAGTGGGTGTTCCCTGCTTGTAGCATTGCAGGTTTTGCGCTCAGTTGGTGTTCCCTGCTTGTAGCATTGCAGGTTTTGCGCTCTGTGGGTGTTCCCTGCTTGTAGCATTGCAGGTGTTGAGCTCAGTGGGTGTTCCTTGCTTGTAGCATTGCAGGTTTTGCGCTCTGTGGGTGTTCCCTGCTTGTAGCATTGCAGGTGTTGAGCTCAGTGGGTGTTCCTTGCTTGTAGCATTGCAGGTTTTGCGCTCAGTGGGTGTTCCCTGCTTGTAGCATTGCAGGTTTTGCGCTCAGTGGGTGTTCCCTGCTTGTAGCATTGCAGGTGTTGAGCTCAGTGGGTGTTCCCTGCTTCTAGCATTGCAGGTGTTGAGCTCAGTGGGTGTTCCCTGCTTGTAGCATTGCAGGTGTTGAGCTCAGTGGGTGTTCCTTGCTTGTAGCATTGCAGGTGTTGAGCTCAGTGGGTGTTCCTTGCTTGTAGCATTGCAGGTGTTGAGCTCAGTGGGTGTTCCCTGCTTGTAGCATTGCAGGTTTTGCGCTCAGTGGGTGTTCCCTGCTTGTAGCATTGCAGGTGTTGAGCTCAGTGGGTGTTCCCTGCTTCTAGCATTGCAGGTTTTGAGCTCAGTGCATTTTCCCTACTTGTTGAGCTGAAGGTTCTTAGCTCAGTGGATGTTCCCTGCTAGTAGCATTGCAGGTTCTTAGTTCATGAAAAAAAATGGAGTTCTATACTATATTGTAAAAAAAAGTTATGAAAAAACTTTTCAGCAGCAGATGGAAGGAAGCGAGACACACTAGTCATTACTAGTGGGTAGGCGGAGCCCAGATGAGATAGACACCTCAGATTAAAAAGAGTGTTGACCGGCCCCTCCAGCTCGGGCTCCTCCTACTCAGCTCTCCAGTTTAAAATTTGAGGTCTCAGAGGATAGTCGGAAGATTTTATTATTTTTATCGGACAGAGACTTGGATCACCAGAAGTGGTCTAGAGGTCTCAGCGCTGCTGGACCCCCACCTCTCCCATGGCGGATCTGTATTACCCTATATGGTGGTCCCTGCAGAACCCTGCCGGCCCGGGGGGATGAGGATGGCTTCCCTGGCGGGGACGCAAACTGCGCTGCAGGGTCACTGCGTTCCCCGCCCTGGGGGGAAGCAATGGGCATGGCGCCACAAATCCCTGGGGGTCCCTGTGGCGCTCAGCTGGGTGAGTACTCAACATGTTAATGTGTTTTGAGTGCTTCAGCGACTGCTGCGGCAGCCGCTGTTACATGTATACATGTCGGTGACTGTTTTTTGTCCGCAGGTAGATGCCTGCAGGACATAGGAGAGAGGAGTTGCGCGCCTTTTTATTTGAATTTTCGCGCCGCTCTGAGCGCGCGCTTTACTGCTGTCTCCTTTTCCGGCTTCTCTCATGGAGCACATCGGAGGCACAGTGCGGCGGCCATTACTGAAGCAGGCTGAAAGCTTCCTCGGGCCTTTCACTCCTCCCCTCCCGGCAAGACGCTACACTGTGACCAGCTGGGTGAGTCGCTTCTACCCGTCTGGGCAGAAGCTTAACCCCCTCACCCCCACAGCGCGGGCGCCTTTCTGAGGCACAAATGAGTGGCAGATAGCGCTGTCCTGCAGCTGTTATTCCATAAGAGAGCTCGCACACCCTTTCCATTAAAGAGGTTGTGGGGAGTCTGCGACATTAATGCCACTATACGTTCCCGCTAACGATCCAATGCCACTATACGTTCCCGCTAACGATCCCGATAACGACGCATACTAATGCGATCGTTTGTGTGATCGTTTTAATGTCGCTAGTAGCTGCCAATCTGGACGACGCATAAGCGGATAGCGAATTTGGCGGTCATTGCGATGTACAAAACAGCGCAATTTTTTTAGCATTCTCGCTGAACGTTTTCTTGTTTAGTGTGGCATAGCTGTCCTGCAGCTGCTGCCTTATAAAGGCACTTGGGGCTCGCACACCCTTTTCATTATCAAGGTTGTGGGGAGTCTGCTATTTTTAACCCCTTCTTAGGCGGTTAACTCTTAATGGGGGACAGCTGAAGTAGCTCTCTCTTTAAGAGCTTTAACCCTTCAGCGTTCGTTTTTTCTTTAAGAAACACTGTTCTAGTTACTGACAGGTTTATCCTGCCATATACTGTGCAAGGACATGTCAGATGCGGACAGTCTCAGATCCGCTACAGGATCAGTCTCGCGTATCTGACACGCAGACCTCGACGGCGTCATGCGCAGCGGTTGGAGATTCCAGTGGTGTAAAAATGGAGGCCCTCGCTCTATTGATGGCCGGTCTGACCTTCTAGGTTTTTGGGTATCGGCTAGATCCTCTCAAGGAAGCGACACAAGCCGGTGCCTTCCTTCCCGCGTAACGAAGATGTCCGATTCGGACAAGGAGGATCGGCAGGGACACTCTGTCTCTCTTTTGGGCCGTACGGAGGGTTTTATTGAAGCCATGAGGGCGTTACAGTTACCGGTGGAGGTAACTAGACGTCCTGGTAAGTCGGCCCGGATTTTTCAGGAGTCGCATAGGTCGCGATCAGCTTTACAACGTTTTCAGACACTGTATCCGTGTTCTACGGAGTTGATTGATAATTGGATCCCTTCTCCTGAAGGGAATGTCCCTTTATCCCAGTTAAGCAAATCTTCCTTTTAAAGGGTAGGAGAGTCTGCAGGACTCGCTGGACAAGATCCATCTGCGAGGCCGCGGGTCATGGATTCAGTACTAAGGATCCATGTGTGCTTGTAAAGCTTCCCTGAGCCGGTTGGACCGTCTACGGACGACTTGGCAAGATGGATCTCCTCTATCGAGGTAGATGGGCTTTTCAAGTTGTTGGAGGATACTGCGTCACTGCTATCCAGGGCGCAATCCTCGGCAGTCACAGTCAGAGAGCACTGTGGCTTAGACAGTGGACTGGGGACGCGGTTTCCAAGCAGGGTATGCTATCTTTAGCTTACAAGGTGGTCAGCCTTTGGATCTGACCTCACGGAGCTGATTGCCAAGGCAAATGTTACAGTCGGAAGGGCTCACCAACGCTTCCTTCGTTTTGCCATAGGTCAGGACCATTACCAGTTTGTGGCTCTGCCATTCGGGTTGGCCTCAGTGCCAAGAGTTTTTACAAAAATTCTGGCGCCTCTCATGGCAATTCTTCAAAGACAGGGGGTTTCGATTCTCCCTACCTGGACGACCTTTTGATGGTGGTGTCTCCAAAGGAGGAGGCGGTGACGGCTCGCAATCTATCCCTTCAGCTCCTGGAGGACTTCGGGTGGCTGGTCAATTGGGAAAAGTAGTCTCTGGAACCGTCGCAGTCAATCCTGTTTTTGGGAATGCATTTCGACGAGCAGTGGTGTCTCTGCCTCCAGACAAGCATGTCTCCTTCGACATGTACAGGTTATGAAGTCTTCGACTGCAATGTCCCTTCGAGGGTGTATGCGCCTTCTGGGTTTTATGGCGTCCATGGGGGCACTTCTGTTTGCCCAGTTTCATTCCAGGGCCCTCCAAAGGCTCATTCTGAGCCATTGGCGATCGCAGGCTTCGCTGGTTTGCAGTGTCATCATCTCCCACAGGGTGCGAGAGTTTCTAGGATGGTGGTTACGTCCGGAAGCGTTATCCCTGGGGAAGTCCTTCCTCTCTCCGAGGTGGTCGGTCATATCCACCGATGCCAGCCTGACGGGCTGGGGAGGTGTCTGGAACAATCTCTGGACTCAGGGAGTATTGTCGTCGGCTGTCCTGCCGATCAACATCCTGGAATTAAGGGCAATTTTCCCTTGCCTCCAACACTGGACGGTCCTTTTAAGCGGTCTGCCAGTCCGAGTGCAGACAGCCAATGCGACGGCGGTCGCGTATATTGAACATCTAGGCGGGACAAGGAGTTCCAGGCTCATGGTGGAGGTATCTCGGATCCTGGTATGGGCCGAGACCAGAGTGCCAGCCATCTCTGCGATCCACATTCCAGGAGTTCAGAATATCACGGCAGACTTTCTCAGTCGCGAGAAGATGGATCCCGGAGTAAGAAGTCTTCATCCGGAGATTTTTGCACTGCTGTGCTCCCGTTGGGGAACTCCCCAAGTGGATTTGATGGCATCCAGGTTCAATGCCAAGTTACCGACTTTCATGTCCAGGTACAGGGACCCTAAGGCTGTGACGGTGGATGCTCTGGTGGCTCCGTTGGACCAATTCGAGCTAATCTATGTGTTTCCGCTGATACCCTTACTTCCTCTGGGGTTGCGTCGGATCAGACTGGAGAGAATCCCGGCTATGTTGATAGCCCCAGATTGGCCAAGGAGGACGTGGTTCTCGACACTGGATTCGCTTCTGGCAGTGCCTCCTTTTCTACTTTCTCTTCGCCCGGACCTGTTAACCCAAGGGCCCGTTCGTCATCCGGACCTGAAATCTCTGCGTTTGACGGCGTGGCTCTTGAGACCGAAATATTGACCATCAAGGTTTTTCAGCCAAAGTCATTGCCACTTTGCGGGCTGCCAGAGGTCCAGCTAATACTAGGATTTATCACAAGTCTTGGGAAGCCTTCTTTTTGTGGTGTTCGGTTTCTTCAAGGAACCCGAGGATTCTTTCCATTCCCAATTTGTTGGCCTTTTGCAACGGGCTGGACAAGGGTTTGGCAGTTAGCACTCTGAAGGGTCAGGTTTCTGCCCTGTCTTTGCCTTTCGAATGACTATCGCTTCGCGTAGGGATGTACGTTCCTTTTTTCGCGGAGTAACCCGTCAGTCTCCGCCGCGGAAGGCGCCTGTGTCTCGATGGCTCAACCTCGTCTTGGAGGCTCTTCAGCATGGGCCTTTTGAGCCTATGAACTCTGCTAACCTTTCTTTACTTTCTTGGAAGGTTGCCTTCCTAGTGGCGGTCACCCCTTTGAGAAGGGTTTCTGAGTTGGCGGCTCTTTCCTGCTCGCCTCCCTTCCTGGAGTTTTACCCGGATCGAGTAGTGCTTCGCACACGGGGCGACTTTCTACCTAAGGTGGTGTTGCAATTTCATGTTAACCAGGATATTGTGTTGCCCTCGCTTTGCCCGGGCCCGAGGAATGCAAAGGAACGGGCCTTGCACACATTGGATTTAGTGCGGGCCTTGAAGTTCTATTTGTCTGTTACTCAAGGTTTTCGGAAGTCAGACTCTCTGTTTGTGATTCCAGCAGGTCGTCGGCGTGGTCAACGAGCTTCCAAGGACTCTATAGCTCGTTGGATTCGGTCGGCCGTTTTGGAGGCTTACCGACTTAAAGGCGAACCTTGCCCGATTAGGATTCGGGCTCACTCCACGAGGGCTGTGGCTTCATCATGGGTCTTTCATCAAGGGGCCTCGGCAGCTCAGCTCTGCTGAGCGGCGACCTGGCGTTCCGTCCACACGTTTACAAAGTTTTATAAGGTGGACGTCAGTGCTTCCGCTAATGCGGCCTTAGGACGTAGGGTCCTGCAGGCGGCCGTAGTTTAAAGTTCTAGTTAACTTGTATTTGGCGCCGGTTGCGCATTTATCTAGGTTGTTGGGATTCTGCCTCTTTTGGTTTTTTTCCCACCCTTAGTTTTTGGACTGCTTTGGGACGTCCCACTAGTAATGACTAGTGTGTCTCTCTGTTAAATATTAATATTTAGTTATGGATTTATTCTTTATACACTCAATTCTGTACCAAGCACATTAACGATCGCTGACATTACAGATGCTATTTCTGTATGGTAAAGTGTCATCTCCATATACAGAGACCACGTGATCTAAGGGACTTTTATATAATGGCTACACGAAGGGGGGGGTCTCTTGCTCGCACTCACTCCACAGACACATGGGACAAGGACTATGATGAATGAACAGCTGCAACCACGTGTTGTTTCTCTAAGACGCTCCTGACAGAGACAGAATGTCATTTTTACCATTCAGGACACCAAGGAAAGATGTGTACAAGCTTTGCTATGGACAAATGGACAATATCTACGTAACTATTTCACTCATTTTATGTTTTCCTGTAATGATGTTTTTTTGGTAAACAGTCCAATAAACCACTACATTTTTTTTATAAGAAACATGACATTTTCTTTAAAGTATCGCATCTGGTAACAAGTCCTTGAAAAATATACTTAAAATAAGCATTTTTAACACTCTCTTCCTTCCTGCTGCTGAAAGACGGATTTTGGTAAGAACTTACCTGTAAAATCCTTTTCAGCGAAGGAAGGGAGACACAGCTCCCTCCCATGGCAGAAGTGTGTTGTTGTTTTCAGATGCGGCGTGACCCTTCTCTGATAGCGATTATCTGGGCTGAGGTCGGCGCGCTAAGGCTCTGTTCCAGCATCGCCAGCTCATCGCAGTGGTCACGTCCAGTGAGTAGTACCTGGAACTGTGTGGTTTCTTCCTGTTGCATGCATAACCTGTATTCTTGTCTTTTCTCTGAAGTCCTTCAGAAGGGGTTATGTTGCTCCGCTGGTGATATTGGCTCTTCCTTAAGCTTGTGTACAACTGGAGAGCTGAGTAGGAGGAGCCCGAGCTGGAGGGGCCGGTCAACACTCTTTTTAATCTGAGGTGTCTATCTCATCTGGGCTCCGCCTACCCACTAGTAATGACTAGTGTGTCCCTCTTCCTTCCTTCGCTGAAAAGGATTTTACAGGTAAGTTCTTACCAAAATCCGTCTTTTATGCAATAATATATATTGTACGAGAACGCTACTCAAAGAAACAAAGAAAAAAAGACACAAGACCCTAGTAAAAACACATGGGTCCAAGGCTTCAAAATGCAATTACCGTATATAGCAAAAAGCATCATGGTAGTGAAATAAGAACAATTTAATCACAGAACTACCAATGCACTTTGTCAGCAGCATGCAATTACGAAAAATCTTTGAAACCAGTGCAGTTAAATAATTGTGCTGCCACGAAACACATAGTACAGGGATCTAGTTCATCTTCTTAGTTCAGTGGGTTTGCTCTGCTTGTAGAGCTGCAGGTTTTACGCTCAGTGGGTTTGCCCTGCTTGTACAACTGCAGGTTTACAGTTCAGTGGATTTTCTTTCTTGTGGAGCTGCAGGTCCAGAGCTCAGTGGGTCTACCCTGATCGTACCACTGCAAGTTTTAAGCTCAGTGGGTTTTCACTGCTTGCTGAGCTGCATTTTCTTAGTTCAATTGGTTGTCTCTGTTTTTAGAGCTGCAGGTTTACAGTTCAATTGGTTTTGTTTGCTTTCGGAGCTTCAGATCCAGAGCTCAGTGGATGTTCGCCGCTTGTAGATCTGTAGGTTTGGTTTATCATATAGCCTAATAGATTTAGCCTGCCTCAGGACTTGCAAGATCTGAGCTCACTGGGAGTTATCTGCATGTAAAGCTGCAGATTCACAGCTCAGTGGGTTTTCCGTACTAGTTGAGCTCCAGTTTCTGAGGTCAGTGGACTTCTCCAGCTTGTAAAGTTGCAGGTTTAGAGATCAGAGGTTGTTCCCTGTTTGTACAGAGGGTTTTCTCACTTGTTGAGCTACAGGCTCAGAGCTTAGTGGGTTTTCCCTGCTGTGTCTGAATAACTCAGACTAATGAGTCCTCATCAAAGCTCAGGAGGTGATTCCTAAATTAGAATGAAGTGATACATAACAGCAGGATTGTTCATAGTCCTATAGCTTTCCATTGGGTCTGTTTACACTAAACTACAGGAAATGCTTACGCAAAATCTTTTTGCAAAGTTGCTTCATTTTCTTATTTTAGATGCATTTGTAAAGGAAAAGTATACACACCCTTTAAGCTTCACTGTGATGCCTGTAAATAGTTTCATTTTATTTTCTTACCATTTCCAGCATATTTTCCTATGCACTTTTGCCATTTTTCTCCAGGTGTATACCAGAGTCCGGCTGCGCTTTTCTGTCTCTCGGTGATCGTCCTAAACAATACTGGAGAAGGAAGAAGCTCTTTCCGCACATTAAGACGCCCCGCTTGGTTCGGGAGCGCCACAGAAGCAGATAACGATGGTAATTAATCATTGTGATGATATAATTTGCGCTCGTGCCCGGTCAGCAGCCCATAATATCGGAAATTACCTGCAGTTATAACAGGAGACAGGAGGACATTACCAGAATGACTGAGGCGTCGTTTGACGATCTTCCACCCAGCGTCTGGTCACTTCCTAAATAGACGGGCGTACGTGACAAAGCTGAGGAACCCGAGGAGCAGAAAATCCAGAGATCACGTAGCTTCATGGACGATGGTACTGCTGCTGGACTGCGAAGCATCACACATAATTAGCTTAGATACATTGGTTCAGAAGACAACGATACACAAGATGGGATTAAATATACAGCTCCGCAGATACACACAGCGTGATACATGAAGAGCTTAGATACACAGGAGCAGTCACATCACTGACTGGCACAGGTATCGAGTGTGATCCATCACATCATAGTAGCCCCCGAAGATCCGATGTAGAGGAATATGATTAATATCTTCACTGTCCTTCAGCTCCTCAGAAACCAAAACAGACGATAATCAGAAGAAATCGTCAATGTTTTATAAAGATGATTTAATTCCATTAACTCCTGAGCAGATGAAGGAAATGGAGAATATTTGCCTCCGCCAGACACAGGAGATCTCTATGGCAGGATCATTGATTCGAGGACATGGCGCTGCCATAATGTTGCTTTATTAGACGTTTTAAGGGTGAACTTTCCACAAGGACACACATTACGGTTCAAGCAAGTTCTGCAGGGGCGTGAACCTGCAGATGGCTCCTCCCCCGAGGGCCACACAGCTATCTGCTCTTACAAAAAATGGCATGAGATTGGGATGTGGCACAAACAAGCTGGGGATGATTTTATCAGTATTGATATTTTTATATTAGTAGTACCTTTTGTTATTTATAAATGTAGCAGAGCTGACTATTGTTAACATGCTTCAGCTGTGAGAGTGTATAAGGCAGTCCTATGTAACACCACAGGCGGGAACATGGAGAGAAGCTGGGAGGAATGGCTGCCTCCCCTCTGCTACATCTGTTTGAAATGTGTCCGCTCCGTGGAAAAAGTCACCGAAACGTGAAAGATGATTAGCTTGCTGCACTGTCACTGCGTGGCTTTCCCTTTAAGCACGGTGTCATGGGCTGATGTACTGCAGTGTCGGCTTCTGCGGTCATAATTCTGTTATTTTACCCTCGCCCCTCACCCAGTTTCACCATCTATTTCCAAACAGACATTTCTGGGGATTGGGGTCAATGGCAACAGGGAAATTACTAGACAAACAATGTAATGTTCCTTTGTGTGGATCCAGCGCTCAGCAACGGGTTCTTAACTTTGTGTCAACTTTATATTAGTTACTACTTTACCCTTTCATGTCATACGGTTAGGTGGCCATTTATATTGCCCTGAGCCACACCGGCAGCCTGACCCTATGACAACACTTCAGCACCAATTGCTATTTGCCAGTTTGTTTGTTTTTACGGCATTTTTTGTGATGGCGAATTTCACCAAAATGAAGGAACATTTGATGACTTTGGCAAAAATTGCAAACTTTTTTTTTTTTGCTTTTTTTTAGAGTAAAAAGATACACAATAATGTAAAATGCGGAACGTTACTCTTCTGCACAAAAAAACCCCAACAAACTATTTAACCCGCTGGAGAACAATTATGCGACAAGTTTTGAACAGTGGTAAAAGCTGAATTAAGGCCCCGTCCACATTATGATTATTCAGCGGACGCTTTCTCTTCTGACTGCTCCATACACAGGAACGATTAGACTCTCCCCATAATGGAAACCATCTGCTAAAACATCTGCACAACCAAAACCATTAACATAATTCAGAGCAAAAAACAACAACAATGACCAAAGTAAATGAAGAAACACGGCGTATATAAAGAAACACGGCGGCGATTCTCAGGATCGGTCTTCAGGACTGAAAGTCGTAAAAATAAAACCTCAATAGGAAAATTAAAAAACGGCAGAATAGTTTTGATTCTGAACCCTCTCCCCCCAAAAAAATAGTGTCAAATTTATTCACTAATTTCCATGTTCCCAGAAAATAACAAAGTTACAAATTCAGCTGGTACCAGAAAAAACAAGCCCTGGTATGGCGACATGGATGAGAACTCCCCCGATGACATCACAGCCTGTCCTCTGATGTCATCCGCCAGTGGAGCGAGATCTGTCCTGACTTCACTTCTGTGTTTTCATTGTGACTGGTTTACGTTATAGATACAGAGGTCATTTTTGGGTCCGGCTCAGGTTGACGATTTCCGCTTTATGGCGCTAATAAAAAGATTAAATTGCTGCAAAAAGGGGGAAAAGCCACCATAAGACAGAGCAGGTGACAAGAAGGTTTGCAGGGTTTCTATAAGACCCCTCAGGCTCCAAGAGCGTTACCTGCTAGTGAGAAGCCGGGATTTATGAGCTGCGCTCTGTGCGGACAGAGGGTTAAGTAATCCGGCAGATGTAAAAACACAGATTTACAGCAGAGACCGCGTAATCGCTGCAGAGCCGAGTGCTGGGAACATCACTGGTGTAAGGATTAGGTAAATCTTCAAGGAAGAGAAAAATGTCCATGAAAGAACATAAAAGATGTATATCTTTGTACCGTGTTAGCCAGTAGATAGAAAAATATTTCTCAACTCTAAATATTTTTCATGAAAGAACAGTAAGGGACGATCTGTGGAGGACGGAGGGCCGCAGAGCAGAGGCGAGGAGCTAAGCGGCCGCTGTAAAGTAAGGGACATCACCGAGGACGGCGCCGCACACATCGCCATCACATCACCCAATGACGGGGAGAAGATTCACAGACGTCCACATCTCAAACCAGTAAAGAACAGATACAAAGTAGCAAAGTATAAACACACAGTAAATCATTAGGAAAGGACCAAATCTAAAATCTGATCACAGCATTAACAGTCCAAAAAAGTGCAGCTCCTGTTCACCCAGGAGGAATAGGTGGCAAAACTTATCACAAAGTGTCAGTGCACCATTATGATACTATTTGAGCAATGTCCCCATGACAACACTGATGTGCCAGAAGTCCAGACAGAAGTGTTAACAAACTTTTGCTAATGATATCTCAAATTGCTGTCAGGTGGAAAAAAAGGTTCTTCTGTATCTCTGTATACAGGGAGCTCCCCCTTGTGGTGGCTGCAGACAGAATCTTATGTATCTTTGTATACAGGCAGCTCCCCCTAGTGGTGGCTGCAGACAGGATCTTATCATGTATCTCTGTATACAGGGAGCTCCCCCTAGTGGTGGCTGCAGACAGAATCTTATGATGTATATCTGTATACAGGGAGCTCCCCCTAGTGGTGACTGCAGACAGGATCTTATCATGTATCTCTGTATACAGGGAGCTCCCCTAGTGGTGGCTGCAGACAGGATCTTATTATGTATCTCTGTATACAGGATGCTCCCCCTAGTGGTGACTGCAGACAGGATCTTATCATGTATCTCTGTATACAGGGAGCTCCCCCTAGTGGTGGCTGCAGACAGGATCTTATCATGTATCTCTGTATACAGGGAGCTCCCCCTAGTGGTGGCTGTAGACAGAATCTTATGATGTATATCTGTATACAGGGAGCTCCCCCTAGTGGTGACTGCAGACAGGATCTTATCATGTATCTCTGTATACAGGGAGCTCCCCCTAGTGGTGACTGCAGACAGGATCTTATCATGTATCTCTGTATATACAGGGAGCTCCCCCTAGTGGTGACTGCAGACAGGATCTTATCATGTATCTCTGTATACAGGGAACTCCCCCTAGTGGTGTCTGCAGACAGAATCTTATCATGTATCTCTGTATACAGGGAGCTCCCCCTAGTGGTGACTGCAGACAGGATCTTATCATGTATCTCTGTATACAGGGAGCTCCCCATAGTGGTGACTGCAGACAGAATCTTATGTATCTTTGTATACAGGCAGCTCCCCCTAGTGGTGGCTGCAGACAGGATCTTATCATGTATCTCTGTATACAGGGAGCTCCCCCTAGTGGTGACTGCAGACAGGATCTTATCATGTATCTCTGTATACAGGGAGCTCCCCTAGTGGTGTCTGCAGACAGAATCTTATCATGTATCTCTGTATACAGGGAGCTCCCCTAGTGGTGACTGCAGACAGGATCTTATCATGTATCTCTGTATACAGGGAGCTCCCCTTAGTGGTGGCTGCAGACATGATCTTATCATGTATCTCTGTATACAGGGAGCTCCCCCTAGTGGTGGCTGCAGACAGGATCTTATCATGTATCTCTGT
Source organism: Oophaga sylvatica (assembly GCA_033576555.1). NCBI lineage: Eukaryota > Metazoa > Chordata > Amphibia > Anura > Dendrobatidae > Oophaga > Oophaga sylvatica. The sequence continues at coordinate 64,656,697 of JARQOD010000009.1, read as the reverse complement.
ATGCAGGGAGCTCCCCCTAGTGGTGGCTGCAGACAGAATCTTATGATGTATATCTGTATACAGGGAGCTCCTCCTAGTGGTGGCTGCAGACAGAATCTTCTGATGTATCTCTGTATACAGGGAGCTCCCCCTAGTGGTGACTGCAGACAGAATCTTATGATGTATCTCTGTATACAGGGAGCTCCCCCTAGTGGTGTCTGCAGACAGAATCTTATGTATCTCTGTATACAGGGAGCTCCCCCTAGTGGTGGCTGCAGACAGGATCTTATCATGTATCTCTATATAGGGAGCTCCTCCTAGTGGTGACTGCAGACAGAATCTTATGATGTATCTCTGTATACAGGGAGCTCCCCCTAGTGGTGTCTGCAGACAATCTTATCATGTATCTCTGTATACAGGGAGCTCCCCCTAGTGGTGACTGCAGACAGGATCTTATCATGTATCTCTGTATACAGGGACCTCCCCTAGTGGTGACTGCAGACAGGATCTTATCATGTATCTCTATATACAGGGAGCTCCCCTAGTGGTGGCTGCAGACAGGATCTTATCATGTATCTCTGTATACAGGGAGCTCCCCTAGTGGTGGCTGCAGACAGAATCTTATGATGTTTATCTTTAAACAGGGAGCTCCCCCTAGTGGTGGCTGCAGACAGAATCTTATCATGTATCTTTGTATACAGGGAGCTCCTCCTAGTGGTGGCTGCAGACAGAATCTTATGATGTTTATCTTTAAACAGGGAGCTCCCCCTAGTGGTGGCTGCAGACAGAATCTTATAATGTATCTCTGTATACAGGGAGCTCCCCCTAGTGGTAACTGCAGACAGGATCTTAACATGTATCTTTGTATACAGGGAGCTCCCCCTAGTGGTGGCTGCAGACAGAATCTTATAATGTATCTCTGTATACAGGGAGCTCCCCCTAGTGGTAACTGCAGACAGGATCTTATTATGTATCTCTGTATACAGGGAGCTCCCCCTAGTGGTGACTGCAGACAGGATCTTATCATGTATCTCTGTATACAGGGAGCTCCCCCTAGTGGTGGCTGCAGACAGGATCTTATCATGTATCTCTGTATACAGGAGCTCCCCCTAGTGGTGGTTGCAGACAGGATCTTAGTATGTAATTCTGTTCAGACTTCCCCAGATGGATTTTTTTTGCACAATAAAATTGTTTATGATGGAGATAAGCAGCTGCTTCTATATGAAGCTCTACAGAACAGAGTTAGCCCTGACTGTTGCAGGTGGAGCAATCCTGTATCTGCCTGGCACTTACTATGTGCGGCTGCCTGCTGGGAGCATTTAAGGTGACAAGTGTCTACTTTTGCTGCAGGCTTGAAACATGAAATAACCCTGGAAAGAGAGGTCTGCTGCGGACACGGCTGCTTGAGGCCATCATGACTTATTCACAAGCATAGTCTTCAGCTTTACACGCGTGGCGCTGGTGTTAAGCAGTCAGGCTCCGCACCGGATGGACAACGCCAGCATGTTGATGGGATTAGCCATTAGTGGCGGCTGTTCACTGATCCTCCTGACAAGTGACATTAGTTCAGGGCGAATTGTAATCTTCCTATAAAGAGTTCCTGTGTGTTTTCTGCAGGTATCGTACTGGTTAATTCATTCCTGCAGGGGATCCTAATTCACAAGAGCGCAGACATTCAATGGAGCAATAGAAGCTAATGTAAGGGAGGAACCTAAGGGGAATGCTAATAGATGAAGACCTATGAGTGACCAGGTTCACGTCAGGGCTTAAAGTGCATCAAACTCTGCAGGAATCTGTTTTTTTTTGGCATACAGAGCACAGACCCTAAATGCAACCTCACGAAAATCCTCAGATCTGGACAGTCGTATATTAATACTGTAACTTTCCCACCATCATCATAACCAGAGTCCCATAAATCACAGCTCTGACCTTTCCGGTGATGCAGTTATGGTCCCGGCTGCAGGTGCAATCATTTCTATTGCAGTTCATGACAGAGAAGAAGTAAGCTACGTCGTCCATCACTGTCATTCAGTACTGTACCTACAGGCTGTATATGAGGGGTAAAAAGTCTCAAGGTTGTATTACAACACTTGGAAAAAGAGGAGAGAAGTTGAGAGGGACGGTCTAGGTGACCGGGTGACAGAACAGTCTGATGACACGAGGAGGTGACAGCTACTTCCTATCTGCGACGCTGGAAACACAAAAGACGGCACAGAAGGTTTCGCGCTTTAGCTGTCGGTGCAGTGACGGCTGCACACGAAGAAATTCTGTAATGAAGGACGCACGTCCGGCTATGAAAGCAGCAGATAAATAGATTTATTCGTTGGCTGTAGGATGATTTTACCAAGGACAAGTCTGAAAGTAGATTCACCATTGATGTATAAAAAGCGCAAAACTTTTTACCAATGTGACACATTATTGTTTTGATAAAAAGAGACTACAAACCGGCATCAACCAGAGACATAAAATGCACATAAATAAGGACAGCGTCGATGGGGCTCGGACCGAGGGACGAGGGGAAAGCAGCGAAGGCTCGCACCCAGAAGACAATATCACACATTGCAGGAATATGGTAAAAAAGGTCTAAAAGTGATAATGTTTCCATGGCGTCTGATTCATGTTCACATTAAAAAGCGTGATCACAGAGCAGAGGTCACAGTCCGGACACAGGGTCCACGCAACGCAAAAAACCCTATTACCTGCCCTCCTGCGGCTCCGCACACGCGTATCTTTCCACATTTGTGTGAAGTCCCTATTACACCATAAGAAATTCAAGAGAAAAAAGGATTTCTGTTCAGAAGTAAATAAACCCTCGAGTTGTCCTTTCCTGTAAAGAAGTAAACGTGTCCTGGGAAAGCTGGGTGACAACCAATATGGCAGCAATGACAGTCACGGGGCACTCTCAACCTTTCCAGACTCCTGAATAGTCATACTGCCAACACACGACTATGTGACATAACAAATAGGGTCCCCGAATATTAGAGTGTGCAAACCGAATCCACAGGAGCTATAAATGGTGGACACACTGGTATTCAGCTAGCTTTCCCAGCAGCACTGACAGAATCCAGGTAGAGAAAAACTAAAGGGGACCCCTCAATTATGAGGAAATCCTCCTGACTTCTCAGGCTCCAGACGCAGCAGATCATCCTGTAAGAGGAAAGTCATCTGAGTTCACCATCTTCAGGTCCTCAGTCTCTGGAGAAAAGAGATTTTTTTACTTGCGCTGCCTCTTGCTCCTTGATGTTTGTGGTTTGGATGACACTTCAAAGGAAGATGTGCCTTTCCTCTTTCTCCTTCTGTGTCCTGGCCGATCCCTTAAGACAAAATAAAAAATAGTTATAAATCATGTATTATACTTCAGAGCTGCACTCACTATTCTGCTGGGGCAGTCACTGTGTACATACATTACATTACTGATCCTGAGTTATATCCTGTATTATACTCCAGAGCTGCACTCACTATTCTGCTGGTGCAGTCACTGTGTACATACATTACATTACTGATCCTGAGTTACATCCTGTATTATACCCCAGAGCTGCACTCACTATTCTTCTGGTGCAGTCACTGTGTACATACATTACATTACTGATCCTGAGTTACATCCTGTATTATACTCCAGAGCTGCACTCACTATTCTGCTGGTGCAGTCACTGTGTACATACATTACTGATCCTGAGTTACATCCTGTATTATACTCCAGAGCTGCACTCACTATTCTGCTGGTGCAGTCACTGTGTACATACATTACATTACTGATCCTGAGTTACATCCTGTATTATACTCCAGAGCTGCACTCACTATTCTGCTGGTGCAGTCACTGTGTACATACATTACTGATCCTGAGTTACATCCTGTATTATACTCCAGAGCTGCACTCACTATTCTGCTGGTGCAGTCACTGTGTACATACATTACATTACTGATCCTGAGTTACATCCTGTATTATACTCCAGAGCTGCACTCACTTTTCTGCTGGTACAGTCACTGTGTACATACATTACATTACTGATCCTGAGTTACATCCTGTATTATACTCCAGAGCTGCACTCACTATTCTGCTGGTGCAGTCACTGTGTACATACATTATATTACTGATCCTGAGTTATATCCTGTATTATACCCCAGAGCTGCACTCACTATTCTGCTGGTGCAATCACTGTGTACATACATTACATTACTGATCCAGAGTTACATCCTGTATTATACTCCAGAGCTGCACTCACTATTCTGCTGGTGCAGTCACTGTGTACATACATTACATTACTGATCCTGAGTTACATCCTGTATTATACCCCAGAGCTGCACTCACTATTCTGCTGGTGCAGTCACTGTGTACATACATTACATTAGTGATCCTGAGGTACATCCTGTATTATACTCCAGAGCTGCACTCACTATTCTGCTGGTGCAGTCACTGTGTACATACATTACTGATCCTGAGTTACCTCCTGTATTATACTCCAGAGCTGCACTCACTATTCTGCTGGTGCAGTCACTGTGTACATACATTACTGATCCTGAGTTACATCCTGTATTATACTCCAGAGCTGCACTCACTATTCTGCTGGTGCAGTCACTGTGTACATACATTACATTACTGATCCTGAGTTACAGACTGTATTATACTCCAGAGCTGCACTCACTATTCTGCTGGTGCAGTCACTGTGTACATACATTACATTATTGATCCTGAGTTACATCCTGTATTATACTCCAGAGCTGCACTCACTATTCTGCTGGTGCAGTCACTGTGTACATACATTACATTACTGATCCTGAGTTACAGACTGTATTATACTCCAGAGCTGCACTCACTATTCTGCTGGTGCAGTCACTGTGTACATACATTACATTACTGATCCTGAGTTACATCCTGTATTATACTCCAGAGCTGCACTCACTATTCTGCTGGTGCAGTCACTGTGTACATACATTACATTACTGATCCTGAGTTACAGACTGTATTATACTCCAGAGCTGCACTCACTATGAGATGTCCCAACGGAAGGAAACCTGCATCCCACAGATTGCACCCTAAAACACTGACTTATACATGTCATATGAATGAAGAAGGCAAGAAAAAAAGTCTAAGGGAACATCCCAACAATGAAATGTTCTGGACAGCAGATTGCAATGCAAAAGCTAACAATCCAAAAAGATGCAGCAGCGACATGCAAGATCTGCGGGATACGTACGTGTGATTTATGGATTCTGACCTGCATTCCTGCTATGTTTCCTGCAGGCAGAAGATGCTGCGCATGATGCGGAGGGCAGACCTCTGCTAGGTTCATACCGGTGAAATCAAACAGTCCCTTGGTCAGCAGAAAGAGGCGCACTATCCCAGTACACATGGGTACTGCATGTAAAGCCCTTCTAGAATCCGAGAAGTAGCCAGAGATGGCTGATAACAGGGAGCAATAGTTGGCATCCATCTGCACAGCAGTTGGAGAGAAGGCTGGCTTTAAATTGTGCCCTACTGACTAACTTTCTGACATTTATTGAAATCGTTAATTAGCTGGAAGTGTGTTGGCTGGAAATAATATTTTTTTTCTCTGAGCATTTCCATGGGCTGTCGAAGTGGATTCTCGCTGGGCTGTGTAATAGAGGACTATTGAAACACGCAGCGGGTCGGCGTCTGCGGATCAAGCAAGTAGATCTGCAAATGTCAACAGTTTCCCTTAAAACAGTCACAGCCCGGTATGGGGAAGAGGAGCGCAGTACGCCATGCTGCAGGTAAGCGGAGGGTCGGGGGACACACTGCCCGTCACAATGGCTCCCGCGGCAGCAGAACACGGGGTTGGAATCATTACACTTCTGGATGTTTTATCGGCTTCTAGCAACTGATGACATTCTTTTTTTATTAATTACAGGCATTTAAAGGGTATGCAGACTTTTGCAACCATTTTTTTTAAATACTTTATTGCAACAATAAACTTTGCAAACTTTATGAAGATAACGCTACCGTTTTGCATCTGCAGCTCCTATACAGACCATTGTGTTTCCATAGATACAGACTACAAATGCTGGGTGTAGTCGGATCCTGTATTCATTTATTTCCTTTCAACTGTCCCTCATCATCAGTCTGTAGCCAAGGAGACCCATATCTCTGCACTGAAGCTGTATACACAAAATAATAATAAAAGTTTATTTTTATAAATTAAGATACAATGGACCAATAGAAACATAGCACAAGCTTCTATGCTCTTCAATCCATCTGTCTGGCCAGGTGACGTGTTTATTCGTCACTGCCTAGGACATTGTACGTACTCGGTCCCAGAGATGGCAATTGTGACGGCGGTAACTTCCTGATCTCGGCATTCCCAACATTTAATTGTAAAAGAATTGGACCCCTTCAAGTTCTGGTACAAGACGCCGCAGAATACTTTTTCCGGCCAGGAGATGCCAGAATATAATCATGTTTGTAGCAGCTCCAGAAACCCTGATTTTGAGCTGATTTTGCCTTCGTTACTAGTTAGCGCTGCCATCAAAGACGGAGTGATTAGTCAGAGACGAGTCCAATTAGCATTAATGGTGCTAGCAAGGTTCGCTCCACCGGGAAAGAACTGTAAGCCGGGAAGTAAATGCTAATGTGGATAAAAAAAAAGAAATCAAATTCTTCTAAGATTGCGAAAAAAAATAAAAAAAAATCCAGATTTACGGTATATGAAAATATCTGATGTGATAAAGCTGAAATGTATGGAAATCACCAAGAGAATGAGGACTGTGGCAGGTGAAAGGGGTCAAGAAAGATGCTGCCAAGAATCAGTCTAGAAAACAGACCTCAGGGATTCACAGTGATGCTCTCCAATTCATACACTTCTCTCCTGAAATGAGTATTGTATTCTGATATCGAGCTCCAAACCCTCCATACAGACGATATAAAATACAATGTTCTGTCTACCCACAGCCACCACTAGGGGGAGCACCCTATATACAGAGACAGTGTCTTCTGTATCTCTGTATACAGGGAGCTCCCCCTAGTGGAGGCTGTAGACAGGATCTTATCATGTATCTCTGTATACAGGGAGCTCCCCCTAGTGGTGGCTGCAGACAGGATCTTATTATGTATCTCTGTATACAGGGAGCTCCCCCTAGTGGGGGCTGTAGACAGGATCTTATCATGTATCGCTGTATACAGGGAGCTCCCCCTAGTGGTGGCTGTAGACATAATCTTATCATGTATCTCTGTATACAGGGAGCTCCCCCTAGTGGTGGCTGCAGACAGAATCTTATCATGTATCTCTGTATACAGGGAGCTCCCCCTAGTGGGGGCTGTAGACAGGATCTTATCATGCATCTCTGTATACAGGGAGCTCCCCCTAGTGGGGGCTGTAGACAGGATCTTATGTATCTCTGTATACAGGGAGCTCCCCTAGTGGGGGCTGTAGACAGGATCTTATCATGTATCTCTGTATACAGGGAGCTCCCCCTAGTGGGGGCTGTAGACAGGATCTTATCATGTATCTCTGTATACAGGGAGCTCCCCCTAGTGGGGGCTGTAGACAAGATCTTATCATGTATCTCTGTATACAGGGAGCTCCCCCTAGTGGGGGCTGCAGACAGGATCTTATCATGTATACAAACAGCAAGTGGTGACTGCAGACAGAAGGTCCTTGTGTATTTCTATATTAAGCCAACCTTGTATATTATATATAAAGAAAAATATCTTGAATTTGTTGGAGTTCTGTTAAACTGAATCCAGGACTAAAAGAATAAAATTCAGTTTAAAGAAAGACTATACGTAGCTTAAAGTATAAAGCTGTAGATGTGACAATATATGCCTTACGGTAATATTTTAGTAGCAGCAGGAATGAAAACGTGAAGTATTTTTCTGACGAGCGCCGCTCCCCGATAGATCTGAAGGCCGTCGCTAAGGCTGAAATGCTGTTTGCTCTCGGTATTCGATCTCCTTCACAGCATTTCACTCAAAACAGGAGACCCAAATATCTCAGAGAGTCTATGAACATGCCCCCCACAACTATTAGGGGCTGCTGTAGGGGCCTCTTACATTTATTAACTGCTGATGAATGTGCGGCAGCAAAAAGTAGTAAAAACGGTGCCGAGTGCTGGCAAGCTGTAACTTATCAATGGGTCTTCATTTTGGGTCAAAATGCTCCATGTAGAAATACTGGAGCGTCTGCTGGGGTCGACGGCCGGACATTATTACACTGATCTAGATGGTATTGGCTGCACGGTCACTGGCCCCAGGTTGCTATGTCTGACATCTATTGCCTTGCTTGATGGGTTAATACTGGGTTCACTACGTGTTCCTGTGCCATTACTGAGGGGCACTAGAGATGAGCGCCCACTCCCACCGCTCTGTGTGGGAGGGAAAGGCCACTTGTTAGTCATTGCTGCCAGCCGGTAATCAATGCGGCACTTATCCTGGCACCAGCTGCAATCACTAAATATCGACTTCACAATAACCAAGAAACAAAGGACAGAGCATGAGAGCCGGAGGCCGCTCAGTGCCCGATCCCACCCTGCAATCAGGACCCCTCTGTTACCATCACTCTCCACCGTCTATGATAGAGCACTATAGGCATTATTCCATCACCACTCACAGCGGACACGACGGCAGGCACAAGTGACAGGCAGGGCTGACAATGACAGGAAGGAACTGGAACACGGGAGAAGTAGGGCCCAATGAAGGAATCCAACCAAGGCCCATAAATAGCTGCATGATGTAAGAAAGGAGGGACCCCATATAGGGCAAGAAAGAAAGGGCACCAAATGCAGCTTAAGACGTTACGCAAAGAACCCTGTAAGATCGTATAAGTGGCCCAATGTAACAGGAGACAGAAGAAGAGTCCCATACACACAAGACACCAGGAAAGCACCACCCAACAGGAGACATCAAAGCAAGGGTGCCACCCAACAAGGAAACATCAGATGAAGGGTGCCACCCAACTAGAGACATCAGAGCAAGGGTGCCACCCAATAAGAAACACTAGAAAAAGGGTCCAACAGGAGACGCCAGAGGAAGGGTCCAACAGGAGACGCCAGAGGAAGGGTCCAACAGGAGACGCCAGAGGAAGGGTCCAACAGGAGACGCCAGAGGAAGGGTCCAACAGGAGACGCCAGAGGAAGGGTCCAACAGGAGACGCCAGAGGAAGGGTCCAACAGGAGACGCCAGAGGAAGGGTCCAACAGGAGACGCCAGAGGAAGGGTCCAACAGGAGACGCCAGAGGAAGGGTCCAACAGGAGACGCCAGAGGAAGGGTCCAACAGGAGACGCCAGAGGAAGGGTCCAACAGGAGACGCCAGAGGAAGGGTCCAACAGGAGACGCCAGAGGAAGGGTCCAACAGGAGACGCCAGAGGAAGGGTCCAACAGGAGACGCCAGAGGAAGGGTCCAACAGGAGACGCCAGAGGAAGGGTCCAACAGGAGACGCCAGAGGAAGGGTCCAACAGGAGACGCCAGAGGAAGGGTCCAACAGGAGACGCCAGAGGAAGGGTCCAACAGGAGACGCCAGAGGAAGGGTCCAACAGGAGACGCCAGAGGAAGGGTCCAACAGGAGACGCCAGAGGAAGGGTCCAACAGGAGACGCCAGAGGAAGGGTCCAACAGGAGACGCCAGAGGAAGGGTCCAACAGGAGACGCCAGAGGAAGGGTCCAACAGGAGACGCCAGAGGAAGGGTCCAACAGGAGACGCCAGAGGAAGGGTCCAACAGGAGACGCCAGAGGAAGGGTCCAACAGGAGACGCCAGAGGAAGGGTCCAACAGGAGACGCCAGAGGAAGGGTCCAACAGGAGACGCCAGAGGAAGGGTTCAACAGGAGACGCCAGAGGAAGGGTCCAACAGGAGACGCCAGAGGAAGGGTCCAACAGGAGACGCCAGAGGAAGGGTCCAACAGGAGACGCCAGAGGAAGGGTCCAACAGGAGACGCCAGAGGAAGGGTCCAACAGGAGACGCCAGAGGAAGGGTCCCACCAAACAGACGCCAGAGGAAGGGTCCCACCAAACAGACAACAGAGGAAGGGTCCCACCCAATAGGAGGATCCAGAAGAAAGGTCCCACCCAACAGGAGACACCAGAGGATACAGTATCAGTATCAGGGCTGGACTGACCCACCAATGAAGTAATGGATCGCCTGCAGCCTGGTGATGGAGCATATCTCTGCCGCTGATTTTGGAGACTTACGCTAGTAATGATTATGGCAGGGCATAGACGTATTCTCTATGGTGGATAATATGTCCCCCTATACTACAGTGATGTTAGCTAATATACTGTAATCCCTGACAAAGCTTCATGGTCTGAAAAATCAGAGGAAACTACGAGGAGTGGAAGTGAATAAACCGAGCAAAGCTGATACCCACAAGGGCCGCAGAGCGTACGGTCAGCCATGTCCACATCTATCCTCTGAGATCTCCCTACGCTCAGAGACACGGCAGGATAATTGATTTCTAGACTATTTCTAAGAAAACGAACACTTCAAGAGGAAAAACATCAGGATTTCCTCAGCGTTTACGCACGCGATTTCCTTCTATTTCATGGAAACATATGTTCTCCTCATAAACGTGTGAGAAAAGAGGGATCTAGGGAAATAACAACCCAACGGCTCGTAGGAACATACGAAGGAGTCTGCTCCTCTGAAATGTAATCATTGGCTCGGTTAGGGGGTTTTTATTAATAAAACATGCAGTGTAAAGAATGGAGGTCTTCACTCTGGCTTTCATTTTTATATCTAGGTGCATGTAAATACAGTGATCAAAGGGCTTCATAAATGAATAATGTCTTATGTGCTTAAAAAAAAAAAAAAAGCATTTCTTGATTTTGAGTTTGGGGAAGGCCCTTTTCTGCTCCATAAGACCAGTGCACAAGGACATGGTTGGGGGGAGTCTGGAGTAGAAGGACATGACCTGCCGCACAGAGCCTCATCCTAACCTTTGGATGATTTAGAATGGGGATTGAGAGTCAGTCAATCTGATTAATCATCCTGCTAATGACAATGACTGACCCTGGAAGTTACCGTTTATATATCACAACAAGTATACAAAATCTCCAGAAGAAACAGATTAACCAGCGCAGTGTCTGGAAGAGGAGGGTGACAATCTCTCTATGTGCGCCACTTCTAAAACCGCCAGTCTATTCATCTCTACACGATGCTTCTCGCGCACGCAGAGTCACTGACGACAGGCACGATCACCGAGGCGCTCCCTGCGGTCACACAAACATCGCCCTGCGGCTATTGGAGCGAGCGAGCCGCCAGCGTCACTGGATGCCGGTTTACATTATGAGAACAGTAAATATTATAGTCGGCATCCAGCTCCGTAATTAGGAGGGACAGCCGCACTGCGAGAGACACAGGAGCAGCGCTCTCCCGCCATGAGACACCTCCAGCCGCACTGCTGACCTAAGACTGCGAGAGACACAGGAGCAGCGCTCTCCGGCCATGAGACACCTCCAGACGCACTGCTGACCTAAGACTGCGAGAGACACAGGAGCAGCGCTCTCCAGCCATGAGACACCTCAAGCCGCACTGCTGACCTAAGACTGCGAGAGACACAGGAGCAGCGCTCTCCAGCCATGAGACACCTCCAGCCGCACTGCTGACCTAAGACTGCGAGAGACACAGGAGCAGCGCTCTCCAGCTATGAGACACCTCCAGCCGCATTGCTGACCTAAGACTGCGAGAGACACAGAGCAGCGCTCTCCGGCCATGAGACACCTCCAGCCGCACTGCTGACCTAAGACTGCGAGAGACACAGGAGCATCGCTCTCCGGCCATGAGACACCTCCAGCCGCACTGCTGACCTAAGACTGCGAGAGACACAGGAGCAGCGCTCTCCGGCCATGAGACACCTCCAGCCGCACTGCTGACCTAAGACTGCGAGAGACACAGGAGCAGCGCTCTCCAGCCATGAGACACCTCCAGCCGCACTGCTGACCTAAGACTGCGAGAGACACAGGAGCAGCGCTCTCCGGCCATGAGACACCTCCAGCCGCACTGCTGACCTAAGACTGCGAGAGACACAGAGCAGCGCTCTCCGGCCATGAGACACCTCCAGCCGCACTGCTGACCTAAGACTGCGAGAGACACAGGAGCAGCGCTCTCCTGCCATGAGACACCTCCAGCCGCACTGCTGACCTAAGACTGCGAGAGACACAGGAGCAGCGCTCTCCAGCTATGAGACACCTCCAGTCGAACTGCTGACCTAAGACTGCGAGAGACACAGGAGCAGCGCTCTCCGGCCATGAGACACCTCCAGACGCACTGCTGACCTAAGACTGCGAGAGACACAGGAGCAGCGCTCTCCAGCCATGAGACACCTCCAGCCGCACTGCTGACCTAAGACTGCGAGAGACAGCAGCGCTCTCCGGCCATGAGACACCTCCAGCCGCACTGCTGACCTAAGACTGTGAGAGACACAGGAGCATCGCTCTCCGGCCATGAGACACCTCCAGCCGCACTGCTGACCTAAGACTGCGAGAGACACAGGAGCAGCGCTCTCCAGCCATGAGACACCTCCAGCCGCACTGCTGACCTAAGACTGCGAGAGACACAGGAGCAGCGCTCTCCGGCCATGAGACACCTCCAGCCGCACTGCTGACCTAAGACTGCGAGAGACACAGAAGCAGCGCTCTCCAGCCATGAGACACCTCCAGCCGCACTGCTGACCTAAGACTGCGAGACACAGGAGCAGCGCTCTCCGGCCATGAGACACCTCCAGCCGCACTGCTGACCTAAGACTGCGAGAGACACAGGAGCAGCGCTCTCCGGCCATGAGACACCTCCAGCCGCACTACTGACCAAAGGCTGCGAGAGACACAGGAGCAGCGCTCTCCAGCCATGAGACACCTCCAGCCGCACTGCTGACCTAAGACTGCGAGAGACACAGAGCAGCGCTCTCCGGCCATGAGACACCTCCAGCCGCACTGCTGACCTAAGACTGTGAGAGACACAGGAGCAGCGCTCTCCGGCCATGAGACACCTCCAGCCGCACTGCTGACCTAAGACTGTGAGAGACACAGAAGCAGCGCTCTCCGGCTATGAGACACCTCCAGCCGCACTACTGACCTAAGACTGCGAGAGACACAGGAGCAGCGCTCTCCGGCCATGAGACACCTCCAGCCGCACTGCTGACCTAAGACTGCGAGAGACACAGGAGCAGCGCTCTCCGGCCATGAGACACCTCCAGCCGCACTGCTGACCTAAGACTGCGAGAGACACAGGAGCAGCGCTCTCCGGCCATGAGACACCTCCAGCCGCACTACTGACCTAAGACTGTGAGACACAGAAGCAGCGCTCTCCGGCCATGAGACACCTCCAGCCGCACTGCTGACCTAAGACTGCGAGAGACACAGGAGCAGCGCTCTCCGGCCATGAGACAACTCCAGCCGCACTGCTGACCTAAGACTGCGAGAGACACAGGAGCAGCGCTCTCCGGCCATGAGACACCTCTAGCCGCACTCCTGACCTAAGACTGTGAGAGACACAGGAGCAGCGCTCTCCGGCCATGAGACACCTCCAGCCGCACTGCTGACCTAAGACTGCGAGAGACACAGAGCAGCGCTCTCCAGCCATGAGACACCTCCAGCCGCACTGCTGACCTAAGACTGCGAGAGACACAGGAGCAGCGCTCTCCGGCCATGAGACACCTCCAGACGCACTGCTGACCTAACACTGCGAGAGACAGGAGCAGCGCTCTCCGGCCATGAGACACCTCCAGACGCACTGCTGACCTAAGACCAGAGACTGGGAGAGACACAGGAGCAGCGCTCTCCGGCCATGAGACACCTCCAGAAGCACTGCTGACCTAAGACTGCGAGAGACAGGAGCAGCGCTCTCCGGCCATGAGACACCTCCAGACGCACTGCTGACCTAAGACTGCGAGAGACACAGGAGCAGCGCCCTCCGGCCATGAGACACCTCCAGACGCACTGCTGACCTAAGACTGCGAGAGACACAGGAGCAGCGCTCTCCGGCCATGAGACACCTCCAGCCGCACTGCTGACCTAAGACTGCGAGAGACACAGGAGCAGCGCTCTCCGGCCATGAGACACCTCCAGACGCACTGCTGACCTAAGACTGCGAGAGACACAGGAGCAGCGCCCTCCGGCCATGAGACACCTCCAGACGCACTGCTGACCTAAGACTGCGAGACACAGGAGCAGCGCTCTCCAGCCATGAGACACCTCCAGCCGCACTGCTGACCTAAGACTGTGAGAGACACAGGAGCAGCGCTCTCCGGCCACGAGACACCTCCAGCCGCACTGCTGACCTAAGACCAGAGACTGCGAGAGACACAGGAGCAGCGATCTCCAGCCATGAGACACCTCCAGCCGCACTACTGACCTAAGACTGCGAGAGAGACAGAGCAGCGCTCTCCGGCCATGAGACACCTCCAGCCGCACTGCTGACCTAAGACTGCGAGAGACACAGGAGCAGCGCTCTCCGGCCATGAGACACCTCCAGCCGCACTGCTGACTTAAGACCAGAGACTGCGGGAGACACAGGAGCAGCGCTCTCTGGCCATGAGACACCTCCAGCCGCACTGCTGACCTAAGACCAGAGACCGCCAGAGACACAGGAGCAGCGCTCTCAGGTCAGCAGTGTGGCTGGAGGCGTCTCATGGCCGAAGACTGCGAGAGACACAGGAGCAGCGCTCTCCGGCCATGAGACACCTCTATATTAAAGTGGCTAAGCAAGAAGCACTGGTGTAAAAAACAATTGACTGTAAAGCCGGGATCACACATGTGAAAAACACTGACGAGTCTCACATGTTAATTCCAGTCACTGCCGCCGGCACTTGGGAGAGGAGTGAGCGGCTACATAGAAGTACATGCAGCCGAACGCTCCGCTCCCGAGTGCCGGCGGCAGTGCCGGGAATTCACATGCGGGACTCGTCCGTGTTTCTCGCATGTGTGATCCCGGCCTTAGTGGGTGGTCTAATGGAAACCATCTCTTCTGGGGACCCGAGTGATCAGCAGGGATCTGTGGGTTTATTTGCAGCAAGTGCACAACATCCGTGCAGCGCCACCACAAGGTAAAAGTAATTATTACACATTTCTCATTGTACTGAATGGCTGCTGTCCATGTAATGGCCATGATATCACATTACTAGATTTGTTGCGTCCTATAAATGGCATGAAATGTCTAGTTCCTGGATTATCTGGGCAGAGTCGAGAACGTCTCCTCGATATGACGGAACGGATTTCTCAGCGCCGTCGGCCACACGAGGTTTATATTTTCTATAATTTATTTCACGGTGGACATTGACCTTTTCCGGACGGTGGCTGTTATAATCCGCCCATTACCAGTGTCACCGTCACGCGGATGTATCTAGAGAAATGCTCCCTATCCGATGTGATCTTCATTCAGGGAGGAGATGGATGAGGCTTAATCAGATCTTCATTGACGTACGCTCATATATGAACATGCCGGCGCATAAGAGGAGCACTATTAGCAGCGCCGCCATCGCGGGCACCCAGAAGAAAAAACAAGCTCTCATCCACAGTATTCTCATTATCAAAGTATTAATAAGTAAAAAAAGCCCTGAATTGTGCACCTGCAGGTGGGGAGACCACCATTAATTGTGGCATGTTAATAAGAGAAAAACGCCAGTGATTAATTATATACGATATATACCTGTTATGATAGTGTAACAACTCACTCAGAAAAATAGGTTACACACTAAAAACTGCAACTGACCCTGCCAGTTCCTGTACAAACTAGAGACCCTGACCCCGCAGGCTCTAATGAATCTTGCGTGAGCGGAGATAACCCTAACCACTGACCAGATGATGGCAGCTCGGACCTATGCTGCCTCAAAGGCTGTCGAGCGCTTCTCATTCCTCCTAAAGACTGGAGGGCAGAGCAGAGTGCAAATTACCTACAGAAGGGAAAGTGTGCTGAGATAGAAAGATCACAGAGTGAGTAAAAGACGGATTTTGGTAAGAACTTACCTGTAAAATCCTTTTCAGCGAAGGAAGGGAGGGAGACACAGTGCTTCATTACTGATGGGTAGGCGGAGCCCAGACGGGATAGTCACCTCAGATTAAAAGAGTGTGCTGACCGGCCCCTCCAGCTCGGGCTCCTCCTACTCAGCTTACTCAGTTGTACACAAGCTTAAGGAAGAGCAATATCACCAGCGGAGCAACATAACCCCTTCTGAAGAACTTCAGAGACAAAAAACACAAGAATACAGGTTATGCATGCAGATAGGCAAAAAACCACACAGTTCCAGGTACTACTCACGGAACCTGACCACTGCGATGAGCTGGCAATGCTGGAACAGAGCCGTAGCGCGTCGACCTCAGCCCAGAAATCGCTATCAGAGAAAGGCCACGCTGCTTCTGTAAATTAACAACACACTTCTGCCATGGGAGGGATCTGTGTCTCCCTCCCTTCCTTCGCTGAAAAGGATTTTACAGGTAAGTTCTTACCAAAATCCGTCTTTCAGCTGCAGATGGAAGGGAGGGAGACACAGTACTTCATTACTGATGGGACGTCCCAAAGCAGTTCAAAACATTAGGGTGGGAAACAAAACCAAAATAGGCAGAAACCCAACAACCTGAATAAAAGCGCAACAGGCGCCAAACAAGTTAACTAGACTCTTAAACTACCGCTGCCTGCAGGACCCTACGTCCCAAGGCTGCATCAGCGGAAGCACTAACGTCCACCTTATAAAATTTTGTAAAAGTGTGAACGGAGCGCCAGGTCGCCGCCCGGCAGAGCTGAGCCGCCGAGGCCCCTTGATGAAAAGCCCACGATGAGCCCACAGCCCTCGTGGAGTGAGCTCGAAGTTTAATCGGGCAAGGTTCGCCCTTAAGTCGGTAAGCCTCCAAAATGGCCGACCGAATCCAGCGAGCTATAGAATCCTTGGAAGCCCGCTGACCACGTCGACGACCTGCTGGAATAACAGAGAGTCTGATTTCCGAAATCCTTGAGTAACATTCAAGTAGAATTTCAAAGCCCGCACCAAATCCAATGTGTGCAATGTGTTCCTTCACAGTCCTTGGCCTCGGACAAAGAGAAGGCAACACAATATCCTGGTTAACATGAAATCGCGGCACCACCTTAGGTATGAAGTCGCCCCGAGTGCGAAGCACCACACGATCCGGGTGAAACTCCAAGAAGGGAGGCGAGCAAGAAAGAGCCGCCAACTCCGAAACCCTCCTCAAAGAGGTAACTGCCACTAGGAAGGCCACCTTCCAAGAAAGTAAATAAAGGCTAACCGAATCCATAGGCTCAAAAGGCTGATGTTGAAGAGCTTCCAAAACAAGATTGAGCCGCCAAGGAGATACAAGAGTTCTCCGCGGTGGAAACTGACGGGTTATTCCACGAAAAAAGGAACGCACGTCCCTACGCGAGGCGATAGCCCTCCGAAACAGTAAAGACAGAGCCGAAACCTGACCCCTCAGGGTGCTAATGGCCAAACCTTTGTCCAACCCGTGTTGCATAAAAGCCAACAAATTGGGAATAGAAAATTTTCTCGGGTTCTTTGAACAACTCGAACACCACAAAAAGAAGGCTTCCCAAGTCCTGTGGTAAATCCTAGTAGTAGCTGGACCTCTAGCAGCACGCAGAGCAGCAATGACTTCGGCTGAGAAACCTCTACGGGTCAAAATTTCGGTTTCAAGAGCCACGCCGTCAAACGCAGAGACTTCAGGTCTGGATGACGGACGGGCCCTTGGGTTAACAGGTCCGGACGAAGAGGAAGTGAAAATGGCGGTGCCGCTAGAAGCGACACCAGTGTCGAGAACCACGTCCTCCTTGGCCAATCTGGAGCTATCAAAATAGCTGAGATCCTCTCCAGCCTGATCCGACGGAGTACCAGAGGTAGCATAGAAATCGGCGGGAACACATAGATTAGATTGAATTGGTCCAACGGGGCCACCAGAGCATCCACCGCTACAGCCTTCGGATCCCTGTACCTGGACACGAATGTCGGTAACTTGGCATTGGCCCTGGATGCCATCAGATCCAAATGAGGAGTTCCCCAACGGGAGAACAGCAGTGCAAAAATGTCCGGATGGAGACTCCATTCTCCGGGATCCATCCTCTCGCGACTTAGAAAGTCCGCCGTGATATTCTGAACTCCTGGGATGTGGATCGCAGAGATGGCTGGGACCCTGGACTCTGCCCATATCAGGATCCGAGATACCTCCACCATAAGCCTGGAACTCCTCGTTCCGCCTTGGTGATTGATATATGCGACCGCCGTTGCATTGTCTGTCTGCACTCGGACAGGCAGACCGTGTAAAGGGACCGTCCAGTGCTGGAGGCAAAGGAAAATTGCCCTCAATTCGAGGATGTTGATCGGCAAGACAGACTCCTCTGGCGACCATACTCCCTGAACCCAGAGATCGTTCCAAACGCCCCCCCAGCCCGTCAGGCTGGCATCGGTGGTTATGACTGACCACTTCAGAGGAAGAAAGGACTTCCCCCGAGACAATTCTGTCGAACGGATCCACCATCCCAGAGACTCTCGTACCTTGCGGGAGATAACCACACTGCAATCCAGTGAGGTCTGCGACCGATCCCAGCGATTTAGAATGAACCCTTGGAGCGCCCTGGAATGAAACTGGGCAAACGGAAGAGCCTCCATTGAAGCCACCATCAACCCAGAAGACGCATACATCTTCGAAGAGACATTGTCACTGAAGACCTCATCACCTGCGTATGTCGGATAAGACATGCTTGCTTGTCTGGAGGAAGAGACACCACTGCTCGTACTGTGTCGAAATGCATCCCCAGAAACAGGATTGATTGTGACGGTTCCAGAGACGACTTCTCCCAATTGACCAGCCACCCGAAGTACTCCAGGAGCTGAAGGGATAGATTGCAAGCCGTCACCGCCTCCTCCTTCGAGGATGTCACAATCAAAAGATCGTCCAGATAGGGGAGGATCGTGACTCCCTGCCTTCGAAGTATAGCCATGAGCGGTGCCAGAATCTTTGTAAAGACTCTGGGAGCCGAGGCCAAACCGAATGGTAGAGCCACAAATTGGTAATGATCCTGACCTATGGCAAAGCGAAGATAACGCTGGTGAGCCCCTCCGATTGGAACGTGCAAATAGGAGTCGCGTATGTCGATCGACACCAAAAAATCGTTCTGTGACAATGCTGCCACTACGGAGCGAAGCGACTCCATGCGAAACCTTCGGGCGTGGACATGCCGATTCAACCTTTTGAGATCCAGGACGGGGCGAAACTTTCCCTCCTTTTTGGGGACTACAAAGAGGTTGGAATAAAAACCTCTTCCCCTGTCTTCTGGTGGAACCGGAACCACCACACCCTTCTGCAGAAGAAACTCGACTTCCTGCAGTAAAGCGGCACATAGCCCGGGCTCTGATGGCATGCGAGACTGGCAATAACTGTTCAGGGGTCGGGAAGAAAACTCTATGAAATGAGCCTGCTGACACAACCCGTGTCACCCAGGAGTCTGGGACACGGGAAACCCAAGTCAATTTGAATTGGAGCAGGCGACCCCCCACTCGAGAGCCCTCGAGCGGGACCCTGGCGTCAATCTGCCTTAGTGGGCTTTTTGTCAGATTCCCTTTTATCTTGACGGAAACTCTGCTTCCAGGGAGCGCGGGATTTCTGATTTGTCTTTTTTCCTGAAAAAGAGGGACGACCCGACCCCCATGAGGGCTGACCGAATCGTCCCCTGGAACGAAAGGACCGTCGACCACTATTGGTACCAGGCCTGCCAGACGTAGAAGCCACAGTCCTTCGCTGTGGTAAAGCTGTCTCCCTTGCCTTTGCTTTGGCAATCAGTTCCGTAAGGTCAGATCCAAATAACTGACCGCCTTTGTAAGCTAAGGCTAGCAAACCATGTTTAGAAACCGCATCACCGGTCCACTGTCTAAGCCACAGTGCCCTCCTGACTGAGACCGCCGAGGATTGAGCCCTGGACAGCAGTGACACCGTGTCCAGGTTTGCATCATGTCCATATTGTAAGGCACTTTCTAACAATTCAAACAGTCCATCCACCTCAGGTACTCGAGGTTCACATTTCCTCCGTAAACGGTCCAACCAGACCAGGGCAGCTTTATAAACACACATGGAGCCTAACATTGCTCTGAAGCCATAACCCGTGGCTTCATAAATGGACTTTGCCGCTGACTCTGCTCTTCTGTCTAGCGGGTCCTGCAAACTCGCCTTCCCTTTAATAGGTAGCAAAGAAGATTTGCTAAGCTGAGATAAGGAGACATCCACCTCGGGAGACTGAATCCAACAATCATTAGATTCCGTAGTACACGGATACAGTGACTCCAAAAGACGAGTCCCCTGAAAACGCTTGTCTGGGCACAGACGCTCCTTCTCCACTGCCTGGTTGAACTCAATCATCGATGGCAAAGTCGCGACTGACTTATGCGACTCCTGGAACATCCTGGCCGACTTACCAGGGCGCGTAGTTACATCCTCCTGTAACTGTAACGCCTCTCTCATTGCTTCAAAGCCTCTACACGACCCGAGCAAAAAGCAGAGTGCATTTGCCGATCCTCTCTATCCGATTCGGATATCCCCTCTGAACTTAAAGGGGAACCCTCCACGTCAGAACTCTCTGAGTCGCTATACGAACGAAAAGACACCGGCCTATGACGCTTCCTGCTATGAGGGGGTTTGGCTGACACCCAACAACCTATAAGGTTAGACAGGCTATCAATCAAACGAGTGAGAGCCTCCATTTTTGCGTCACTGGGTCCTCCGACCGCTGCACTCGATGTCGAGGTCTGTGTGTCAGATATGCGAGACTGATCTCGTAACGGAGCTGGATGATGATCCGCACCTGTGCCCTGATCTGACATGTCTTACTCAGTACAATGACAGGTTACACTGATAGTAACACGAAAAAATGTGGTTTTAGGAAAAAAACCTTTTAACCAGATGATGAAGGGTTAACTCTTAAAGAAAAAAGGTTACCCCAGCCACCATTAAGATTTAACCGCTTGATAAGGGGTTAAAATCACAAAACTCTTCACAACCTGTATTCAAGTGACAGATGTGCGAGTTCCAGGAGCCTCAATGAGGCAGCAGGTAGAGACAGAAAAAACGTCTCAAAAAAATACCACACTTAAATCGCTAAATATTTGCGATCAATTTTGTATCGCAAAGACCTCCAGCGACCCAAATAGCGTCGCTAAACTCAGCGTGTGGCAACCTGCGCTACGGGGGAGAAAAAAAGATTCTCTAAGCTTCTGCCCGATTGGGCAGAAGCGACTCACAGTTTTGCGGTGCTGTGTTCTTCACTTGTGCAGGAGAGCAGAGAGGAAGAGGAGCCCGGTGCGCTGTAATGGCCGCCGCACTGAGGAGGCAGCCGGAAGAGAAGGAAGCAGGAAAGCGCGCTCAGAGAGCGCTTCCTGCCCGGGAGACGCGAAGCCACGCCCCCGCCTTCAAAAAAAGCGCGGGACTCCCCTTCTCCGGTACCGCGATCCCCGTCCTGCAGGCATCCACCTGCGGACAAAATACACAAAATCACCACATGAAACTGTACCAGCGGCTGCCGCAGCAGCCGGTGAATCACTCAACACACTGATAAACATGTGGAGTACTCACCCCGTTATGCGCCACAGGGACCCCCAGGGGTTTCTGGCGCGTTCCCATGCTTCCCCCCAGGGCGGAGATCGCAGTGACCCCTGAGCGGGGTGTGCGTCCCCGCCAGGGAAGCCATCCTCATCCCCCCGGGCCGGCAGGTTTCTGCAGGGACCACCCTCAGGGTAATACAGATCCGCCAAGGGAGAGGTGGGAGTCCAGCAGCGCTGAGACCCCTGAGACCTCTAGACCACATTTGGTGATCCAAGTCTCTTGTCCGATATAAAATAATAAAATCTTCTGAGGAGCTGCTTCCAGCAGCGACTATCTTCTCTGACCTCAAATTGAAAACTGGAGAGCTGAGTAGGAGGAGCCCGAGCTGGAGGGGCCGGTCAACACTCTTTTAATCTGAGGTGACTATACCGTCTGGGCTCCGCCTACCCATCAGTAATGAAGTACTGTGTCTCCCTCCCTTCCATCTGCAGCTGAAATAAACCACAAAATAGAAAATAAACGATCAAGTACGTACTATTAGAGAACATGCCATCGACTAACCAAAAAGAAACAGAAGTTAGGTGCAGGGCAAAGAACATAAACAACAGAGAGATAAAGCCTAGCTGGTCTTTCCCTGACTGGCTTAAACTACAGCAGTATGGGTATCACCAGTAGGAAATACCAGCGGGGGGGGGGGGGGTAAGTATATATAGCGGCACCCGAAAGGTGATAGGGCAGACAATTGAGTAAATGAAAACACCTGTCGACCTAAAAAGACTAAAACAATGATAACAGAAACGAAACACTGGAGAAAAGGTGTATCTGCTGTGGCTCGAATCTCGATGCATGGCAATACCGAAAGCCCAGACAATGGCAAAATCACAGGACTCGTCACTATTGTTCTCAGTCTGTCATTGGTCAGCTCTAATCATAGAAATGTATGGTACAGCAGGAAGGATCTCCTACCCACGTACATAAAAGTGGACATGATATGGAAACTTGGAGGCAAAGTGGTTTTCATACTAAATTGCTTTATTACTCCTTGTAGATCTTAATGTCCCAGTCACCTTGTCTTAGAGATGGTCGGATTCTTTCAATCCTTCAATGACGGGATAGGATGGTATTAGATCATGTTTTCTGATATAATCTAATATCCATCTCCTACCAGCTTGATATTACTGTGATTTTTGTTTCTCCTATTCTCTCCGATGATGTGACACATGGCAGGAGGACAACCTACCGAAACATTATTTGCTATATTTGCTATTGCCTCCAATTTTTTTGTGCCCAGGATTAATACCTGCCAAAGTGCTATTACGACCGTACAAAGGAGCAGCCGGTATTAAATGCAGTCTGAACGCAGCCCAGCAGCAGCGAGCGAGGGTTTATTCCTGGGTAGACAATGTCTTAGAAATCAGCGTGGACAGCTCAGCAACAAACCAAGAGCAAACACAATGTTTAACCAAAGAATTAGACTGGAAGGCACGAGGCGAATCGCAAAACAAGAAGCCATCGCCGGGTCTCCTAGCAGCAGCCGCGAGACAAAATCCTACGTTATAGGAAACATCTTGCTAAAATCCCCAACTATCTAACGTCAATCATCCTCCGCGTATTACAGGGCACATTAATTACCACGTTCCCGGCAGAACGAGACCCTGCTGCGACCAGAACTTTTAGGACAGAGCAGCAGGGCAGCCATTTTAAAGAATTTGTTGCAAGAAAAAATAAAGAAAGAAATACATGATGAGTCGGTGGCAAAGTGTCAAGTGATCTGCACAATAATTTCATACTAATGAGTGGGGAAAAGTTGGCACCAAAAACACAAGAAACAAACGCGTCTTTTTACTGCTGCGCTTTTCTTGCCAAGAGATGCAGAAATTTCTGCATGAAATACTTAAGGTGTGCACGTACCCTAATGGTCCAAGTAGTCAATCTGCTCCTGTAAGAGCAAAAAGTGAAGCAGATAAGATCGAGTGTATCGAGTGGACACACATCTATAAAACTTCTCTAAAATTCTAAAGAACAAAATATAAAAGGCAAAAGACAAATAAAACAGACACCTACAAACTGAGAATTAAGAACACTGGCGATGAAACATCCCCAGTGAAAGGTTTACAGCCGGCTGCAGGTGAACTAATACTGAGAAGAACTATTCCTACAGGACCTGCATTACTGGGGAAATGAAGAGGCATCAGGGACCTAGAGAGCGAACATACAGCCACAGTGTACAAACCAGAGAAAAAACACCGTATAATGTACAAGAAGGATTGCTGAAGTCATAAATATCACGCAATGTAAAGATGAGCGGCTGCGAGCCACGAGGTATAACCTCCAACAGCCCAGTCTCCCAGAGGGAATTCATTCCTGTTAGTTAAGGCTCAAGATAGGAGGCAAGAAATACCCGTTACTTTAATCATTCCTCGAGACAGAGCCAATAGTATATCACCAGTTACACCACAACTACTATAATACTGCCCGTGTACAAGAATATAACGCAATACTGCTCCTATATTCAGAAATATATCTACTATAATACTGCTCCTATGTACAAGAATATAACTACTATAATACTGCTCCTATGTACAAGAATATAACTACTACAATACTGCTCCTATGTACAAGAATATAAACTACTACAATACTGCTCCTATGTACAAGAATATAACTACTATAATACTGCTCCTATGTACCAGAATATAACTACTATAATACTGCCCCTATGTACAAGAATATAACTACTATAATACTGCTCCTATGTACAAGAATATAACTACTACAATACTGCTCCTATGTACAAGAATATAACTACTATAATACTGCCCCCTATGTACAAGAATATAACTACTATAATACTGCTCCTATGTACAAGAATATAACTACTATAATACTGCTCCTATGTACAAGATTATAACTACTATAATACTGCTCCTATGTGCAAGAATATAACTACTATAATACTGCCCCTATGTACAAGAATATAACTACTATAATACTGCTCCTATGTACAAGAATATAACTACTATAATACTGCTCCTATGTACAAGAATATAACTACTATAATACTGCTCCTATGTGCAAGAATATAACTACTATAATACTGCCCCTATGTACAAGAATATAACTACTATAATACTGCTCCTATGTACAAGAATATAACTACTATAATACTGCTCCTATGTACAAGATTATAACTACTATAATACTGCTCCTATGTATAAGAATATAACTACTATAATACTGCCCCTATGTACAAGAATATAACTACTATAATACTGCCTCCTATGTACAAGAATATAACTACTATAATACTGCCCCGTATGTACAAGAATATAACTACTATAATACTGCCCCTATGTGCAAGAATATAACTACTATAAATCTGCCCCTATGTACAAGAATATAACTACTATAATACTGCTCCTATGTACAAGATTATAACTACTATAATACTGCTCCTATGTATAAGAATATAACTACTATAATACTGCCCCTATGTACAAGAATATAACTACTATAATACTGCCTCCTATGTACAAGAATATAACTACTATAATACTGCCCCGTATGTACAAGAATATAACTACTATAATACTGCCCCTATGTGCAAGAATATAACTACTATAAATCTGCCCCTATGTACAAGAATATAACTACTATAATACTGCTCCTATGTACAAGATTATAACTACTATAATACTGCCCCTATGTACAAGAATATAACTACTATAATACTGCCCCGTATGTACAAGAATATAACTACTATAATACTGCTCCTATGTACAAGAATATACCTACTATAATACTGCCCCTATGTACAAGAATATAACTACTATAATACTGCCCCTATGTGCAAGAATATAACTACTATAAATCTGCCCCTATGTACAAGAATATAACTACTATAATACTGCCCCCTATGTACAAGAATATAACTACTATAATACTGCCCCTATGTGCAAGAATATAACTACTATAAATCTGCCCCTATGTACAAGAATATAACTACTATAATACTGCTCCTATGTATAAGAATATAACTACTATAATACTGCCCCTATGTACAAGAATATAACTACTATAATACTGCTCCTATGTACAAGATTATAACTACTATAATACTGCTCCTATGTATAAGAATATAACTACTATAATACTGCCCCTATGTACAAGAATATAACTACTATAATACTGCCCCTATGTACAAGAAATAACTAACTATAATACTGCCCCCTATGTACAAGAATATAACTACTATAATACTGCCCCTATGTACAAGAATATAACTACTATAATACTGCTCCTATGTACAAGAATATAACTACTATAATACTGCTCCTATGTACAAGAATATAACTACTATAATACTGCCCCTATGTACAAGAATATATCTACTATAATACTGCTCCTATGTACAAGAATATAACTACTATAATACTGCCCCTATGTACAAGAATATAACTACTATAATACTGCCCATATGTACAAGAATATTACTATAATACTGCTCCTATGTACAAGAATATAGATATATTCTTGTACATAGGAGCAGTATTATAGTAGTTATATTCTTGTACATAGGAGCAGTATTATAGTAGTTATATTCTTGTACATAGGGGCAGTATTATAGTAGTTATATTCTTGTACATAGGGGGCAGTATTATAGTAGTTATATTCTTGTACATAGGGACAGTATTATAGTAGATATTTCTTGTACATAGGGGCAGTATTATAGTAGTTATATTCTTGTACATAGGGGGCAGTATCATAGTAGATATATTCTTGTATATAGCGGCAGTATTATAGTAGTTATATTCTTGTACATAGGGACAGTATTATAGTAGATATATTCTTGTACATAGGGGCAGTATTATAGTAGATCTACTATAATACTGCCCCTATGTACAAGAATATATCTACTATAATACTGTCCCTATGTACAGGAATATAACTACTATAATACTGCTCCTATGTACAAGAATATAACTACTATAATACTGCCCCTATGTACAAGAATATAACTGCTATAATACTGCTTACACGGTACTATTTCTGTGCAGAGTTACCGCTGTTGGCTGTAACAAACGGTGTGGTCGCTGCCGTCTGAAAGTTAACAGTATGGGTATGATGTATGCACGTCTATACTTCTCAGGGTCTGAACTGTGACTCAGGATAGCAGTCGCTTCTCAGCCATGAATTCACAATACCATACAAGTATAACAATATACAACAATCAGGGACTTCTACACTTTAGGCTTGTGTTTTGTGACACCATGGAGAACCTAAAGCTTCCAGCTCACCCGGACAGCTGCAGAAGAGCACATTAATGGCCAGGTTTGCCAAAGCCGGAGCGTTGCCGGTGGCTGATCATTGCTTTCGAGCCTGTTATTCCGGTTAGGGGCACACCACAAGGGTCCTGGTACTTGGCTGTTCAGCAGCCATTGCAGCCAAAGTGCAGGTGATGCCAGGCTCTGCTGATAAGTCGTCTCTTCCTCAGGGATCCTCATAGGCGGCACTTATGGAGCTGTAAATAAGACGTGTGAGGATAGAGGCCCTGTGACCGGTACAAGGGATGAATGGATGTCGCCTCACGGCATCTTGTGTGCGTCATGGAAGGAGTCTTTATAGCAGGTCGTGAATCACAGATACAGACAAGTCACGAGTTCAGGCACGAGCTGCACTGGAGAGATGATGGCCGGACCTGTGCTGCCCATCACTGATCGGAGTAGAGGCAGCACCCGGGCATCGACACCGTCTCATCGGGCCTGAGGTGCAGGCTGGCACTGTGCACCGTCCATCTTATCTCTGCACGTTTTCAGACGGAAACATGAGTGTCGGCTACTTGTGAGCTCAGGGACTCCAGCTCAGCCGCATGGCCTATGGAGTCTGAGTCCACTCCTCTGTTCTCTACACTTCAGCTCTGCTTCCTCACATTAGCGGCTGTGTATGAGAATAATCACAGCAGGGATTGCGGAGGGTCAACAGAATAATCTAAGGAGCTCTGCAGCAAGATCTGACATGGATACGAGCCAAGAGTTCAATCAGAGGATCTCATCAGAGAGAAGAGTCCTAAAGTCCTTGAGACACAAGTCTCTAATGTCAGGTCCTTAAAATCCCATCCAACTATTTATAGCATATGATCAAGGACTCAGGAGCGTCTCCGTCTGTCCCCAAGACTGCGCTCAGGTCTTTCCTGACAATCCAACATATTTACTGCGCTCTGCATCCCTGGAAGCCCCGACACACTGCGCTCTGCATCTCCAGAAGCCCCGACACACTGCGCTCTGCATCCCTGGAAGCCCCGACACCCTGCGCTCTGCATCTCCAGAAGCCCCGACACACTGTGCTCTGCATCTCCAGAAGCCCCGACACACTGCGCTCTGCATCCCTGGAAGCCCCGACACCCTGCGCTCTGCATCTCCAGAAGCCCCGACACACTGCGCTCTGCATCTCCAGGAGCCCCGACACACTGCGCTCTGCATCCCTGGAAGCCCCGACACTGCGCTCTGCATCCCTGGAAGCCCCGACACTGCGCTCTGCATCTCCAGAAGCCCCGACACACTGCGCTCTGCATCTCCAGAAGCCCCGACACACTGCGCTCTGCATCCCTGGAAGCCCCGACACACTGCGCTCTGCATCCCTGGAAGCCCCGACACACTGCGCTCTGCATCTCCAGAAGCCCCGACACTGCGCTCTGCATCTCCAGAAGCCCCGACACACTGCGCTCTGCATTTCCAGAAGCCCCGACACACTGCGCTCTGCATCTCCAGAAGCCCCGACACACTGCGCTCTGCATCTCCAGAAGCCCCGACACACTGCGCTCCACATCCCTGGAAGCCCCGACACACTGCGCTCTGCATTTCCAGAAGCCCCGACACACTGCGCTCTGCATCTCCAGAAGCCCTGACACACTGCGCTCTGCATCTCCAGAAGCCTCGACACACTGTGCTCTGCATCTCCAGAAGCCCCGACACACTGTGCTCTGCATCTCCAGAAGCCCCGACACACTGCGCTCTGCATCTCCAGAAGCCTCGACACACTGTGCTCTGCATCTCCAGAAGCCCCGACACACTGCGCTCTGCATCTCCAGAAGCCCCGACACACTGCGCTCTGCATCTCCAGAAGCCCCGACACACTGCGCTCCGCATCCCTGGAAGCCCCGACACACTGCGCTCTGCATTTCCAGAAGCCCCGACACATTGCGCTGTGCATCTCCAGAAGCCCCGACACTGCACTCTGCATCTCCAGAAGCCCCGACACACTGCGCTCTGCATTTCCAGAAGCCCCGACACACTGCACTCTGCATCTCCAGAAGCCCCGACACACTGCGCTCCACATCCCTGGAAGCCCCGACACACTGCGCTCTGCATTTCCAGAAGCCCCGACACACTGCGCTCTGCATCTCCAGAAGCCCTGACACACTGCGCTCTGCATCTCCAGAAGCCCCGACACACTGCGCTCTGCATCTCCAGAAGCCCCGACACACTGCGCTCTGCATCTCCAGAAGCCTCGACACACTGTGCTCTGCATCTCCAGAAGCCCCGACACACTGCGCTCTGCATTTCCAGAAGCCCCGACACACTGCGCTCTGCATCTCCAGAAGCCCCGACACACTGCGCTCTGCATCCCTGGAAGCCCGACACACTGCGCTCTGCATTTCCAGAAGCCTCGACACACTGCGCTCTGCATTTCCAGAAGCCTCGACACACTGCGCTCTGCATCCCCGAGACCACAGATTAAGCCTCATGTACATAGGCTCTTTATTACACTGTACAGTTTACCCTGCAGGCAGACTGCGGGGAGGACGGACAGACATGTCAGCCTGCAGAGCTTCCCATCTCCTGAGGAAATTCACTAATATCTTGAATTATTGCTGTTCTGTTCCTGAAACTCTTTACAATCGCTTTGTGTCTCTGGAAATAAAATCCACATTGTCCAGAGATGTCCGGTGTCGGCCTCTCCTATTGTTTTTTGCGTGACCTGTCCAGATGTCTTGGTCGTGCCCGACCTTACAAGTAATTCTATAATGTCCCATAGTGTCTTAATAAAAAAAAAGAAAAAGAAAAAGTGCCCAAGAGTTAATTATTTGCTACAGTTTCCTTTACACAGCTCCCATACAGACTAATGTATCTCCATAGTAACAGACAAACCCTGTGTAGTCCGATCCTTTACAAATAGGACGGTAAGATAGGGCTACACAGTGCTGGTCTGTTACCATAGAAACACATAGCGGTCTACGGGAGCTGTGGAAACAAAACGGGAGGAAATTTAGGGCTGTTGCAGAGTTGTTTTTGAATGATTCAGGATAAAAAAAGAAATAAAAGTGCACGCAGCCTGACGGCCCCGGGTGACATGGCGTACTGTGGGAACTACGCCGTCCTATGAAGCTGCAGTGATGGCGCAGGAGCGGTGTCCAGCTGAATTATATGTCACACACCGCTCCAATAGGCCGGATCAGACAGGACTCCGATCTCAGCCACATAACCCCTTACATGCAACAGTCAGTTTGGATCACGACAGCTACATGGTTAGATAGCAGAAGATGGCTCCGTCTGTCGCCTCATCAGTCCCGTACCCCAGATCCAGCATTTCATGAGGTCATGGTGCATAAGTCCTCCAGCGCACTGACAGCCTCATAGGCAGACGGCTGAGATACGCCTCGGGCGTCAGCAGAAATATGTGGCAAGCAGGAACGCCCCGGTCTCGTCTTTTAATTTTTGCAGCTGTCATTAAAAGTTTCCGAGATAATCTGAAGGGATTTATTGAGGACCTAATTAGAGGCATTAAAGGACAACACCTGTCAGCTGAAGAATAACGGTCACGGTGCCGGTACGGGCTTCCAGCGCAGCACGACGTAAAGCAGTCTATATTCAGTGCTACACTGTAGAAGATTGTGGACGTCATATCAAAACCCCATCTGATCCCCTAAATACTGGATGCATGGCACCAACATCATGGGTTAAATCGCCCCACCTGACACACATATTTTGCAGTTCTTGGTTCCTTACTCCTCATTAGGGGATATTGCAGGGTTACGGCTTAGATCAGGGTCGCGGTGCCGGTGTACGGCCGGCTGCACGGATTTATAAAGACGCATGCTACGTCATGCAGAGCGATTATCGACATCACTGTCACGGTGACCCGCAACTATTCCTCCATGATTCAGTAACGCCAGTGACGTCTGCAAGGTGCATTCACCTCTGAGAAGTAACACAACGGAGGTGGAAGAACTACTCAGCAGCAACACAGACGTGGTCAGGATCTCACACAAGGCGCTCCTCATCTGCACAAAGCCCAGAGGTGTCTCCGCACCGCCCTCCTCTGTGAGCGCTCATGGTCATACCTGGCCGAGAGCTGCCCATCTGGCCTGGCACGGGGGTCAGAGGTTCATCATTGGTGCCAGTCTTATTGCTCGGCAGAGGCGCTGGCAACATGAAGCCCTCCGGATGATGACTGCTGTGACTGCAGATGCAGGTAAGAGGGTTTCTGCTTTTCTTTGTAAATCGCTTTAAAATGGAAGTAAACCTGTCGCTGTGTGAGTCGGACCGAGAAGGCGCCAATGGTATTATCAGTGTTTATCAATTCATAACATTTATATTTTGGCTCCTCACTTTTTATTTTAGTCTCAGAACTAGAAGACAATTTCTCCAATTATCACAAGCTGTGAATAACAGCTCATCCTAAATGGGTCTGCAAACTGCAACAACTGTCAGTGCCAAGGACTGGAAAACATCATCCAGATGCACATAAATTCAGCCCTAATGTATGATACAAAGGATCACAAAATTATGTCCAAGCACCCAGTCATATACATTGTAACAGAGATCCAAATTCTCCACGTTGCTGCTTGTCTGCAG
Organism: Oophaga sylvatica; assembly: GCA_033576555.1. Classification (NCBI taxonomy): domain Eukaryota; kingdom Metazoa; phylum Chordata; class Amphibia; order Anura; family Dendrobatidae; genus Oophaga; species Oophaga sylvatica. The sequence continues at coordinate 64,625,390 of JARQOD010000009.1, read as the reverse complement.
CCACCACTAGGGGGAGCTCCCTGTATAGAGATACATGATAAGATCGTGTCTGCAGCCACCACTAGGGGGAGCTCCCTGTATACAGAGAAACATAAGATCCTGTCTGCAGCCACCACTAGGGGGAGCTCCTAGAATATATTGGTGCAGATGCCTTGCTAACCTTTAGACCCACTGATTGTTAACACTAGGTCTCCAGAAACTGACTTGCTGAACCTCCATAGTAATCAATGGTTTCTCGCATCTCTATCGGGTGATATATTACTTACACACCTGATCCTAATAATGGCTGTAAACCCGACATTGAGTGACAGTCCCCGGGCTCAGGCCTCCAGCGGGCTGACATTAGTGATCATCCTCAGTACAGACGGGAAATCCATTACAATCTGGTTGGAGTTGACCTTTAATTAAAGCCGGTGATAGTGGGAAGAAAGTGACCTGACCAAATGTACTGACCCTAAAGGCTGAAGCGCAGGGAGGCGCGTCAGCGGGGCCAGGATCCAATTATCACCGAGGAGCAGAGAACGGAAACGCCGACATGTTTTATTCATGCCGTTGTCCCTGTTATCAGCAGGAGCTTTTAATTAATGCTTCATGAATGTAATAAATCGATCAGCAGCTTTATAACACAGATCGGCAACACCTCTGCTTCCTGACAGTGAATGGGAACATTGTTCTTCATGTCTAGAGGCAGAACGCTGGCCCTTTAGGCTTCGTCCACGTCTGCCTTGGAAGTTTAGTTCGGACACTGTATTGAAGATGCAGCAAAAAATATCAGACAATGACGCAAGCACGACGGAACCCTATTATAGTCAGTAGGGTCCTTGGGTTAGTGTCCGCCATTGGACAGGTTTGGCAATGGTCAGCACCTGTGATGGAGCAGAGCAACAGAAATGGAGAATGCAGATGTGCAGAGGCTGATACTTCTCACATCTGAGTGTTCGTTACAGTGGCTCGGCCAGCGGGCAGCATGAAACCCCCTTTTGTTAGGATGTGATTGATCAGAGATGTGATGGCGCAGGACCCGGTGACTGACACATTCTGCTCTGCTCCTGCAGGGATAATCGCATCAATCCGATCACAAGATAAAAAGATCAATACAGAGCAGGAACTACAAGTCCCAGCGTACTCCAGTATTCTGTCCATGAAAGGATCATCAGACCCAAGTGACTCCGTGCTGGATATAGTAATCATCGCATAGCGTGTAGATGTAGCCCCCTCAGATCCATCAGAGTACTGCTAGCGCACGTGCACACGGTAAGTACTTGGTGCAGACATTTCTGCATCTCGGTGTGTAAAACGCACATTTGTGCAGCATTTGTTACTTGTGTTTATGGTGCAGATTTCAGCAAGAACGCAGAAAATTTACACTGCAGATTAATATCTGCAAGTCACAAATAGGCAGCGTGTGCACGAGACTTCAGGAGTCTCAGTCCCTTTGCCGACATCAGGAAACCTTTCAGGTTTTGTGACAAACCTGCACTGAAACAAATGAACCAAAAACGCAACATGTGCACACAGACTTACATTTAAAGGGATTCTTCTTTACTCTCACTCTTGTATCGGGGCAGGACCGAATGCATCTACCAACATGGCGACGTCAGAAACTGTACAGGTGTCACACACAGGACGGGTTTACTCCTGATGGTGCCCTACAGGTACAGGGCCAATACAACGAGACCGTGCAGCCTGCAAGCAGCACGATGCTAGGAGGGGTTTACAGCTACTGACTGTAAGCAGCGATGTTACTATTCACTGACTGCAAGCAGAGAACACACATGGGAGGAAATGCAAAGTATATAAAAAGGTGCAAAACATTTCATCACACAAGAATCCTTGGTGACGTCACTCAGAGATCAGCGGTGTGCTGACTGGAGTTACTTTAGACCCCTGAGTAGCGCGCGTGCTCACGTGTCTGGTGCGTGCACGCCAGAATGGAAACAATCCATATTCTGTTTCCATCTACGAGCCTACAGAATAATTTGCGATGAATCAGGGGCAGGTGATCCCCGGAGGAAGAGTTATTTTTAGGCTTCTGGATGTATTTCTATACACAGCTTTCCACACTTCAAAGAGGGAAGTTATTACCTTATTTCAGAAGGGGCCGGCGTGCGCAGGACCAGAGGCACCCCGGCGTGCGCAGGACCAGAGGCCCCCTCGGCGTGCGCAGGAACAGAGGCACCCCGGCGTGCGCAGGACCAGAGGCCCCCTCGGCGTGCGCAGGACCAGAGGCACCCCGGCGTGCGCAGGACCAGAGGCCGCCGAGCGTGCATAAGACCAGAGGCTTCCAGTGTGCGCATAAGACCAAAGGCTTCCAGCGTGCGCAGGACCAGAGGCCCCCCGGCGTGCGCAGGACCAGAGGCCCCCCCGGCGTGCGCAGGACCAGAGGCCCCCCCGGCGTGCGCAGGACCAGAGGCCCCCCCGGCGTGCGCAGGACCAGAGGCCCCCCCGGCGTGCGCAGGACCAGAGGCCCCCCCGGCGTGCGCAGGACCAGAGGCCCCCCCGGCGTGCGCAGGACCAGAGGCCCCCCGGCGTGCGCAGGACGAGGCCCCCCCGGCATGCGCAGGACCAGAGGCACCCCGACGTGCGCAGGACCAGAGGCACCCCCGGCGTGCGCAGGACGAGGCCACCGAGCGTGCATAGGAGCAGAGGCTTCCAGCGTGCGCAGGACCAGAGGTCCCCCCGTGTGCGCACGACCAGAGACCCCCTGCGTGCGCAGGACCACAGGCCCCCGCATGCGTAGGACCAGAGGCCGCCGGGCGTGCGCAGGACCAGAGGCCCGAGCTCGTCAGTACTTACAGTGAGGGATGTAAGGCTCCCGGCTCCGTGGCTTCCTCTATGTCCCGCAGGATGTCAGAACTCGAGCTGAAAGATACAGTGAAAGAAAAGAAAATAATCAATATTTGCACATCTCAACAAGGGCCACAAACACAGGGCAGAGCGTGCACGGCGTCACTATTAGGCAGGGTCACGGCTAAAAGTACAAGTCCTTGTATGCATGATGGGCGTAAGGCACAAAAGTCATGGGGGTCCATGAATGAAACTTTGAGGGGCCATTTAACCCCTTAGTGATCACCGATACATCTTTTTACGGACCTGCGATATAAGGGACTAGCATCTCCATACAGGAGACAATACTGTACCTGTCGGCAGTGCACTACAGCTGACAACATGCTGCATCAGTCACGATCAGTGGTGGTGTCTGCTATAGTCATCTAACCCCTTAAAAGTTGCTGCAAATAATGACTACAGCATCTAGATGGTTAACAGCGTGTGTAGGCTCCCTCTTTAACCCATCGGCACCCTGAGATCTTGATCGTGTGGTCCTGATGTTTGCCATGGAAATTCATGGCCAAACAGCGGCCTTACGGTCTGCCGCATACAGCAGCCTGTTCAGAAGTTAGAAGCATTTAGGTGGTGAAATAAATATCTTCATTCCTGTTATGCCACTTCGCATCAATTCCCGAAAAGCACCTGAAGGGTTAATAAACTAGCTGAAAGCAATTTTTAATATATTGAGGGGCGCTGTTTTTAAAATGGTCTCACTTTTGGGGGGTTTCCAATACATAGAACTCCCAAAGTCACTTCAAAACTTAATAGGTCCCTGAAAAAAAAGTTTTGTAAATTTTCTTGGAAGAATGAACAAGGACTTAAGATACATTTATAAATCCTCTAAAAACCCAACAAAATAACCCAACATTTTATAACTGGAGCTGACGTGAAGCCGACACGAGGGAAACGTTATTTATTGATGTTTTGTGGGGTGTAACTGTCTGTATTACAGGGAGAATCATTCAAAGTTCAAACATTGCAAAGTTTTTGTAACATTCCTGATATTTTTTATAAGTAAATGCAGAAAATATCGACATAAATTTACCATGATCATAAAGTACAATATGTCACAAAAAACAATCTGAAAATCAGTGGGATATGTGGAAGCGTTCCAGAGTTATTAACACAAAGTGACACTGGTCAGATTTTACACGATTGTCTCAGTCGCTAAAGGGTTTAAAGGCTGCAATCGTGCTCTGCAGATCCTCTGTTACTCCTCCTGGTAGAAAAGAGACAACTGGGTGTCACCAGTAGGGGGGTATGTCTCAACTGTCCAATCAGTGCAGCCAGCATCAGACAGTGTAGGGACGCACCCCTGTGACTTGAGGAATGGTAATATCCAATGATACATAAATGTCCAGGTGGAATAACAGAGGAATGACAGCACACTATTATGAGAGCAGGTCTAGATAGTTTGTATGTTGCAGATCTGCAGGGTCCCGATGACAGCGCCCCTGTGCTCCGCAGTCGGATACATGCTTATGACGGACAGCCTCCATCGCTGTGTAAATGTCTTGTTATCAATGCTAATGAAATCTCAGGAATGCCGACAATTTATGGAGCCGCCATCATTTACGTGGCGAGATTCTGCGAATTTTCCACACGCCAGCAATGTACAGTAATAATAAAAGTAAAATACGAGCGGAAGCCACGATGGAAGAAAAGCCAAGAGTAGGGATGAGAGGGGAGAGCACCCAAAGATGGGGCATCTGCTCCAATGTGTCAGTGTGATGGATACACTGCAGGGCGAGGAATGCCAGAAATGAAGGCTCGTCCCCGCACCTCCACCAGAGCCGCATTCACACGAGACGTGTCTGCTCCCCTGGACAGGACGATAATTCAGAGATTTCCAGCTCCGCATCTCAGTAATAGATTAAAACGTCAGACATTCAAAGCATCTTCTCCGGATCTGCGGGAAGATACAAAAAGCACCTGCCGGGATAATGAGCGGCGGGCGAGATCACCGAACCCCGATCCCAGGAGGCAGGACAGATTATATGCAGCACAATCTGAACAGACCCCGAGGATAAGTGATATAATGTGTGTACACAGTGACTGCAGCAGCAGAATAGTGAGTGCAGCTCTGGGGTATAATACAGAATGTAACTCAGGACCAGTAATGTAATGTATGTACACAGTGACTGCACCAGCAGAATAGTGAGTGCAGCTCTGGAGTATAATACAGGAGGTAACTCAGGATCAGTAATATAATGTATGTACAGTGACTGCACCAGCAGAATAGTGAGTGCAGCTCTGGAGTATAATACAGGATGTAACTCAGGATCAGTAATGTAATGTATGTACACAGTGACTGCACCAGCAGAATAGTGAGTGCAGCTCTGGAGTATAATACAGGATGTAACTCAGGATCAGTAATGTAATGTATGTACACAGTGACTGCACCAGCAGAATAGTGAGTGCAGCTCTGGAGTATAATACAGGATGTAACTCAGGATCAGTAATGTAATGTATGTACATAGTGACTGCACCAGCAGAATAGTGAGTGCAGCTCTGGAGTATAATACAGGATGTAACTCAGGATCAGTAATGTAATGTATGTACACAGTGACTGCACCAGCAGAATAGTGAGTTCAGCTCTGGAGTATAATACAGGATGTAGCTCTGGTATACAGTAATGTAATGTATGTACACAGTGACTGCACCAGCAGAATAGTGAGTGCAGCTCTGGGGTATAATACAGGATATAACTCAGGATCAGTAATGTAATGTATGTACACAGTGACTGCACCAGCAGAATAGTGAGTGCAGCTCTGGGGTATAATACAGGATGTAACTCAGGATCAGTAATGTAATGTATGTACACAGTGACTGCACCAGCAGAATAGTGAGTGCAGCTCTGGAGTATAATACAGGATGTAACTCAGGATCAGTAATGTAATGTATGTACACAGTGACTGCACCAGCAGAATAGTGAGTGCAGCTCTGGAGTATAATACAGGATGTAACTTCGGCTCAGTAATGTATGTACACAGTGACTGCAGCAGCAGAATAGTGAGTGCAGCTCTGGAGTATAATACAGGATGTAACTTAGGATCAGTAATGTAATGTATGTACACAGTGACTGCTCCAGCAGAATAGTGAGTGCAGCTCTGGAGTATAATACAGGATGTAACTCAGGATCAGTAATGTAATGTACGTACACAGTGATTGCACCAGCAGAATAGTGAGTGCAGCTCTGGAGTATAATACAGGATGTAACTCAGGATCAGTAATGTAATGTATGTACACAGTGACTGCACCAGCAGAATAGTGAGTGCAGCTCTGGGGTATAATACAGGGATGTAACTCAGGATCAGTAATGTAATGTATGTACACAGTGACTGCACCAGCAGAATAGTGAGTGCAGCTCTGGAGTATGATACAGGATATAACTCAGGATCAGTAATGTAATGTATGTACACAGTGACTGTACCAGCAGAATAGTGAGTGCAGCTCTGAGTTATAATACAGGGTGTAACTCAGGATCAGTAATGTAATGTATGTACACAGTGACTGCACCAGCAGAATAGTGAGTGCAGCTCTGGGGTATAATACAGGATGTAACTCAGGATCAGTAATGTATGTACACAGTGACTGCACCAGCAGAATAGTGAGTGCAGCTCTGGGGTATAATACAGGATGTAACTCAGGATCAGTAATGTAATGTATGTACACAGTGACTGCACCAGCAGAATAGTGAGTGCAGCTCTGGAGTATAATACAGGATGATCAGAGGATGACATGTCCTTTACTTATAATCCAGAACAATAAAATGGCGCTATCTCTCCTGATGTGACCGGACATGGAAAGAGACACCAAATTCTGCCAGTTTGGATCACATCACACAAATTATCAGATAAACCTCCAGCACTGGGAGAAGTCAGCGTCACCTGTGCTTAGTATCAGAACAGAGAACGTTTCAGACCTGCCGCTTCACTTAGATTTTCCAATTTGTGACAGCGGGACGACAGGCTCCACTTACTTTAATTCAGAGATAGAAAGTGATAAATTGGCTTGTGGCAGCGAGCGTGGAGAGCGACATGAGCAGAACGCGGCAGCGAGGGCCCTACAGATCCACGGTTATTGCTTTTATAGTGTGATGTCTGGGGGGATAACGGGAAGAAATGGAGACGTGAGGACAGACGGCCTCCTGCTGCCTCCGGATCTTGTCCATCATCCGTGGAGACACAGGCGAGGAACTGCAGCGGTGTTAGACAAAACGATGGTAAGGGAAAAGGAGGAAAATGCAGAAATACCAATGTCATTAGCGCCATACTGAACATAGGTAAAATCAGAGACCGGTGACCGTGTGGCCACGGCCCCATAAAGGAACAGCTTCAGTCGGGTTAGACTTTCCATTATTTTATCATAATGAAACTAAGCCCCTTAAATAACAAAATCTTACTCTAAGCAGTAAATTAGAACTAATTCCCCTCTAATTGGCAGCTGAAAGTCTCTCCTGTTCATAAAGTAAGTGATAGTAAAACCACCAAAAACATTAAAGACAAAAAAAAAAAGAAAACCTAGGAAATAAACAGACGGGAAGGAGACCATGTAAATAAGGAGCCTTCAATCCCAAGGCTCAGCTAGTGCCATCTGAGAACAGTCATTGGAGGCAGCAGAAATGAGCGCAGCAGACGTGACGTCACCACTGCAGCCAATCAACGAGGACCGGAGCAGCAGTGGAGGCAGCAGACGATGGGCTGCAGTGGTGATGTGACAATGAGGACCAGAGCAGGAATGAAGTCAGCAGATATGGGCGCTGCAGACATGACGTCACCACTGCAGCGATTAACGAGGACCGGAGCAGCAGTGGAGGCAGCAGATATGGGCGCTGCAGACGATCGGCTGCAGTGGTGACGTGACAATGAGGACCAGAGCAGCAGTGAAGGCAGCAGATATGGGCGCTGCAGACATGACGTCACCACTGCAGCCGATTAACGAGGACCGGAGCAACAGTGAAGGCAGCAGATATGGGCGCTGCAGACATGACGTCACCACTGCAGCTGATTAACGAGGACCGGAGCAGCAGTGAAGGCAGCAGATATGGGCGCTACAGACGTGACGTCACCACTACAGCCGATTAACGAGGACCAGAGCAGCAGTGGAGGCAGCAGATATGGGCGCTGCAGACGTGACGTCACCACTACAGCCAATTAACGAGGACCAAAGCAGCAGTGGAGGCAGCAGAGAAGAGCGCAGCAGACGATCGGCTGCAGTGGTAACGTCACAATGAGGACCGGAGCAGCAGTGGAGAAAGCAGATATGGGCGCTGCAGACGTGATGTCACCACTACAGCAGATCAACGAGGATCGGAGACAGTGCTGGATCCAGGGATGGCGAGTAACAAGTCCACTTGTTATTTTAGACCTCTGCAATCTTATGGTATAATAATATTTTAAAAGAGACAACCCCTTTAAGGGCGAAGTGTCAGGGCACTGATGTAAATGGCGCTGTGTGCAGAAGACACAAGAGTGTAAAGAGCCGCGACCACATGGTGCTGTGGAGATGGACAGGTTGTATCAGCCGGCTAACGTCCAATTGTACAGATCTTCTGGAAAACGAGTTAACAACTTACTAATTGGTGATATTTCCAGAAACATCGTCTGAAAAGACGATTCTGACAATATGCGTTTACACCGGTAATTGCCGCCCATCTGATGATCAAGGGCCTCGTTCTTCAAAGCTCTTTATTCATGCGCCGCCACATTAAACACAAGCGTGGCGCGTTCCGAAAATGTTCTGGGTAACGATCAGCATTTCTCTGAGAAACGGCAATTTATGTAAGGAGAAATCAGTGAAGCAGTGGAGGAATGTGAAATGTCACTTAAGTGTTTTCCACTTACTTTTTTGTCATTTTATAACCAGAGACAGGAGAAGAACGCTTTATCTTTCTAATTAGGTCTTATATTGTAATTCAGGGTAAGACACAACAACAGTGCTTTAAGAGGATTTCCTAATGGCACGTGGAGATCTCCGCAGCAGAACGCATCTCGTCACCAGCCAGGATCAGGTCTATGTGCCGTGAAGGTATGTGCTCCAGGAGCCATCTCGCCATCAGCCAGGATCAGGCCTGTGTACAGGGTAAGGTATGTGCTCCAGGAGCCATCTCATCACCAGCCAGGATCAGGTCTATGTGCCGTGAAGTTATGTGCTCCAGGAGCCATCTCGCCACCAGTCAGGATCAGGCCTGTGTGCCGGGGAAGTTATGTGCTCCAAGAGCCATCTCGCCTCCAGCCAGGATCAGGCCTGTGTGCCGGGGAAGTTATGTACTCCAGGAGCCATCTCATCACCAGCCAGGATCAGGCCTGTGTACAGGGGAAGGTATGTGGTCCAGAAGCCATCTCGCCACCAGCTAGGATCAGGCCTGTGTGCCGGGAAGGTATGTACTCCAGGAGCCATCTAGCCACCAGCCAGGATCAGGCCTGTGTGTCGGGGAAGTTATGTACTCCAGGAGCCATCTCATCACCAGCCAGGATCAGGCCTGTGTGCCGGGAAGGTATGTGCTCCAGGAGCCATCTAACCACCAGCCAGGATAAGCCTGTGTGCCGGGAAGGTATGTACTCCAGGAGCCATCTCGCCACCAGCCAGGATCAGGCCTGTGTGCCGGGGAAGGTATGTACTCCAGGAGCCATCTCGCCACCAGCCAGGATCAGGTCTGTGTGCCGGGGAAGGTATGTACTCCAGGAGCCATCTCGCCACCAGCCAGGATCAGGCCTGTGTGCCGGGAAGGTATGTGCTCCAGGAGCCATCTAGCCACCAGCCAGGATAAGCCTGTGTGCCGGGAAGGTATGTACTCCAGGAGCCATCTCGCCACCAGCCAGGATCAGGCCTGTGTGCCGGGAAGGTATGTACTCCAGGAGCCATCTAGCCACGATAAGCCTTTGTGCCGGGAAAGGTATGTACTCCAGGAGCCATCTAACCACGATAAGCCTGTGTACAGGGGAAGGTATGTACTCCAGGAGCCATCTCGCCACCAGCCAGGATCAGGCCTGTGTGCCGGGGAAGGTATGTACTCCAGGAGCCATCTCGCCACGATAAGCCTGTGTACAGGGGAAGGTATGTACTCCAGGAGCCATCTCGCCACCAGCCAGGATCAGGCCTGTGTGCCGGGGAAGGTATGTACTCCAGGAGCCATCTCGCCACCAGCCAGGATCAGGCCTGTGTGCAGGGAAGGTATGTGCTCCAGGAGCCATCTAGCCACCAGCCAGGATCAGGCCTGTGTGCCGGGAAGGTATGTGCTCCAGGAGCCATCTCATCACCAGCCAGGATAAGCCTGTGTGCCGGGAAGGTATGTGCTCCAGGAGCCATCTCGCCACCAGCCAGGATCAGGCCTGTGTGCCGGGAAGGTATGTGCTCCAGGAGCCATCTCGTCACTGAGATTTCACCTCTAATCAGCGCCAGTATCACCATGTCATCGCTCTGGACTGTGCTCCACCAACCATCAAAGGGGCACGAGCCTATCAACACTCTGTGCTGGACTTGCTAATTAAAGTAACACGTTCATGACTCAGGAGGTAATTAGGAAGGACTGGGCGATAAGAACGGCTGAAACGCGGCACTAATCTCCTTTATACAACGCTTGGCTTTGCGCTTTTATATGAGAGCACAAGGGCATCCGTAATCCGCAGCGGAGTTATAGATTGGTGGCCCTCTACGGAATTCACCACTAGGGTCACGGAGGGACACGGTGCATCTGCAGATGATTTTGATATCAGAATATTATAGGCACGTCAGGGAAATATTGCATTACTATGTGATGTCCCAGGTAGGCTAGAGACGTACAGTCTACCTAGGAGGCCATTTTTTTGTCAGGTCTCCAGTGATATCGGATTTTTATCTAATCTTTAACACCCTTAAGGGTATGCCACACTAAACAATATCGCTAACGGGATCGCTAAAAACGTCACTATTTAGCGATCCCGTTAGCGATATTGTTCAGTGCGGCAGCTTCCAGCGACGAGCTTCCTGCTGTGATCTCGCTCGTCGCTGGAATCGCTCCGGACCCTATTTCATCGCTGGCGCTCCCGCTGGGTAAGTATCTAATCGCTGTGTGGCACCTTTTCTTAGCGATTTAGCGGTACTTTTGTACCGCTAAAGTCGTTAAGAAGATCGCTAACGGCGATAGCGTCGTTAACTATATCGCTAAATGCGGCAGCATTTAGCGATATAGAAACAATCCCGCTAGCGATCTCATTAGTATGCAACGCTAACGAGATCGCTAGCGGGATCGAGTAGTGTGGCAGTACCTTAAGTCTAATAAGGTGGACAAATAAAAATCCCAATCCTCATTCCTAACACATGCATGCTTACTTCGGGTGAGCATGCACATGTTCTCAATATGGAGTTGACTTTTCTTTTGTGAAAACCAAAAAAAAAAAAAAAAAAAAAATCATCTGCAGTTTGGGAGAATCCAGACGACCCCATGCACATTAGATGGTTGGATGGCTCGGAAAATATCCTCAATTCTGGCCATCGAGGTTACAATTTCTGCATCACGTGCACCTTACTGTGACCCTTCAGCATCGGTGCAGCACGGGAGGAGACTGAGGATGAGAGGTAGGTGGAAGGTTACTGCAGGGAGTACAGGAAGGTGGGAAGACGGGGGGAGGGAGAAACCTTAGAAATGAGACCCGCTGCCTGGGATCCATGCAGGAAATGTTTCCGCAGGCAGTTTCACTCCTTTTACATTTACGTTTCATTTTTCTTCCTTTAGAGGTAATACAGGCTCCTCATTACTGGGGATTAGGTTCTGTATCAGCAACAGTTTCATACAAGATGCAATATTCAGGCCGCCGTGGTGTCTTTTGTAGATGTGTCCTGGTTCCTTGTGCAAAAAATGAGCTGAATAATGAAATCTTTCTACAACTTAAAACAAATAATAAAAATCAACTTGAAAGGAATCGGTTTCCTGGCGTCCTGCTTCATCCCTCAGAACAGATGGAAGGATACAGTAAAAAAAAAAAAATGTTCCCTGTGGTGGTGCCAGCAGCCAGGAGAGGCTTGTGTCGTCCTCTGGCCGCTGGGACGAGGTTTCGACTCATATTTAACAGCTTGTACATAATGTGCTGAAGCGGAAACATGAGAGGCTTTATAGTTACCCGACACTGCGGCCAGGAAGAAACGCTGCGCACAGTCTGTGTGCGGCCATGAAGAAACGCTGCGCACAGTCTGTGTGCGGCCAGGAAGTAACGCTGCGCACAGTCTGTATGGGCCCAGGAAGTAACGCTGCGCACAGTCTGTGTGCGGCCAGGAAGTAACACTGCGCACAGTCTGTATGGGCCCAGGAAGTAACGCTGCGCACAGTCTGTGTGCGGCCAGGAAGTAACGCTGCGCACAGTCTGTATGGGCCCAGGAAGTAACGCTGCGCACAGTCTGTGTGCGGCCAGGAAGTAACACTGCGCACAGTCTGTATGGGCCCAGGAAGTAACGCTGCGCACAGTCTGTGTGCGGCCAGGAAGTAACGCTGCGCACAGTCTGTATGGGCCCAGAAAGTAACGCTGCGCACAGTCTGTGTGCGGCCAGGAAGTAACACTGCGCACAGTCTGTATGGGCCCAGGAAGTAACGCTGCGCACAGTCTGTGTGCGGCCAGGAAGTAACGCTGCACACAGTGTGTGCGGCCAGGAAGTAATGCTGCGCACAGACTGGATGCGGCCAGGAAGTAACGCTACGCACAGACCGGATGCGGCCAGGAAGTAACGCTACGCACAGACCGGATGCGGCCAGGAAGTAACGCTACGCACAGACCGGATGCGGCCAGGAAGTAACGCTGCGCACAGTCTGGATGCGGCCAGGAAGTAACGCTGCGCAAAGTCTGTATGCGGCCAGGAAGTAACGATGCGCACAGTCTGGATGCGGCCAGGAAGTAATGCTGCGCACAGTCTGGATGTGACCAGGAAGTAACGCTGCGCACAGTCTGAATGCTGTCAGGAAGTACCCTGCACACAGTCTGTGTGTGGCCAGGAAGGGTACCCCTTTATTTTTAAAAACCAGCTATGGGAAAGCAGACAGCTCTGAGCTGGTATAAGTAGTCTGGGAATAGGCTAATGAAAATGAACCTTCTCAGCATATTAATATCAGCTCACAGCTGTCTGCTTAGCTTTACTGGTTATTAAAAAGTGGATTAAAAACATATATATATATATATATATATATATATATATATATATATATATATATATATATATATATATATATATATATATGACGTGGGGTTCCCCTATTTTAAATAACAAGCAAATGCTAAGCAGACAACTGTGGGCTGATATTACTAGGCTGGTAAGCTCCATGGATATTGGCCCCTTCCCAGCCAATAAGAGCAGCCCTCAGCAGCCCTAGAATTGTGTAATGTCCGCTGACATCAAGCCCATGGGTTAGTAATGTAGGAGACATCTGTCAGACACCCCTACATTACTAAGCCCAGAGTCAAAAGAAAAACACACACAGAAAAGTCCTTCAATTAAAAAGTACTCCACAACAAAAGCAAAAAAATAAGTAATCCACACTTGTCCACCATAATCCATAATATGGAAGTCCCACGACGATCCCTGTCTTCTTCATCCAGTCTATGGAGCTATGTTCAGAGAATGCAGCTCCACAGACTGGAGCAACAACCACTGCCAGTTCCCATACTGTACAGCGTGAGAACCCGGCAGCTGTGACACCAAAAGATTACCGCAGTTCACAGCTGTTGAACTGCGGTAACCTTCACAACATCACCACTCGCAGCAACACAACTTACTGCGAAGTGTGAGAGCCGGAAGTAACTTGTCACACTGCAAGTGCTGCTGATGTCCGTAAGGTTACCGCAGTTTTAGCAGCTGTAAACAGTGATAAACTTAAAAGACGTCACCGCAGCCGGGTTCTCACGATGCACTGTGTGAGAACCTGGCTGCTGCTGCTGCTCTAGTCTATGGAGCTACATTCGCTCAACAGGGCTCCATACACTGGAGAAAAAATATGGGGATCGTCGTGGGACATCCATGTTATAGATTATTGTTAATAAATGGGTAAAAGATGGCAAGTGTCAAGGATTGCTTTTTACAATTAAAGGTGTTTTCGGTGTGTGTGTAATGCGGGTGTCTGACAGACGCCTCTCCATTACTAACCCCTGGGATTGAGGTCAGCGGACATTACACAGCTAACATCAACCCCAAAACCATTACCCCAATTGCCACAGCATCAAGGCAATCAAGAAGAGCTGAGGCAAAGAGTCAGAATTGGTGCAATGGATGCGTCATTTTTGGGGAGGCTGAGGGCTGCTCTTATTAGGATGGGAAGGGGCCGATATCCATGGTTCTTCCCAGCCCAAAAATTTCACAGTGCAGCTGTCTTCTTAGCCTTTGCTGGCTAATAAAAATATGGGTACCCCACATCATTTTTTTTGGATACCCTCTTTTTAATAACCTGTAAAGGCTAAGAAGACAGCTGTGAACTGATATTAATAGGCTGAAAAGTTACATGTTTATTGGCCCCTTCTCAGACTAAAACCAGCTCACAGCTGTCTGCTTTCCCTTAGCTAGTTTTAAAAAGGAGGTCCAGACACTATTTTTTCGTTTATTTATCTATTCTAGTCTGCCTGTGAATTTACTGTACTTGACAGATGAAATGTCAGGTTTCCTTTGAGATGTGTGCGCAAAAATTTGACGGCATGCGCATGGCCCGTGAGATTTGTTTTCTCACACCCACTGTCACTGGCAAGTCTCGTCTGATATACGGGGCCACTCGCAGCATGCTGTGATTTTTTTTCTCATACAGATTCAAGATGAGAAAAAAAAATGAATAGCACAAAATAATATTAGTCAGAGTGCAATCCGATTTTTTATTGGATTACACTAGTCCGATTTATACACAGATGAAAGGAGTAAGATGGTCCGGCGGTGTCATCACTAATAAGCCTTGATGAAACACAACACCATGTACAGGCACATTCATCTGCGGCTCCCATTAGTAATGTTGCTCTTCTGTCCATTAGACGCCATGAACTGGACGTGAATAATTAAAGTGTCGTTCGGAAGGAGTGCAGGAGATGGGCAGGAAAAATAATAAGCACTTATCTGCAATTGTAATGTCTCGGCCGCCGCTTCTCTGTGATATACAATCTATTTAATGCTACGTTACTGATTACCCAGAAATCCATCTGCTCTGCGCAGTCAGGCAGGGATCACAGTCATCGGGATTATCGGAGACGCTTACCGACTCAACATAATGAAAACTGCATAGAAAGACATTTAATCAAAGCTAAAATCAATTCTTGGAGAAGTGTTGGGCCGGGCACGGCGGCTGCGGATGACCAAGTCACCAGGGCTGTGTATTGTGCGCTGACAGAAGGCGTTTACATTACTAGGAATCCTACAATTTCTAAGAATTCTCCGGAATGATGGAGGATTATGGCGATAACCTGGAACATCAAGTCCATGCACACACTCTGCAGAGGCCGCTCAGGACGGACCACCCTGCGGGTTGGTGGCTTTCTCGTCTGCACCAAGCATTTCGCACATCACTAAACTGAATGTCTCAGTTGGGGAAAGTCTTGCATCCTAATGCCATATATTTGGTCCCGCTAATGGGCTGCGCATCTGTATCTTCTTGCTGAGAGGTAGGGAAACAGCTGTGGAGGACACGAGGGGCCGGCAGCGTGTGCTAAATGCATTACCTTAGAGGGGGACATACGGGACAAGGGGACATAAAAGGTAATTCACAACGTCCAGGGCGCCTGTACTGTATCCGACTGCCCGGTGCCCACCATCAAGCAACTGCAGCTCCTATGGCTGCCGGATGTACATAGACCCCACTGTTCAAATATTACACCTGTCCTATTAATAATAGGACGTGAGCACGAGACCGGCCAAAACATGGGCGCTACCGACAGATCCCACAATTGTTCCCTCCATTTCATTCAGAGGAAACCACAAAACATGAACTAATCAAAAAGAGAAAAATCTCCCTCCCTATCCTTGGACTTATAATACTTTTGGATTCTTGCTAGGTTTTACTCTGTAGGATCTCTACATGTCCGTGGGACTCCCTGCTTGTTCGGTGGCTGCACAGAGGATGCTCCGCTGGCGGACAGTTTGCACTGAGGCTTCATTAGCCTGTAAGGTGTCTCAAATGTAAGAAACATCTGTCACAAATGATAAAAGTGGCATCCAATTACTAATAGGATAGGTTATAACTTATAATGTATGATAAAAAGGGGACGACTGCGTGGGCAGCCACCGAGGACAGGGGGCCAAAGTGTGCCGAGATGATGGGACGGTGGCGAGCCTTGCGACCACCAGTCCCTGGATTATATGCATCACCCTCCTAGTACTACAGTAGCTGCAGGGATGGCGGAGTCCTCCCGGGCCGGTTCAGTGAATGTCGGATTACTATGGAGCCCCCAGAGGTGCAAAGGATTCCACCCTTCAGCGTCAGGTAAATGCATTAACCATATAAAGGAGATAGATCGTCCGTGGATTAGGAGGAAAGCAGATGTGCCGTAGGCTGCGATGTGCACAATGATGTTCTTCACACACAGAAAGCCAAAAGCCGGAGGCTGCGGAAATCCACTTCTGCCCTATTGCAGCAGATTTACAGGTGTAATGAGCCGCAGCAGGAGCGACCACATCCCACAGGTGGAAGACTACCAGAAAATTACACTGGTGGACGGGCGATTTCATAGTGCTAGGACATCTGCACGTGATCATGGAAGACAGGGGTGATGAAAAGGAAAGATCTTTATTCCCTGCGGCTTCTCGTGTCACTAATCCACTACCAATGGGGGCAGATGATTGGCAGATGAGCAGAACTTCTGGACTACGGAACAAATATTAAAGAAATAAAATCAAGTTTTACTAGTACATCAAATCATGAAACTAAAGGTCTATCTGAAGGATTTTGGATCCCCAAAAGGAGGAAAACCACCACTATTAAGGGGGTATTTGCAGGGTTCCGGCCACGGACCTGGACGATGTCTGATGATGGGATACATATGTAACAATGTTGAAACTTTCTGTCCATGTACGGTTTTAAAACAAAAACAAACAATGGCGGAGTAGAGGGGGAAACTTTACGGATTGTCTACCGCACGATCCGGAGGAGATCACATCATCCACTTCATAAAGAGAACGTGGGACGGAGCGGGCCTGCGACGGCTAACAAGGTTGTTGTAGATGACAATCACCAGCCTGCAGCAGACAGAACGCAGGCGGAGGCTGCGGATACAGCAGATGACGATAATGACATTCTCCTGGCGGCAGCGGGCAATTGTAGTCACACAATGGGGGCGATTATCCGCTTTTCTGTACACCGCATCATGATCATCGGCCGAGTGCAGGAGCCCAGCTACAGTCTGCGTGTCCTCAGCCCAGGTCCATGTGATTTATCAGCCGATCACCGGCGACTCTTTTACTAAGCTTGTGTAGTCAGTTACATTATGTCCCCTGCTCAAGTCACAGCCGAAGCAGCAGTGGAGAGTAAAGATGGCAAGCCCAGCAATTAAAGAGCTGGCAGGAAAGCAGAGATTTCTGAATGCAGCTTTGGTAGTGATTAAGAATATCAGAAATAACAGTGAGTGGCACTAAAAGTCCCAGCATGCCACAGACATTGCATAGCTGGAAATACCGGATGGGGATTCCCGGACTGCAAGATGAATGCCCCAAATAATGCACGAAACCACAAGTGCTCAGATCATCATCATCCTCCGGTGACAGGGGACACATTCCTGCTCCCGAAGTCTTACCCCACATGTTCCTAGTAACTCTGAGAAGATGGACAAATAAGGCAAAATCTGCCGGCAGCGAGATGAAAAATAAGGACGAAATCGAATTACCCAATACAAACTAATGATGGCATTAATTATAAGGAGTCCGGGTAGGAGGAAGACCAAGTGCCAAGTATGCGGGACATAAATACAGAAAGTCTGACGTTCTCCTGGCAGCCGAGAAGTCGGCGAAGATGGGAAGTGATGGAGCCGAAAGACCCTCAATATCCCGCTCGTCGCTTGCTGCTTTATTCTGTATTCAACAGATCTGGGTAAAACGAAAGGAGGAAAGATTTTTCCAGGACAAAGTGGTGCATTAAGGCAGCGATGAGATAACACCATGCGGTCAGGTATTGCACCTTTTAGGCGGCTTATTACAGTGCTTCCCATTAATTATAAGCCCTCCTGCCCAGCACTTTCCGGGTGCCTCGCAGGGTGCAGGAGCGTCTCTCCACACCCGTCACATGGAGCCTAATACAGTTTTGCAGCTATTTACTTCGCTTTGCTTCAATTCCTCACTATTCACAAAGTCTCCGTTTGCTACATGTGAACGCAGCCATTGCCGGAGATACATAAAGCGTTTCAGTATCTGGTTACTGTGTATGAGCGTCCAGTAGGACGAGCTCTGACCTGGTTATGGAGCAGTTCACATTCAGCTCTATTCTCAGCCTCTTGACCCATTGGCACATATGTATGGGGCAAGATTACAGGGGGAGACCTCACAGTCACACGCTGACATTGATACCGGGGCAGCTGATGTTTGCCCGTCCTGCAGAATGAAAGCGAGTGATGGAAGCATCTGTGTCTGACTTCTCACGGCTTTATCATCCTCCGCATGAGTCCACTGTGAATGAGACCGTCAGTGATGGGGCCTGCTTCGTGTTTTTCATGGAGGGACATAAGGGCTAAAAATGCTGATTTTTGCATAAATCAATGGAACAAGACATTAATATCTGAGAAACCTGGTTCTTTATCCACTACTGAAGTCTATGGAAGAGGGAGGAGGCAAGTGTGAACATGAGGTAGAGACTCACAGACCAATGTTGCGACTGCTTTCTAGTGTTTTATCTCACCCCAATTCTTGATTCACAGCCACACTGCTCTGTACTGCTCTATAATGACCTCCATGATGACAATGCTTTCTAGCAAGCGCTTTATCTCACACCAGTGCTGGATTCTCAGTTACACTGTTCAGTACTAATGTATAAAAGTCCAAAACCCTGATTTCTACTAAGCATTTCTCTAACCCTAGAGCTGCAGTCATAGCTAAATTGCTCATTTCTGCTTTATAATAAATGGTTCTCTCACCCTAGAGCTGTAGCCACAGATACACTGCTCAGTAATGCAGTAAAATGTTCTCCATGCCACTGCTTTCTAGTGAGCATTTTATCTCACATTCACTAGGACATCATAGAAGCCAGACTCGATCCACTAGCTGCGAGCACAGGCATGCAAGCCCGGGGCTGCGAGCACAGGCATGCAAGCCCGGGGCTGCGAGCACAGGCATGCAAGCCCGGGGCTGCGAGCACAGGCATGCAAGCCCGGAGCTGCAAGCATAGGCATGCAAGCCTGGGGCTGCGAGTACAGGCATTCAAGCCAATGGCTGCGAGCACAGGCATTCAAGCCTGGGGCTGAGAGCACAGGCATGCGAGCACAGGCATGCAAGCCCGGGGCTGCGAGCACAGGCATGCAAGCCCGGGGCTGCGAGCACAGGCATGCAAGCCCGGGGCTGCGAGCACAGGCAACGCAAGCCCGGGGCTGCGAGCACAGGCAACGCAAGCCCGGGGCTGCGAGCACAGGCAACGCAAGCCCGGGGCTGCGAGCACAGGCAACGCAAGCCCGGGGCTGCGAGCACAGGCAACGCAAGCCCGGGGCTGCGAGCACAGGCAATGCAAGCCCGGGGCTGCGAGCACAGACATGCAAGCCCAGGGCTGCGAGCACAGACATGCAAGCCCAGGGCTGCGAGCACAGACATGCAAGCCCAGGGCTGTGCTCCTTCAGGACTGAAGATAAGCCCTCTTGATAAGCCCTCTTATCAAACCTTAAAAACTGCTCTAAAATTGCAATTACATCCTCACACTGCATACCTTTACATTAGATAGGTCACTATCAAGCGAGTAAGATGGAAGGGAGTATGGCTGCAGGATCGGACGGCACAGGGACAATTTGTAACCATGGAAATACGTCAGTCTGTTTAGGAGCTGTATACTAATAATAATAATCTTTATTTTTATATAGCGCTAACATATTCCGCAGCGTTTTACAGTTTGCACACATTATCATTGCTGTCCCCGATAGGGCTCACAATCTAGATTCCCTATCAGTATGTTTTTTTGGAGTGTGGGAGGAAACCGGAGTGCCCGGAGGAAACCCACGCAAACACGGGGAGAACATACAAACTCCTTGCAGATGTTGTCCTTGGTGGGACTCGAACCCAGGACTCCAGCACTGCAAGGCTACAGTGCTATCCACTGAGCCACCGTGCTGCCCCTATACAGAAAGGTTAGGAGATATTAAAAGGGATAGTTCATTACTGGATATCCCTGTGTTATCAAATCAGTGCTCCCTAGAAAATAAAAACAAATGTATATTCTCCACCTGCAGGGGCGCCGTTCTAGCATGTGACCACTGCAGACAATCAGCAGCGACTTATCAATATTCCGTCACAGCGATGTTCACCTTGATAAAATAGTAAAGGCTACAGTCAATCCATGCCTTTAACATTATTAGCAAAATGTAAGAATCAAAGCTTTTATGAACCGTGTTGCAAAAAGCAAGGAGAAGCCTTCATGACGAGTCCGTGGTCCCTCCATAACGACTGCTCCACATTACAATGGATCATATAAACCCCTTATTAGAAATTCCTTCTAACCGAGATTCACATTCAGGTCCAGACACCCTTTTACATTGCTTATTCCTTACCGGTGTTGATATTTGTCTCCTATGTAGCTACATGGCGTGAGATATGGCGAGTGTCACTCGTGCTGACAGGGACAAGGCGGTGTGTGGAGTGATACATGACTGATGGGTTTTCGGGACGAGCGCCTCTCGCAGTCTTTCCAGCCGCACTGATGCTTATGGACATGCCAGCCTTGTTTGCTTCCAGTGCTCAGACTGGTCACAGGAGAATACCGCAGTAATGGGATGCACATGTTCAAAGCTGGAAAATAATTAGGGTCACCAGTCGATCCAGAAGCTTGCGGGAAAATATAAACACTCAGCTCTGTCCCATCTTCCACGCACGGAGCACTCTTATATTGAGTCTCCATGTGACCGAGATATGAGCCTGAAGCACATGGCAAGCTACAAATGGGCTGGTAAACAGTAATTACAGCGATCCCACACCACACATGTAATTGTAGCCGCATGGGGTTAAATAAAACATTAAACTATACATTGAGTACAGCAGGGGGTGGTAATTACCGCACCGTTCACCATTACATGGCTCCACTCCACTAAGCTGGTAATTACCCGCAGACCATTGCACCGCCGAGCGCCAGAATTCATCACTCCCAGGGACTTCAGGAGCAGGTTTATAATATTCCACTATTCACATCAACATAAAAGATTAATAGGATTATTCCAATCTTGAGATTTCCTTGGCTTTATACTGCCTCAGCCACTGATTTCCTGTACTGCGGGCGGGCAGGCGCTCCTTACTGCTGCGTACGCGCTGGATCACCCTATAGATCTCAATAGAGAAGGATGATTGGTGGATGCACTGGATCACCCTATAGATCTGAATAGATAAGGATGATGGTGGATGCGGGGACTACAGCGCATGCGCTGATCACCCTATAGATCTGAATAGAGAAGGATGATGGATGCGGGGACTACTGTGCATGAGCTGGATCACCCTATAGATCTGAATAGAGGAGAATGATGGTGGATGTGCTGGATCACCCTATAGATCTGAATAGAGAAGGATGATGGTGGATGCGCTGGATCACTGTATAGATCTGAATAGAGGAGAATGATGGTGGATGCGCTGGATCACCCTATAGATCTGAATAAAGGAGAATGATGGTGGATGCGCTGGATCACCCTATAGATCTGAATAGAGGATAATGATGGTGGATGCGCTGGATCACCCTATATATCTGAATAGAGAAGGATGATGGTGGATGCGCTGGATCACTGTATAGATCTGAATAGAGGAGAATGATGGTGGATGCGCTGGATCACCCTATAGATCTGAATAAAGGAGAATGATGGTGGATGCGCTGGATCACCCTATAGATCTGAATAGAGGATAATGATGGTGGATGCGCTGGATCACCCTATATATCTGAATAGAGAAGGATGATGGTGGATGTGCTGGATCACCCTATAGATCTGAATAGAGAAGGATGATGGTGGATGTGCTGGATCACCCTATAGATCTGAATAGAGAAGGATGATGGTGGATGCAGGGACTACAGCGCATGCACTGGATCACCCTATAGATCTGAATAGAGGAGGATGATGGTGGATGCGCTGGATCACCCTATAGATCTGAAGAGAAGGATGATGGTGGATGCAGGGACTACTGTGCATGAGCTGGATCACCCTATAGATCTCAATAAAGGAGGATGATTGGTGGATGCGGGGACTACTGCGCATGAGCTGGATCACCCTATAGATCTGAATAGAGGAGGATGATGGTGGATGTGCTGGATCACCCTATAGATCTCAATAAAGGAGGATGGTGGATGTGGGGACTACTGTGCACGTGCTGGATCACCCTATAGATCTGAATAGAGAAGGATGATGGTGGATGCAATCCTGCAGGGCAAACCGCAAACGCTAAAAACGGGGCACAGCAGGCCATTGAAGTTATTTATTTTTGCATTGGGATGTGAAGATGAAAATAAGAATTACCCAGCAAATCATTTGCTTGACTCGCTTTGTAGAGTTTGAGTAAAATCACCCAGAGCAGCATGCAAAATACTGCAGAATGCCAAATCTATCTGTCTGATGTCCTCGCCTCCCATGATATTAAACCGATAAGACAAAGTCCCCCCACAGTCGCCTGCTTCTCTGCTGCTGTGTGTGCTATCGGCTTTACAGTCTGGAGACCCCACCGCACAACACAGGCAAGGCAGGGTGGTAGTGGATGAGCAGCGCTCAGGACCAACAATAGTGCTGCAGACGGACCACCCACCGCAGCTCCAGACACCGAGAAAGGCCAATCCAGAAGAGCAGATTTCATCGCATCATTACCAAGTTGTCAAACATAATGGTGACTGCGACACCAGACAATCCCGTATACATCAGTAGCTTCGGCCTCGGGGACAGACGCTCCGCACCATCACGGCTAATGTGGCTGTTCTAACCCCCAAAATTGTAATCTCTCTAAGTATCAGCAGATTTTTCTGTAACAATGTAACAACTGTAAAAGTTGCTATTTCTGTGTGGCAGCTTTAATTTCGGGGAAGATCACACTTCCCGGTGTTTAGGTCGCTGCCAGCCCCTGCGCTCAGTATAAACACGTCAGGCCGCTGGTGCAGTGAGTAAAAGACGCTCGGTCGGCTCTTACATCCAGAGTTTATAAGACGCTCGGCCAGAAGCTGGAGGAGAGAAGCCATTACGTAACATTCGACAAGTGGCGCGAGCGTGGAAAGGAGTCTGCACCAGTAATAGTTTCCTTCCAAGAAATAACCTCCAGAGAGCGGATGGCAGAAAGCTAGAGATGAGCGAACCCGAACTATAAACCCAGCGTCTGGTGCTGAACTCTGAACACACTTCTCCCGGACGGGAGAGAAGCTCTCTGGGGTACTCCGCTTCCTTTCGCAGCCCCCCAGCCCTTACTATGACCATTTTACAGCACCATAGTTCAGGTCCTCATTGACTTCAATGGGGTTTGCTTTCAAGTTCTGATTCCCAAACCAAACTTTGAACTAAAGTTTGAGCAAAACCCAAACATCCATGTGTCCACTCATCCCTAGAGAAAACTGAAACCGCTGGCACACAAGAAATATCTCAGTTTTTTTTCTCAAGAACCCAAGTGTCTGCACTGACGTTATATGGAGGGAGCAATATCTAAGGGGGCACCAGAAATAAACCCCCCAGTGGCAAATTCTGAGTAGTTTATGAGTAATTAGTGGCTGCAAGTGTTTTGCGAGGTTTGGGTCAGCTGCCGGGACGGTCTCACCTGTACCAGCACAACGGCAAAAAAACCTCGGTCTCTGGAGGACCCGGCACACCGTGCATTACAGACACACCATTAATGCCAATGAGGATTGTGTAATGCTCTATTGCACCAGTGGTGGCGCTGTAGGGGAACTGAACACTTGCTTGGGATATCCCCGATTGATCTTCTGGACTATCCTATTATAAAGGGACTGTCCAAAGCCTACAAATTCACAGCCATCAATGCAAAGTAATGGCAGCAATGTCACATTGCTTCAGGGCATGCTGGGAGTAGTAGTTTGGTACAATCTGGACATCACTGGTTATAAGACCGGACATACACAGCGAGTCTGTGAATGAGTCCCAGTAGATGACGGTCTGCAGACGGGACATCGGATCTGCACCATCACAACCTCTGGGAGAACGTCCTGCAGGGAACATCAGGGATTAATGCAGCGTCCTAGACAATGATCCCGCTGACCACCTACTACGGGGCGAGCGCGGAGCGTGCCCTAATCATCCACAATAAACAGACGGCGTCCAAGCAGAACAGCTTCCCGCCTCCTCAGCATTAATATAATGGGATCTCCAGCAGTGTTATACGAGGACAGTGGCCTCAGACACAGCACATGGGCCCATTACCAGCAGCCGCAGAATTTACGAGTCTGGCCACAACTTCTGGATGCCGGGAGGAGGTAGAAGTGCTGCACAAGACGAGACGCGTAAAGGGGCGCTCCACTGTTACATGAAGACCGCCAAACCCCAACAATAATATTATACATCACCCCATATATGTGGATTCAGTAGAATCGGGGCTGAGCTGCAGAGTGAGCGCGGCATCTGGTGGATCCGGGGTTGCCGGGGCTCAGACCCCCGTATGAAAGATGAGCAGCGGCACAAGTTCTGTCCTTTTGTGGATGACACAATATACAGAATTAATGGCAGGAGGCTCGGAGATGCAGTTTTTGCAATTCCCCAATATATCAGTGGGGATTTTCCTGCGCTGTAAATGTTACTTCCCTGCCGTCTGGATTTATGGTGTGGAATAAACACTATGTTACATGCGTGACATTTACAGGAAAATAAAGCAGCAGGGGCTCGTCTTGCATACTTCTGCTGTCACGGATCTGCACATGGCAGGCATTTTTTATGGAGCGTCACGGGAAAGGGCTCAGCTCCAGATCCGCTCATTAGTCTCCGCTTCAAATATCAATAGCTGACAATTACGATGGCGCTGATGTAACTCGCTCTATTTATTCATCACAGGAGCGGAGATCACTTCAGCCTCCGACCTGACCT
>JARQOD010000009.1:64488083-64600307 GCA_033576555.1 Oophaga sylvatica | reverse complement strand
TTCTCAGTGATGTCACCTCTGATCTCTAGTGATGGATAGGAGGCATTCTCAGTGATGTCACCGCTGATCTCTGGTGATGGATAGGAGGCATTCTCAGTGATGTCACCGCTGATCTCTGGTGATGGATAGGAGGCATTCTCAGTGATGTCACCTCTGATCTCTGGTGATGGATAGGAGGCATTCTCAGTGATGTCACCTCTGATCTCTGGTGATGGATAGGAGACATTCTCAGTGATGTCACCTCTGATCTCTGGTGATGGATAGGAGGCATTCTTAGTGATGTCACCTCTGATCTCTGGTGATGGATAGGAGGCATTCTCAGTGATGTCACCGCTGATCTCTGGTGATGGATAGGAGGCATTCTCAGTGATGTCACCTCTGATCTCTGGTGATGGATAGGAGGCATTCTCAGTGATGTCACCGCTGATCTCTAGTGATGGATAGGAGACATTCTCAGTGATGTCACCTCTGATCTCTAGTGATGGATAGGAGACATTCTCAGTGATGTCACCTCTGATCTCTAGTGATGGATAGGAGACATTCTCAGTGATGTCACCGCTGATCTCTGGTGACGGATAGGAGGAATTCTCAGTGATGTCACCGCTGATCTCTGGTGACGGATAGGAGGCATTCTCAGTGATGTCACCGCTGATCTCTGGTGACGGATAGGAGGCATTCTCAGTGATGTCACCGCTGATCTCTGGTGACGGATAGGAGGCATTTTCAGTGATGTTACAGCTGATCTCTGGTGATGGATAGGAGGCATTCTCAGTGATGTCTATTTTCTCTCTAGTACACGGGGTCTATAAGGAAAGACGTTAGCAGGAGCCAGGGCCACAACGATGAGCTCCCATTCCCCTCATGTACTGGATGAGGACGTGCCTACGTGACTGAATGGACGACTAATTCAGAACTTACTGCACATGTTGTTGACAGAACAGATCAAAGCAAAAAAACAAAGACAAGACTTAAATTATCACGGACTTATCCATAGATTGCTATCTGCTCTGCCCCAAAATGATTTTCATGTGTGAGAGGATGAAAACAGGACAAGACAAATCAAGACAAGAAGCACATATCCAGCAATCAGAGGAGGCCCAGCCAACGACAGAGCAGACATAAATATTAATAATTTACCACATGTTAATTTAGGGCGATGAAGTCTGCAAATAATTATTTGCAGACATCATTTACTTTACAGGTTATATTTTCCATTTTGAAGGCCATTGTTGCAAAACTTGGAACATGAGGATGATTACCAAAGAGGAAGCATTTAAGACAACTAACCGAGGGGTTACCCTAACAATTCTACAATCCTTCAGAATCTACCTGTGGTAAGGGACCCAAGGGTTGCGGCAAGGGACACAAGGGCTGTGGCAAAAAAGACCCCAAGGGCTTCAGATAGTGGTATACCTTCTGATGGCAGATTTGCAGGTTGCAGTTGACAGTCTGTGCTTTTATGAGAGCTCAATTTCGTGTCGTTAACGACATAGCATGTCGGCCACCCCACTGCCGGACCTCGCAAATGTTGCATATAATAGTGAAATAAAGGTACTGCCGTCATCCCCTCCACATCCACAGCCATGATGAACGCTTCGTACATAGGACTCAGGTTGGTTGAGGACAGTGACATCTTCACTGCATAAAACATTGGAGAATAACTAGAACATAATAAAGGTTTTTGAATACTTTTTTTTTGTATTATTTTGATGAGTGTAAACGATTTTCATTGCTTTGAAATATTGTCTGTATACGCCAGTGATGGCCGCTATAGGAATCTCTATTTAATAACTTACAACTTTACCAAACTGCATTTCTGGGAATGGAAACAGTATGCTGAAAATATCTACAGGCGGCTCTGAAGACACAGACGACCGGGACACAACATAACTCAGCAATGACCTGTACACCCGCCTGGATGTGTAACCCGCTGATCAGGGACACAAAACAAATTATCAACATTTCTATCAGATTGTAAAACCTGGGGACAAAAGTTTGAGCAAAGCTTCAATCTCCTCCTCATCACTATATGGATTCATGGACGAGCAAGTGGATAATCTTCCCGGTCTCTAATTTACTAAGGAAAGAGATCCTGAGCTCACCTGTGTCGTCACATCCCATGGGTTCCTCCTTCACCGACTTTCCCTTAGGAGTTTTCCAGCGTCCCTTCACCTGTTCAATGAGCTGCTGGAATTCACTCTTGTGTTTCCTTCCTGTAAGAAAAACATAAGATCAATCATAGACACAATTAGGTCACCAGCTACTATAATACTGCCCCCCAAATACAAGAATATAACTACTATAATACTGCTCCTATGTACAAGAATATAACTACTATAATACTGCCCCCTATGTACAAGAATATAACTACTATAATACTGCCCCTATATACAAGAATATAACTACTATAATACTGCTCCTATATGCAAGAATATAACTACTATAATACTGCCCCTATGTACAAGAATATAACTACTATAATACTGCTCCTATATACAAGAATATAACTACTATAATACTGCCCCTATATACAAGAATATAACTACTATAATACTGCCCCTATGTACAAAAATATAACTACTATAATACTGCTCCTATGTACAAGAATATAACTACTATAATACTGCCCCTATATACAAGAATATAACTACTATAATACTGCCCCTATATACAAGAATATAACTACTATAATACTGCTCCTATGTACAAGAATATAACTACTATAATACTGCTCCTATGTACAAGAATATAACTACTATAATACTGCTCCTATGTACAAGAATATAACTACTATAATACTGCCCCTATGTACAGGAATATAACTACTATAATACTGCCTCCTATATACAAGAATATAACTACTATAATACTGCCCCTATGTACAAGAATATAACTACTATAATACTGCCCCTATGTACAAGAATATATCTACTATAATACTGCCCCTATATACAAGAATATAACTACTATAATACTGCTCCTATGTACAAAAATATAACTACTATAATACTGCTCCTATGTACAAGAATATAACTACTATAATACTGCCCCTATATACAAGAATATAACTACTATAATACTGCCCCTATATACAAGAATATAACTACTATAATACTGCTCCTATGTACAAGAATATAACTACTATAATACTGCTCCTATGTACAAGAATATAACTACTATAATACTGCCTCCTATATACAAGAATATAACTACTATAATACTGCCCCTATATACAAGAATATAACTACTATAATACTGCCCCTATGTACAAGAATATAACCACTATAATACTGCCCCTATGTACAAGAATATAACCACTATAATACTGCCCCTATGTACAAGAATATAACTACTATAATACTGCCCCTATGTACAAGAATATAACTACTATAATACTGCCCCTATGTACAAGAATATAACTACTATAATACTACCCCCTATGTACAAGAATATAACTACTATAATACTGTCCCCTATGTACAAGAATATAACTACTATAATACTGCCCCTATGTACAAGAATATAACTACTATAATACTGCCCCTATGTACAAGAATATAACTACTATAATACTGCCCCCTATGTACAAGAATATAACTACTATAATACTGCCCCCCTATGTACAAGAATATAACTACTATAATACTGCCCCTATGTACAAGAATATAACTACTATAATACTGCTCCTATGTACAAGAATATAACTACTATAATACTGCTCCTATGTACAAGAATATAACTACTATAATACTGCCCCTATGTACAAGAATATATCTACTATAATACTGCCCTATGTACAAGAATATAACTACTATAATACTGCTCCTATGTACAAGAATATAACTACTATAATACTGCTCCTATGCACAAGAATATTACTATAATTTTGCGTCTAATATAACTTCGGCATTAGTTCACTGTATGGACATGTCAGCTAACAGGTCTTATGGTCAGTAGTTTTCTAGACTCCATTATCCTGTACGTTTACGTTATGACTCGTTGTCGCTGGTCGGTGAGACAGGATATAAAGCCTGTGCTCATCTGATCGAATCTCCCGGTTGGTGTGGACACCCCGGTAATATTGTCATGCTTTCTCGTTGAATAGGAAAGTAAGTTTATTTTTTTCTCACTTTGAGTCTTAAGCAGATTTATAAAGTCATTTTCCTCGCCGTCTGCTCTTCATAAAACCAGGATAAAAGGATTCTCAGATGCGAGAAGTATTTTGCATTATCAGAAAACAAACTTTGCTCGCGCTGCGCCTCGGTGATGATATCCCCGGACGACATTTTTCTTCGGTCGATCAGCAGATAAGGGCGTTTAATTAAAGATTGTAACCATAAACATCACAGAGTAGGGTGATTAGAATCCTAATTAAAAAAAACAATTGAAGTCTTCGCTGTGCTCAGATATATACGGCGTCCTATAAATCCACAGCGTTACTGGTCGCTGGTGTAAGGGGAGCTTGTGATTTATGTAAATGGGGATAACACTAAGTTCTGCCGCTTTCCGATACATCCGGTGGTTCCGGGTTTTACTATCTCAATAAATATTCATTGCTTACATTCTATAGGCCAGAAAACCCGTGGTGTCCGTGTGCCGCAGACGCAGGTGCTCAGCTTGTCACAAGAGATAGCGGATACGGTGTCACGCACTGGGAAACGGGACGGAGAATTCACCTGGTGCGGCTGATCTTCTGAGCACAATGTCGCACAATTCTCCATACTGTGTAACTGTTAGACAGCGCAAGGTTGGACGACACAGTCTTAAAAATGCGCCAGGGGAATCTGTGTTTGTGACTCCATTTTATACTTTCTAGTATAACTTTATGCCTCCTATTATTTGGATAACATTGTGCCTGAAATTTGCACCAAGTTTTTTTTGGGCAGCACACTGTCCCATTTTGTGCCCTTTCCACTACGCCATGTCTCCTGATGGAGAAGAAGCACACAGATATGGTGTAAGGCACAGCAGACATTTCTGGCACAAACTGCATTAACTTTCTGGTGCATTCAGCTTGATACATCGCCCCTGATGATCAGACATGAGCGGCATGATACGAGGAGTGATCCCGCACCACTGTGTTATGGAGCACTACTCTATCATGTTATCACCGAATATTCTAATGAGAGTTATAGTAGTAAAAATGATTTTGTTTTTCAATTATTTTGTAGAAATCAAAAGAAATATCTGTTAGATGGAGCCGGGTTATAGGAGGGTGCGGAAGAAAAGCAGGAGGAGATAGGATTAAAGTGCAGCAGGACGGCTCGACAGTTAGCCTCTAGCCTCATGCTCCGAGCCTTCAGCTGCAGGAAGCTCTAGACCTGGCCTTCAAGTCACTCCATGCATTGGGATAAGGGTCTCCTGTCCATCTGCATCTCACTTTCCCGCAGCCTCACACAATCGCCCCACTGTTCCAGATCTGCCTCCTTGGCAGTAACGCAGTGACATAAGGTGGGGAAGCCTCCCTCTCCCAAAATCTAGGTTTCCTCTCTAAACTTCAGCTGCCACTTTATAAAGAGTCATTTCACTATACGGCAGCGCACGCTCTTACCGATTCCCAGGTCGTCACTGCTGCCTCCTAGACCGGTCACGTGCAAGGGGACTACAGGTACACTCCTAGCGAGGCAACGCAGACACTGCCCCATCGCTCCTCCTTAGGCTGCTTTCACACATCAATTTTTTGACGTCAGGCGCGATCCAGCGTGTTTTTAAAAAAACGGATCCGGTACCGGATGCGTTTTTTTTGGCATTGACTTTCATTAGCGCCGGATCGCGCCTGATGTCATTGCGTTGCATCCGTTTTTGGCCGGATACGGCGGAAATGTACATTCCGGCGACCGGACAAAACGGTCACTGCAACGTTTTTTTCCGGACCCGCCTGATAGTGCCTGAATCGGCGCATCAGGCGGCCGGAAATAATAGAAGTCTATGGAACCGGACCAATCTTTTGTGCAATCTGTCAAAAGACTGATCCGGATTCAGGAAATTTACATCTACTACTACTACTACTACATTTTCCACTGTCTCCGGACATGCGAACCTGCATTTTCTGGCTGCAAAACTTCTTTTTCCGGGTTCAAAAGTTCAGGTCGGATCCAGCAAAAAAAATGATCCGTTGCATCAGTTTTTCCATTTCAGTCCCTTCAGGTATTCGACGGATTATGCCTGACACAAAAAAAACGATGTGTGAAAGCAGCCTTAGTTGTTGTGGTGCAAACCTCCAACCCTAGCGAGCCCCATCCCAAACACATCCAGGCAGTAGGTATCCACCATGAGCACTCCTGGGGGGCTGTCATCTGCCGCCCGGCCCTCGAGCTGCTCCATGCCAGCCACTGAGAGGCGCCATCATCATTTGACCTTCATAGAGGAGTAGCAGCCACTTTTGCAGAGCCCATCTGGGGGCATAGCATCCATACTGACTTGGACTTCAGCAATGACTCCATCTTTAACATCAACCAAATATTAATTTAATGTAGCAAAAAAAATATTACAAACATCTGTTAAAATAAAGATCCTGGGAACATTTCCTTGCAGGTCTGGAGAGATTTGCATTGCTCCAGGCTGAAACCTACATCCAGAAAAGACTCAGACTCCAGCCTTTCTGTCAATGGAGGGAGATGTAGTACATCACTGTATTACCAGGGGGACGTTCATCACAAAACAAGCATGTTTGATCCCTCTGTATGGGGTCACTGATGAGAATATTAATGATCAAAACAAACTTATTTCTGGAAACGAGCCACATTCCTGACCACAGAATACGGTTTGCCTTTTCTTCACTAGTGACTTCTCAAAGATTTATGTTGTTAACGAGCTCCGGGGGATTTCATCAGCCGCCATGGTGGGACAAAAGTAATAATCCTAACATGATAGATCATTAGCGGACTCCTTAGTGAGAAGATAATGAACACCAAGAAATTGCCTTCATCTATCGGGAAGTGCTGCAACGGAGGGAGGATTGATGTTCGAAGGCAGACGGTGCTGGGAAATGTTGGAGAACGCGCAATCTTTTAGTTTATCTTAAATTAAAATAGCTATAAGGCTGAAGGTCGCCTTTATGGACACTGTCGGTTGCTCGCACGGGTCAGAACTGCTGCGGATGTTCAATGCAATCACAAGTGTACCGTGATCGGAGGGGACACGGAAGACAATCACGTGAGAGGAGAATGATACTTTCATTATATAACCAGGTGTTTTGCACATGAAAGTCACCAACAAGAACCACAAGATGCGATGAGGATTTGCAGCCAAGGTAAGCTGCAAAATACGCAGAACGTTTGTGCAGCTTTTCCGCCTCGTATGAACCTTTCCTTAGGACAATTTTTATTTTCACTCATTTGGTTCCTTAATGCAGAATTAAGTGTCTACATGGACTTCTTTTTCCAATTGTAAAGTCTGTGCACCTCTGTAACATAGCCGGCTGTCCTGCTGCAGAAGACCTTGATCATCTCACTTTTTAAACCTCTAATCTGTGAAACCAGCAGCGACAAAGATGACAGGAGATCAGAGTAGGGGAACATGGAAGTCTCCAAGAAGGGCAGATCACACAAGCATAAGGAGAAGAGGACACAGAAAGGGGAAGGCAAATCACACGGGCTGCATGTCACTGTACGGACAGAAGGAACGGCACACTTCATGGCAGTGGGAAATCAAAACCTCAGTACCAGTTTTGGTCAATAAAGGAAATAAGATTCTTCATGGGTTATAGAAGAACGCAGGAATGAAGCTGTGCTGATACACGAGAGGCATCAGACCTCAGAGCATCCAGCATGTATTACTGGGAGGGCCGCACTCCTGCACAGGAAAAGTATAAACCTAGGAGCAGGCAGTAAAGGGACAACGAGTGAAAGCAGCGCACGTGATTCTAGTTTTGCAGTCCAAGATGGCAGGAGAAGGACAGGTGAAGCTGCGGTATAGGCAATGATATGTAAACTGAATCAAGTTTTGATTACAGCAATATAATAGGTTATGTCGCAGGGGGCTACAGAGGGCAATGCTGGCAGACACAGGATCTCTATCAGAGTGACCCCAGCCTTGCTTCCTGTCATTTGTTCAATTCATAGAGAAAAATGTGAACAAGGTCTATAATGTCATGGCATAAGGAGCTTTCCACAGATGCAGAAGGAACGTGCCTCGTACCCCAGGAAAGCCTCGGCAGCGGCTCTACAAATATCCAGAACAAGCACTATGCCCCCTTACAAGAAGCATTCAGCCACTTTCCGGGCCTCGCAGCTTATCCCGCCGATCTGAGGGTTGTCAGCAGAACTGATCGTGATTCACATGTTCTGAATGTTCAAATAACACATATTGCCCAAGTGACTCTCATAAGAGCGATGTCCCAATCCTGGGAGGTGCAGCTTTACAGTTTAACACATGAAAAACGCATTCAGAGCTGAAGCGAAGGTCACTAGGTAATAAAGCCATTGCTCTCTCTTATCGGCCACTTAGAATGGTGAACAACAGTAACACAAAGGTCCAGATTCAACGAAACATATTTTTTACAATAGTTTTCAGTGAGCGCTGGAGTAAGAAGCGCCAAATCCACTTACAGATGTGTCTGCTACATGAACTGGGCGCATCCATTCAGCCGCAGTGCGCAGGCGTCAGACATACACTGCAGTCCTTGGCTGGAGCACAGATCTGTCACAATTAAGGACACTTTTGTGACGTAACGAGGATGCATTTGTTGTCCGTGTTTGGCCACGGTCCCTCTCATTCATAAAGTTGGCAGCAGCGTCTGGGAGTTATGATGCATAGAGTTGCAAAACTTTTGTAAAGTTTCAAACAGTTCAACGAAAACTTTCCAACAGTTTAATGAATGGGGAAGCACAGGTCTACTCACAGAATGTCTCATCATTCAGTGATATAAGGAACTCGCTGGGTAAGAAAACACAGTCATAGACCTTATCTGGGAATTCTGAAAAAAGAAAGGGGGTCTCGGATTCTGCAAAGAAGGTCTATGAAAAGGATACGGCATGCACAATAATTACATGGACCGTGGCCATGTGGATGCGCTATAGATTGACACCGTAGCTGCCAGATTCCTCGCCAGATTACATCCCAGCAGCAGAATATTCGGGAAATTTTCTTTATTTCTAACAAAAAAAAAAAAAAAAAGGATAATTTCAGTGAGAACAAAGCCCAAAAGAATATTAAGCTTTTTGAACCCGAGTCGGCAGCAGGGACCTTAGCACTGACCATGATAAATGCTCCAGCCGTTGTCAGGTATAGACAGGCGGCCATGGAGCTCGGCAAAGACTGACAGGACCAGGAAAACATCAGCAGGAAATGTCAGGAAATCACTAAGGTAGAGCGCCTACTGCTGTTTAATACCATTGTAAAATGACATTGGAGCTCCACCATCCAATCATGCAATGCCAGGACCCAAGAAGCGTCAGGGGTTTTGCCGACACTTGACTGGTGAATCCCTAACGCCTCACATGAGGAGCACCGGCAATGTGGCGTCAGCAGAGAGGGAGCAGCGGCCATTATCCAAGTCCCATTGATTCAGTATTTGATCAACTCTTGTCAACTCCAGAGAAAGTGACGGTGTCTGCGGCCGCATGTACCGGAGCGTCTGAACGCCGGCTTATATGGTTGGATCCGGCACACGGCCTCCAGGAATCCACAACTCGTCTGCTTTTCTTCTCATTTTTGGATAAAAGTGAAGTTACAAGAAACTTGTTTATAAGACAAGAAATGTTACTACTACGCCGCAATGTTTGGATGCAGACGCACACGGTCCTTCACGCCAGAGAACCCATTAGAGAAGGGTAAACAGATGTACGGAATATTTCATCCAGGCCAAGGAATGCCGATGTGACGAGGATCCCAAAAAGAGTACAGATATAGAGTATATATGATAAGCATGAGCCGCCATGATCACAGGGCCGGAGTCTGAGTCCCTGCTCATCGCTGCCCCCTGCAGGCTGTCGGTGTACTGTGTGTAAACACATCTAGCGACAGCTATCGGCCACGTTTCCGGTGAAAGAGTGAGCAGAATTACCCCCGAGACACATTTCTCACTAATGATACATCTTAAAATTCTGCACAAAAGTCATAAACTGCGTCCAGAAATGCAAAACACCTTACAGATCAGGTAACTTTACAATTTACACTCCTACACGTGGGCGCCATTGTTAGCGAGCTGCTATAAGGGGGAGCACTCTATTAAACAGTAACGCGGGTTTTATAGGGAGAATTAATAATTGACTGCGTCGCGCTCCGCGGAACATTCCAGACGAGCGCTCCAAGTCACACGTCGTAAATCATTCCGTGGCATTAAAGGGAATGAAAACAAAAGGAGGATATTAAGAACGGCAATTACCATCCTTAACGTCTGCGAAAGTGGCAAACCGCAATTCATCTTAATAGAAGTTTTATATTTTAAGACAGTTTTAGTTAAATGGCTGCTAAATAGAAGAAGCACAGAGTAAAAATATGATATAGTCCTTTTATTTGTATGACTAACTGCAGATAAGAAGCCTCCGCCCATCATGGAGGCTCCTCCCATCGATTAAGCTCCTCCCATCATGGAGGCCCCTCCCCTCAGTTTGGCGCTGGAGTTACTTGCACTTCAGAATACTTTGCCCTTGCTGTAATGGATATACATTACCCATGCATACACGCTCTAGCAGCTAATCTGAGAAAGAACAGCTGCAGTGTAAATCAACGAGAAGAAACAGAGAAGCAGAAACATCCACTTTTCTTGAGGAAGTCACTGGCGTCATTTCTATTGTGAGGGTAACGATACTCTCATAAATTGTCACCGGTGCCACAGACACCGGTCTGACCGCAGGGACACCACAGGTGCAATGAACGAGGCCCAGGAGGTAAAAGCTTATCTTAGTATTTCACAAATCATAAATGTCAAATTAGGATTAAAGGTTTGTTCCCAACATTTAATATTGTCCCCCATCGTCAGTATCTAACTGTCCTACAGATAATGAATGACTGCGGCTCCACTGATCAGCAGAGCCCTCTGCTCGTGGGACTAGTCAGGATCCAAGCAGTTTAGCCCCCCGGTGATCAGTACGTTCCTACCTTTGCTACATAGATGTGACAATCTGCTACCGACCCTTTACATTATATAAAAGCAGCGGTAGCGCAGCCAACCGACACAAGAGAAAAACCGCCAACGACCCCAAGGAACGTCACGGCGTTACAGGTCCTGGAGACAAAGCTTTCCCATGCGTCTAGCTCCTTCAGAATGTGCGTCTGATAAACGCTCCAAACCCTTCATTAGAAAACTCTGAGGAACTACCAGCAACTAAGACAACGTTCAATGACAAAGAATTGCAAAAAGTGCTGAATTTCGAGCTGTCAGCCCCTTCTCTATTAACCCCTTCATGACCCAGCCTATTTTGACCTTAAAGACCTTGCCATTTTTTGCAATTCTGACCAGTGTCCCTTTATGAGGTAATAACTCAGGAACGCTTCAACGGATCCTAGCGATTCTGAGATTGTTTTTTCGTGACATATTGGGCTTCATGTTAGTGGTAAATTTAGGTCGATAATTTTTGCGTTTATTTGTGAAAAAAATGGAACTTTGGCCAAAATTTTGAAAATTTCGCAATTTTCAAATTTTGAATTTTTATTCTGTTAAACCAGAGAGCTATGTGACACAAAATAGTTAATAAATAACATTTCCCACATGTCTACTTTACATCAGCACAATTTTGGGAACAACATTTTTTTTTGTTAGGAAGTTATAAGGGTTAAAAGTTGACCAGCGATTTCTCATTTTTACAGCAAAATTTACAAAACCATTTTTTTTTAGAGACCACCTCACATTTGAAGTCACTTTGAGGGGTCTATATGGCAGAAAATACCCAAAAGTGACACCATTATAAAAACTGCACCCCTCAAGCTACTCAAAACTACATTCAAGAAGATTATTAACCCTTCAGGTGCTTCACAGGAACTAAAGCAACGTGGAAGGAAAAAATGGACATTTTAATTTTTCCAACAAAATTTTTCTTTTACCATCAATTTTTTCATTTTTGCATGGGCATCAGGATAAAATGGACGCTAAAATTTGTTGGGCAATTTCTCCTGAGTATACAGATACCTCATGTGTGGTCATAAACCACTGTTTGGGCGCACGGCAGGGCTCAGAAGGGAAGGAGCGCCATTTGACTTTTTGAATGGAAAATATGCTGGAATATTTAGCGGTTGCCATGTCGCATTTGGAGAGTCCCTGTGTGCCTAAACATTGGAGCTCCCCCACAAGTGACCCCATTTTGGAAACTAGACCCCCCAAGGAACTTATCTAGATGCAGAGTGAGCACTTTGAACCCCCAGGTGCTTCACAAATTGATCCGTAAAAAAAAGAAAGTACTTTTTTTTTTTTTCACAAAAATTTTCTTTTAGCCTCAGTTTTTTCATTTTCACATGGGCATCAGGATAAAATGGATCCTAAAATTTGTTGGGCAATTTCTCCTGAGTACACAGATACCTCATATGTGGTCATAAACCACTGTTTGGGCACACGGCAGGGCTCAGAAGGGAAGGAGCGCCATTTGACTTTTTGAATGGAAAATATGCTGGAATATTTAGCGGTTGCCATGTCGCATTTGGAGAGTCCCTGTGTTCCTAAACATTGGAGCTCCCCCACAAGTGACCCCATTTTGGAAACTAGACCCCCCAAGGAACTTATCTAGATGCAGAGTGAGCACTTTAAACCCCCAGGTGCTTCACAAATTGATCCGTAAAAAAAAGAAAGTACTTTTTTTTTTTCACAAAAATTTTCTTTTAGCCTCAGTTTTTTCATTTTCACATGGGCAACAGTATAAATTGGATTCTAAAATTTGTTGGGCAATTTCTCCTGAGTACACCGATACCTCATATGTGGTCATAAACCACTGTTTGGGCGCACGGCAGGGCTCAGAAGGGAAGGAGCGCCATTTGACTTTTTGAATGGAAAATATGCTGGAATATTTAGCGGATGCCATGTCGCATTTGGAGAGTCCCTGTGTGCCTAAACATTGGAGCTCCCCCACAAGTGACCCCATTTTGGAAACTAGACCCCCCAAGGAACTTATCTAGATGCAGAGTGAGCACTTTGAACCCCCAAGTGCTTCACAAATTGATCCGTAAAAAAAAGAAAGTACTTTTTTTTTTTCACAAAAATTTTCTTTTAGCCTCAGTTTTTTCATTTTCACATGGGCAACAGTATAAATTGGATCCTAAAATTTGTTGGGCAATTTCTCCTGAGTACACAGATACCTCATATGTGGTCATAAACCACTGTTTGGGCGCACGGCAGGGCTCAGAAGGGAAGGAGCGCCATTTGACTTTTTGAATGGAAAATTAGCTCCAGTCGTTAGCGGACACCATGTCATGTTTGGAGAGCCCCTGTATGCCTAAACTTTGGAGCTCCCCCACAAATGACCCCATTTTGGAAACTAGACCCCCTAAGAAACTTATGCAGATGCATAGTGAGCACTTTGAACCCCAGGTGCTTCACAAAACTTTATAACGCAGAGCCGTGAAAATAAAAAAATCATTTTTTTTTTCTCAAAAAATTATTATTTAGCCCCATATTTTTTATTTTCACAATGGTTACAGGAGAAATTGGACCCCAAAAGTTGTTGTCTAATTTGTCCTAAGTACGCTAGTACCTCACATGTGGGGGAGAACCACTGTTTGGGCAC
Organism: Oophaga sylvatica; assembly: GCA_033576555.1. Classification (NCBI taxonomy): domain Eukaryota; kingdom Metazoa; phylum Chordata; class Amphibia; order Anura; family Dendrobatidae; genus Oophaga; species Oophaga sylvatica. The sequence goes on along the minus strand of JARQOD010000009.1, from coordinate 64,586,652 downwards.
ACGTCAGGGCTTGGAAGGGATGTAGTGACGCTTTGAAATGCCGACTTGATGGAATGGTCTGCGGGCGGGCAGAGCCCCTGATGTGCCTAAACAGTAGAAACCCCCCACAAGTGACCACATTTTGTAAACTAGACCCCTCAAGGAACTTAACTAGATGTGTGGTGAGCACCTTGAACTCCCACGTGCTTCACAGAAGTTTGTAATGCAGAGCCGTGAAAATAAAAAATCATTTTTTTCCTCAAAAACTGATTTTTTTTAACCCGCAATTTTTTATTTTCACAAGGGTAACAGGAGAAATTGGACCACAAAAGTTGTTGTACAGTTTGTCCTGAGTACACTGGTACCCCATATGTGGGGGGGAACCACTGTTTTGGCGCATGGGAGAGCACAGAAGGGAAGGAGCGCCATTTTGGAATGCAGACTTGATGGAATGTTCTGTGGGCGTCATGTTGCCTTTGCAGAGCCCCTGATGTGCCTAAACAGTAGAAACCCCCCACGAGTGACCCCATTTTGGAAACTAGACCCCCCAAGGAGCTTATCTAGATGTGTAGTGAGCACTTTGAACCCCAAAGGGCTACACAGAAGTTTATAACGCCGGGCCATGAAAATAAAAAAATCATATTTTTTCCACAAACATGATCTTTTAGTCCCCAATTTTTTTATTTTCCCAAGGGTAACAGGAGAAATTAGACCTCAAAAGTTGTTGTCCAATTTGTCCTGAGTATGCTGATATCCCATATGTGGGAGAAAACTACTGTATGGGCACACTTCGGGGCTCGGAAGGGAAGTAGTGACGTTTTGAATTGCCGACTTGATGGAATGGTCTGCGGGCGTCATGTTACGTTTGCAGAGTCCCTGATGTGCCTAACAGTATAAACTCCCCACAAGTGACCCCATTTTGGAAACTAGACCCCACAAGGAACTTATCTAGATGTGTGGTGAGCACTTTGAACCCCCAAGTTCTTCACAGAAGTTTATAACGCAGAGCCGTGAAAATAAAAAATCATTTTATTTCCACAAAAATAACTTTAGTCCCCAATTTTTTTTCCCAACAGTAACAGGAGAAATTAGACCCCCAAAGTTGTTGTGCAATTTTTCCCGAGTACGCTGATACCCCATATGTGGGGGTAAACCACTGTTTGGGCACACGTCGGGGCTTGGAATAAAGGGAGCACTGTTTGACTTTTTGAACGCAAAATTTGCAGGAATCAATGGTGGCGCCATGTCGCGTATGGAGATCCCCTGATGTACCTAAATAGTGGAAACCTCTCAATTCTAACTCCAACCCTAACCCCAACACACCCCTAACCCCAACCCTAACCCCTACACACCCCTAACCCTAATACAAACCCTAACCATAACCCTAACCCCAACACACCCCTAACCCTAATCCCAACTCTAACCATAAACCTAACCACAAGCCTAACCCTAATCCCAACCCTAACCCCAAAACACCCCTAACGCTTATCCCAACCCTAACCCTAATTCCAACCCTAACCCTAATTCCAACCCTAACCCTAGTTCTAACCCTTACCCTAGTTCTAACCCTTACCCTAGTTCTAACCCTTACCCTAGTTCTAACCCTTACCCTAGTTCTAACCCTTACCCTAGTTCTAACCCTTACCCTAGTTCTAACCCTAACCCTAGTTCTAACCCTAAGGCTGAGTTCATATTGCGTTTTACCAGCCCGTTCAACACGTAGCGTTGACGGGCTGGTAACGGTATAGCATAACGCGATCGCATTATGCTATACCCGCTAGTGCAGAAGAATCAGCGATGATTCATCTGTGCTAGCGGTGATGGAGCCCAGACGCTGCAGCCTGCGTCCAAGGCTCCGTCACTGAATGACGACACGTCGCGAACGCATGCCGCTTCATGGCATGCGTTGCGATGCGCACACAAATGGGGTGAATGGCAGCGTTAACGGACTGCGTTACACCGCGTTATACCGCGGTGAAACGCAGTCCATCTAACGGACTGCCATAATGCAATATGAACCCAGCCTGACCCTAAGGCCCCATGCACACGTTGCGGATTCACTTACGGATTTTTCTAAAATCCGCAGGTAAAACGACCTGCCTTTTACCTGCGTATTTAGCACGGATTTGCTGCGGTTTTTCTCTGCGGTTTTACACCTATAATGGAATAGGTGTAAAATCGCTGCGGAATCCGCACAAAGAATTGACATGCTGCGGATTTAAAACCGCAGCAAATCCGCGCTGAAAAATCTGCAGCATGTGCACAGCGTTTTTTTTTACCATTTATTTGCATTGTACTGTACATGGTTTCTGGATCTGCTGTGGATCCGCAGCGCCAAATCCGCTGCGGATCCGCAGCAAAATCCGCTGCTGATCCGCAGCAAAATCCGCTGCGGATTAGCAGCGAAATCCGCTGCGGATCAGCAGCGAAATCAGCTGCGGATCAGCAGCGAAATCAGCTGCGGATTAGCAGCGAAATCCGCTGCGGATCAGCAGCGAAATCAGCTGCGGATCAGCAGCGAAATCAGCTGCGGATCAGCAGCGAAATCAGCTGCGGATCAGCAGCGAAATCCGCTGCTGATCCGCAGCAGATTTTGCTGCTGATCCGCAGCTGATTTCGCTGCTGATCCGCAGCGAAATCAGCAGCGGATCAGCAGCGAAATCAGCTGAGGATCAGCAGCGAAATCAGCTGAGGATCAGCAGCGAAATCAGCTGCGGATCTGCAGCGAAATCCGCTGCGGATCAGCACCGAAATCCGCTGCGGATCAGCAGCGAAATCAGCTGCGGATCAGCAGAGAAATCAGCTGCGGATCAGCAGAGAAATCAGCTGCGGATCCGCAGCAAAATCCGCAACGTGTGCACAGGGCCTAATAGGAAAAAAAAAAAAAACTCTTTATTATTTTTCCCTACCTATGACAGGGGGGGGTTCACTTACTTTTTTTTATTTTGATCACTGTGACAGTTTATCACAGTGATCAAAATAATTTTTTTGACTAGGCAGGGCGCACTGCGCATGCGCCGGCGGGCGCACTGCGCATGCGCCCGCCATTTTCCAAGATGGCGGCGCCCATGAAGAGGCCCGGGCGGACGCCGGGACCGATCCAGGGACATCGGTGGATCGGGAGAGGTGAGTAGGGTAGTCGGAAGGTTAGGGGGGGATCGGAAGGTGGGGGCACCGGAGCAAAGGAGGAGGGGAGCTGTTAGTGACGGCGGTGACCGATCGCTGCCATCTTTCGGTGGCGGCGGCCGATCGCCGCCGTGAATCCGTGTGGGGGGGTCAGGGCTCGGTGTCCAGCCATGGGAGATGCTATTGCAGCATCGGCCATGGCTGGATTGTAATATTTCACCAATTATATTGGTGAAATATTACAGATTGCTCTGATTGGCTGTTTCACTTTTAACAGCCAATCAGAGCGATCGTGGCCACGGGGGGGTTAAGCCAACCCCCCTGTGGTGAAGCACAAAGGGTCCTGTGCCGGCGGGTCGGGTGACCTTTCAGTGACCCCGGTCACCCGACCCGCAGGGACGCGATCCTTTCATGACGCCACATAGGCGTCATGGGTCGGATTGGCACAGGTTTTCATGACGCCTACGTGGCGTCATGGGTCGGGAAGGGGTTAAGACGACGTTACAGAAGATCGCTACATTTCCGCCCATCTTGAAGAATCCAGCCGCCTACATAGACAATGATCACATCCTCACGTGCCATAATGGATTCATAACCAATGTTAGCGTTAAGTGCGGCACAAGGACTGTAATGTGACCTATAAAATGTTTTACTACTGACATTCAGCGGAATAACGATCGGCCATTGTGCAAACTAAAGCGGCAAAGGAACCCTGAAAAGAAGCTAACAACAATTTCCTTTGTGGCTGCCAATATGTGCAGGCGGAAATGTTACTGAATGTTTACTGAATGTTACAATAGGACACAATCAGTGGCTACAAGAACTATGGGTGACGCGGGCTCCTGTGAAAGCTCCTCAACGAGCGCAGCGGCACGGTGGTTTGTCTGAACGCACTGAACTCATGGCTGCGGGATTACACAATCCTGATGTAAACGGCGGCTGAAATACTTAATATTTATTGTTAGCAGCAAATACTGAACTCTTTGTAAACTTTCTCACATCCTAAACGAAACAATCTGCTCCACGTTTCATAATAAACTCAAAAGACAAACGAAAAAACTATAATACTGCTCCTATGTACAAGAATATACCTACTATAATACTGCCCCTATGTACAAGAATATAACTACTACAATACTGCTCCTATGTACAAGAATATAACTACTATAATACTGCTCCTATGTACAAGAATATAACTACTATAATACTGCCCCTATGTACAAGAATATAACTACTATAATACTGCTCCTATGTAGAAGAATATAACTACTATAATACTGCCCCTATGTACAAGAATATAACTACTACAATACTGCTCCTATGTACAAGAATATAACTACTATAATACTGCTCCTATGTACAAGAATATAACTACTATAATACTGCCCCTATGTACAAGAATATAACTACTATAATACTGCTCCTATGTAGAAGAATATAACTACTATAATACTGCCCCTATGTACAAGAATATAACTACTACAATACTGCTCCTATGTACAAGAATATAACTACTATAATACTGCCCCTATATACAAGAATATAACTACTATAATACTGCCAACTATGTACAAGAATATAACTACTATAATACTGGCCCTATGTACAAGAATATAACTACTATAATACTCTCCTTCTTGGTCACACAGCCCTTACACAGCCTGGAGGTGTTTGGGGTCATTGTCCTGTTGAAAAAAAAAATGATGGTCCAACTAAACGCAACCCGGATGGAATAGCATGCTGCTGCAAGATGCTGTGGTAGCCATGCTGGTTCACTATGCCTTCAATTCTGAATAAATCCCCAACAGTGTCACCAGCAAAGCACCCCCACACATCACACCTCCTCCTCCATGCTTCACGGTGGGAACCCGGCATGTAGAGTCCATCTGTTCACCTTTTCTGTGTCGCACAAAGACACGGTGGTTCGAACCAAAGATCTCAAATTTGGACTCATCAGACCAAAGCACAGATTTCCACTGGTCTGATGTCCATTCCTTGTGTTCTTTAGCACAAACAAGTCTCTTCTGCTTGTTGCCTGTCCTTAGCAGTGGTTTCCTAGCAGCTATTTTACCATGAAGACCTGCTGCACAAAGTCTCCTCTTAACAGTTGTTGTAGAGATGAGTCTGCTGCTAGAACTCTGTGTGGCATTGACCTGGTCTCTAATCTGAGCTGCTGTAAACCTGCGATTTCTGAGGCTGGTGACTCGGATAAACTTATCCTCAGAAGCAGAGGTGACTCTTGGTCTTCCTTTCCTGGGGCGGTCCTCATGTGATCTTTTGAGTTTATTATGAAACGTGGAGCAGATTGTCTCGTTTAGGATGTGAGAAAGTTTACAAAGACTTCAGTATTTGCTGCTAACAATAAATATTAAGTATTTCAGCAGCCGTTTACGTCAGGATTGTGTAATCCCGCAGCCATGAGTTCAGTGCGTTCAGACAAACCACCGTGCCGCTGCGCTCGTTGAGGAGCTTTCACAGGAGCCCGCGTCACCCATAGATCTTGTAGCCACTGATTGTGTCCTATTGTAACATTCAGTAAAAAGAAACATTTCCGCCCGTACTCTAATACTGCCCCTATATACAAGAATATAACTACTATAATACTGCCCCCATGTACAAGAATATAACTACTATAATACTGCCCCTATGTACAAGAATATAACTACTATAATACTGCATCTATATACAAGAATATAACTACTATAATACTGCATCTATATACAAGAATATAACTACTATAATACTGCACCTATGTACAAGAATATAACTACTATAATACTGCCCCTATGTACAAGAATATAACTACTATAATACTGTCCCTATGTACAAGAATATAACTACTATAATACTGCTCCTATGGACAAGAATATAACTACTATAATACTGCTCCTATGGACAAGAATATAACTACTATAATACTGCACCTATGTACAAGAATATAACTACTATAATACTGCCCCTATGTACAAGAATATAACTACTATAATACTGCTCCTATATACAAGAATATAACTACTATAATACTGCTCCTATGTACAGGAATATAACTACTATAATACTGCCCCTATGTACAAGAATATAACTACTATAATACTGCTCCTATGTACAAGAATGTAACTACTATAATACTGTCCCTATGTACAAGAATATAACTACTATAATACTGCTCCTATGGACAAGAATATAACTACTATAATACTGCTCCTATGGACAAGAATATAACTACTATAATACTGCCCCTATGTACAAGAATATAACTACTATAATACTGCTCCTATGGACAAGAATATAACTACTATAATACTGCTCCTATGTACAAGAATATAACTACTATAATACTGCTACTATGGACAAGAATATAACTACTATAATAGTGCTCCTATGGACAAGAATATAACTACTATAATACTGCTCCTATGTAGAATATAAATACAATACTGACCCCTATGTACAAGAATATAACTACTATAATACTGCAAAAGGGGTAAAATGCCACAGTTGTGATACAGCTTCTCAGGTTTATATGTATAATGGATACACAGACTTTTCAGCATATTTTTCCTGACAGATACAATTTATACAACTGTGTAACAGATAATATTTTCCATTCGGTCAGTAAATGATAGCGGTCGCTCTCTTTGTATTATTTTCTTTTTTCCTATCAGCGTTGAGGAGGATTCTGCCTTTGTGTTTGGAGATCCTACATAACTACAATTGTTTTATATTCTGATAAACGATTAAGGTCTGTCTGTAAATCTCCATGGGGTATAACTTCAAGAGATAAAAGTCAGGAGCAGTTTCATAGCAAACCATTAAATATTAGCAGGCAATTATCATTTATTCCAGCAGATCGTTGCACGTCTTTACCAAACCCACAGAAACATAATTTTATTTTTGTGCACAAATTTATTGTCGAAATCCTATTGTCTCCTCATTAATTTTGCAGGAGCCACAATGTGTCAGAAGGAAAATAACTACCGTAACTGACACTTCAGCAAAGTTTAGTATGGAAGCGGATACTCGGAGATGAAGTAAGACACTGCGGGTAGCAGACAGCCGACCCCGGCAGCCACGAGCCGTCCACTGATATTTCTCCAGATGGCCCCTGCTGCTCTGCAGAACAGGTCGGTGCACAATGCCTCGCTAATGACAGTACCGGCTGCCTTCCTACAGGTCACGGCTACTTTCAGTAACAATTGATGGATGTAACTTTATTTCTTTATGTCGAGGTAGATATAGGCCAGACACCGGCTTCCAAAATCCCATCTGCATCATAGTAGCAGCAATTTGGATGACATTTCAGTCTCGCAAGCACATGCTGCAGAGCGTGAACGGATTGGACAGCACGCCTATCTATGCTATGGATGTCACCATTGATTTTCACCAATAAAAAATTGAAAAGTGGATGTGTGCATTTGATTTTGTGCTTCAGATCTTCTGAAGTCTTCTTACTTATTGCATGTCAGCCCTTTATGTGAACACAAGACACAGAGGTTTGGGGAGGGGTGGCTCGGATACCATTTCTTACTGTACTTTTACCTTACAGTAGTCTTGCACCTTTTTCCATACATTAGCAGATGCCTTGAATTCTGCAGAGATCACATCCAGAATGAACGGACGGGATCAATAGGTTACCAAAAGCAACTATGTAAGTAACCATCAGCTTTGAGAACGAAACCGAGGGAGAGGGTGTACACCGCCGAAACTGAGTGACAGGGTGTACACCGCTGAAACCGAGGGAGAGGGCGTACACCGCTGAAACCGAGGGACAGGGTGTACACAGCTGAAACCGAGGGACAGGGCGTACATCGCCGAAACCGAGGGACATGGCGTACACAGCGGAAACCGAGGGACATGGCGTACACAGCGGAAACCGTGGGACAGAGTGTACACCGCTGAAACCAAGGGAAAGGGTGTACTCCGCTGAAACTGAGGGACAGGGCGTACGCCGCCGAAACAGAGGGACAGTGCGTACATCGTCGAAACCGAGGGACAGGGCATTCGTCGCTGAAAAAGAGGGACAGGGTGTACACCGCCAAAACCAAGGGACAATGCATACACCGCGGAAACCAAGGGACAGTGCGTACACCGCGGAAACCAAGGGACAGTGCGTACACCGCGGAAACCAAGGGACAGGGCGTACGTCGTCGAAACCGAGGGACAGGGCGTACGTCGCCGAAACCGAGGGACAGGGCGTACACCGGATATCAGGCAAACGGACAGCAACACTCACTGTAATCCTGGTGAATCTGGTCGATCTGCTCCTCACTCTGGTCCTTGGTGAACGTCATGCCCTGCGAGAGAAGAGCAGAAAATCAGAAACTGGGAACCTCAAATAAAACAGGTAAATCAACAAAAACCTTCATACGAAGACCCCAATATAATTATATCAGTGTCCATCAAGTTTCCTAGAGCTTTGTGAAGCCTGGTCAATCAGCGTCCACACAGACATCTATGGGGGTACTAACTCATTCATTTGTACACGGTCTCAAACCATATGAAGCCCCCAAGAGATGCCATCTGCTGCCCCAGAAGTCATGTGAAATCCAAGGAATACAGAGAAAAGTAATAAGCCTAAAGATAGTGACGGACGTCATAGATAGAAGTCCAAATTCATCTAAGGGGATGTCAATATACAACATTTAAAGGATAGATGTTTAGTGTATGATCGCTGGGATTCCAGCTTCTAAGACCCCCATGAATCTTGAGAACTTTGTTCCTAAAGATCCTATGTATGAAAGGAGCCGTACTGAGCATATGCCATCATCCCACATGTGCGGTACAAGGTCACTGCACAATGTCCAGTGAGACCCATGTGGGACCCTATTCTAATATATTGGACCAGTACAGAATACACTACTGTCCCCCCCATGCCAGATGCTCGCAGCCCCCCCCCCCGTGCCGGATGCTCGCAAGCCCCCCCACCCCCCGTGCCAGATGCTCACCGCCTCCCCCGTGCCGGATGCTCGCTGCCCCACCTCCCCCGTGCCGGATCCTCGCAGCCCCCCTGCCGGATGCTCGCAGCCCTCCTCCCCCGTGCCGGATGTTCGCAGCCCACAACCCCGTATGCTCGCCGCCTCCCCCGTGCCGGATGCTCGCCACCATCCCCCCCGTGCCAGATGCTAGCAACCACCCCCTCCCTCACCGTTAGCTCGCCGCCTTCTCCGTGCCGGATGCTCGCAGCCTCCCCCCCCTGTGCCAAATGCTCGCAGCCCCGCACAGCGTTCACCTCTCAATATCTAATAAGGAGACGATTGCTTCTGAAATCATTCAGTTGATCTCCGGCACACAGGACCAGCACAATACAGAGTAGATGGATTTTTGGGATTTTTTCACAAACCAATTGCCCGTATTGTCCTGAACATTGCGTCCACTCCTGACCACTACAGATCTTAGAGGCACTTATCAATGATGGCCATTTATTATGTCACTCTGGTGGTAAAAAGATTCCGGTGCAGAACATTTCCACTCTGGAGAACTGAACCCAACAGTTCAGGATTTCATATAAGGAGGAAAAAACAAACAATATATTATGAACAGTTTTTGTAGGAACCTGAGGAGGTGGTGATGGCGAAATCAGTCGAGGGGTTCAAGAGAGGCCTGGATGTCTTCCTGCAGCGTAACAATATTGTATCTTACAGTTATTAGGTTCTTTACAAGGACGTAGATCTGGGGATTTATTCTGATGGAATATAGGCTTTTTCCGGCCTTGATAACTAAGTTACTATGTAACTATGTAACATCGTCTCCCGGAAATATTCATTAAATGTCAGAGTGAGTGTGCGATCCCGATCTCTGATGTCATCCCGACTTGTCTGGCCCATCACTGTCTGTTCTTAATTGACAGCCCAGTAAAAGGTCAAATCATAGGAATAAAAGCGAGGAGTCATCAAAGCTGCTATGGATGGGCTCGGAGCGTGGGCGCTTTCCCTGCTGCTCAGACAGGCAAGGGTTAAGTTAGACAAATTTTGCACAGCTTTATTGTTCTGAGAGCAAGGACGCTTGGCTCATAACGCGAGCAAAGAGGAACAGAAGACAATGGATGCGCTGCGTGGTGACGATGTGCGGTCCAATCGATCAGCAAGTACATCAGCCTGTATCATCAACCTGCTTAAAGGGCCACGGTCACAGGACACCTATTGTCATATTATATGGGCGGTGGTGGTCATCAAAGGACGATCCCAGGGGCACCAAATGAGAACCAGTGTACACCACCCGAATCGGATTAATTCAACCACTGAAAAAAAATGGAAACTCCCCACAGGCAGTCACTGCGCTAACCCAATATTACTGATCCTACTGACTAGTATTATGTAGAACATATAACGAGCCAATTCCAAGGTACATAGATATGAAAAGAAACACATCTGACAGACTGTAGAAATCCTCCTTCTGAATTGCTCCATTTTTAGCTGAGAACCAATAGAAACGGCAGGGTTTGCCCCCAAGAGGCCTAATAAAAGAGACAGTGCTTAACAACAGAACGGAGGATCAAAGAAAAAAGTGGCTCAATCAAAAAGGAGGGGCTCAAACATGAAAGAAGAGGGGTTTAATCAAAGAAGAAGCTAACACTATGTCCTTTTGCAAATAAAATAGCAGGGAGGAGAAGGCATGCGGATGATTTTCTTACACTTGTTGCAGCTTTTATTGTAATATAGAGTCAAATAAAATCCAAGGTAAAAGAGGAGATTAAATGAGGAAATGTTAGGATATTTCTTTTTCTGTCTTTAATGTTTCCTTGAAAGAACAATAGTACATATTTGTGCAAGTAATTATTAGGGCTGCCTGTTCATCCAAACCTGCCCGGCCCCACTGCTGCCAGACTACAGGAATTTTGTCCTATCTGGAAGTAACAGCGACGCATCTGAGGAATATCATGTAAGAAAATGACAAGACATTGGCAGCCGCAGTCTCATACTCACATTTTCCTGCTTTGCCCCCAGAGCCAAGCGAACCTTCTCATTTTTCTCGATTTCACAAACAATTTCTGCAGCTACAAAAAGAAATAAAACATGTTAGAAAGAAAACCACCAGGGTGCAAGTGTCCGAGGCGCGCAACATCCGCTACTTGGCTCCTGTACAGCGAGCGCTCGCTCAATATCTGACCGTCAGAAGTCGATTTAGTATAATGAACGGCTTGTTATTCAATTAGTGAAAACTAGCAGGAAATTTTCTATTCTCCCAGCAGAGTGCCAAACAAAGCGATGCGATACTGCGGAGCCAGCGCGGAACTTTTACTAGAAATCAAATTCTTACAGAATCTCAAAGAAAACTTCCCAGTAAAATACAAAACACGTGACGGACTTTCCTATTATGAAACAAATCTGCTGATTACAAATTACATTCATTTTTGTTGCTAAAGCACTAATATATTCTGCAATACTGTACAACATAACGGGACGTGCAGACCCAATATCAGACATTCAGACACGAGGACAGATCGCCCGAGCTTGTGAGAATACAGGCGGCAGAAGAGCTGAGAAGTCTCTATAGTGTACAGGGCAGCCATCCTTATAATAGATGACGGCATTTATCTAAAGCTGCGTGATCCGGTCACCCAGCACTATCTGTACATGTCCAGATGGGAAATGACTGAGTGCGTGGTGTGAGGGTAGAGATGATAGAAATGACCATATTCAGAGGGATTATGAGAAAAGTTAGTGTTTTGCAACCATCCTTAAATTGTAGGCTGACAATTCGAATTAGCCGGATTTTCAAAGGTAATGCAATCCAGAGAACTGGTGCACCACTAAAAAAAAAAATCTTGAGACAGAAGATTTTTTTTATTTTTCTCGAACCATGCCAACTTGATGGATGAACGATCTGTAGGAAGATGGATCTTGTACAGCCTGGAGAAGTCACCAGGGTTTTCGCCGCCGTTATCTTGATACTGTAGTATCAAGTCATCGGTTTTCTGATCTTCCTCTTCGCTTAGTTTCTTCTATTCTTCCGACGAGGATGTCCTTCTCTATTGATCGCCCTCTGCGTATGATGTGTAGGCAAGTCGTGGCTTGGTGATCCTTGCTTCCAGTGACATGTCTGGCTTGATTAGTTCTTCTTGCAATCCATGGTATTGATAACATCCTTCGAGCACCACATTTCGAAGGTGTCAATTATTCTTCTCTCTTGTATCCTTGTCGTCCACAAAGACAGAAGTGTGAGTTATGGAGAAAGGTGGTCTTAAATCATTAGCAGAAAAGAGCAGAAAGGGGGAGAAGCAGCACATCGACAAAGCAAAGGGACCAGCGGGGTGGCAGAGACAGAGCAATGACCGGCAAGACGCAGAGGCAGCGCAATGACCGGCGAAACGCAGAGGCAGCGCAATTACCGGCGAGACGCAGAGGTAGCGCAATGACCGGCGAGACGCAGAGGCAGCGCAATGACCGGCGAAACGCAGAGGCAGCGCAATGACCGGCGAGATGCAGAGGCAGCGCAATGACCGGCGAGATGCAGAGCCAGCGCAATGACCGGCGAGATGCAGAGCCAGCGCAATGACCGGCGACACGCAAAGGCAGCGCAATGACCGGCGAGACGCAGAAGCAGCGCAATGACTGGCGAGACGCAGAGGCAGCGCAATGACTGGCGAGACGCAGAGACAGCGCAATGACCGGCGAAACACAGAGGCAGCGCAACGACCGGCGAGACGCAGAGCCAGCGCAATGACAGGCGACACGCAAAGGCAGCGCAATGACCGGCGAGACGCAGCGCAATGACCGGCGAGAAGCAGAAGTAGCGCAATGACCGGCGAGACGCAGAAGTAGCGCAATGACCGGCGAGACGCAGAGGCAGCGCAATGACAGGCAAAACGCAGAGGTAGCGCAATGACCGGCGAGACGCAGAGGCAGCCATGTGCCTCTAGTACAGCCTGATGACAACTAATTTTAACACATGACAGCTCTCACATGGTTGTCACCAATCTTTACTACACCTCTACATTTAAAATCTACTATATACTGCAGTGACAGATCCCACGCTGCCTTACTGCCATCTAAATATGACAATGTCACTTTAAAATGTAGAGACTTTTAATATAGCGCCCTTACAGTTCCCACACAAGGTAGCAATGAGCTTTTCCAGACAAAGGGCAGAGTTGACTTAGTAATGAGTCAATGTGGGAATAAAGGGCACAAAGATCTGTTCCTGGGGATGCTTGGAAAGCTGGGGACGGACAACCCTCGTGAGATGGAAATATTCTGCTTTGGTTATCACACAACTTTCTAATAAACTCTAAGACTTTTCTTCCATTCATGGATTTTCTCTTTGGATTTGGACAATTATTTTCCATTCAGGAGACGAGGTTTTGTCTTTCTCCTGTTTTTTAAATCTGCAGATCATTTCCCACAGTGTCCCGGGCATCCTGTGCTCCAGTAATAGGCGCAGAGCAGCGAACCCTCGCCCGAAGACCATTATCCCAAATGGAAAACATCTGCAAATTAATAACTCAAAATTTATACAACCTGACTTATTGGCCCAATGTAGACAATTACAGCCAAAATGATCTGAAACTATTTACAAGCATTTTCTTCCAAAAAACAATAACAAAAAAACAATTATTGATGTACCTCATAGATTTTAACAAGCGGAAATATAAATCAACTTAAGCGTTTTCCTTACAGGAATCCTAAACTCATTGCAATACGGACTGCGGCTCATAACACGTGAGCTATGGACGCCAGATTCTGCAACACTTTCCAATAGCCGCCGTACATCACGGTCTCTGCAGAACGTCTGCAGTAATCTGAACACAAGCGAATGGGTCAGCATACTAAGCAGGACCACGGAAATCTGCAAACCAGACGTAGAGGATGGGGACAGTACTGGAGGTTTCTGTGACAACTTAGCGGAGTCAAAAAAAAAAAAAAAACCTTGAAAGGATAAAAAGAAAAGCACAGTTCACATCAATAAATAAAATCTGAAGCAATAGTGTGAACATCAGGACTCTACACCCCTGTAGATGCCTCAGTACAGCTCAGGATGAGCACTGACATTTTACTGACGCTCCAGTCAACATTATAACGATTTTATCAACGGACTGTGGGATCTTTATCAAGGAATTAAAATCTTAGATGAAGGAAAAAATGCAAATTCTAAACGGAGCTGTAATACTGATCACACGAATGTATGAGCAATGTATCAGAGAAGCAGAAATCTCAGAGACACAAAGTAGCAGCACAGATCTTACCAAAGTAATGGACAAGGCGCCTATTACTCCCTACACCGATACATTGTAACAAGCACATCAGCTGTAAGAACAAATCATAAGTCCATCCTGAACAACTACAGTCACTGACAGCAAGCAGAGAGATGGAACGTGGGAGAATTTATATATTGACATAATATGCAAGCGAGATAGGAGTACAAGATATAGTGTAAGGTATATATGTAAGGTAAGGTATAGGTAAGGTATATATGTAAGTGCAAGATATAATCCTGTATTATACTCCAGAGCTGCACTCACTATTCTGCTGGTGCAGTCACTGTGTACATACATTACTGATTCTGAGTTACATCTTGTATTATACTCCAGAGCTGCACTCACTATTCTGCTGGTGCAGTCACTGTGTACATACATTACTGATCCTGAGTTACATCCTGTATTATACTCCAGAGCTGCACTCACTATTCTGCTGGTGCAATCACTGTGTACATACATTACATTACTGATCCTGAGTTACATCCTGTATTATACCTCAGAGCTGCACTCACTATTCTGCTGGTGCAGTCACTGTGTACATACATTACTGATCCTGAGTTACATCCTGTATTATACCCCAGAGCTGCACTCACTATTCTGCTGGTGCAGTCACTGTGTACATACATTACATTACTGATCCTGAGTTACATCCTGTATTATACCCCAGAGCTGCACTCACTATTCTGCTGGTGCAGTCACTGTGTACATACATTACATTACTGATCCTGAGTTACATCCTGTATTATACTCCAGAGCTGCACTCACTATTCTGCTGGTGCAGTCACTGTGTACATACATTACATTACTGATCCTGAGTTACATCCTGTATTATACACCAGAGCTGCATTCACTATTCTGCTGGTGCAGTCACTGTGTACATACATTACTGATCCTGAGTTACATCCTGTATTATACTCCAGAGCTGCACTCACTATTCTGCTGGTGCAGTCACTGTGTACATACATTACATTACTGATCCTGAGTTACATCCTGTATTATACCTCAGAGCTGCACTCACTATTCTGCTGGTGCAGTCACTGTGTACATACATTACTGATCCTGAGTTACATCCTGTATTATACTCCAGAGCTGCACTCACTATTCTGCTGGTGCAGTCACTGTGTACATACATTACATTACTGATCCTGAGTTACATCCTGTATTATACTCCAGAGCTGCACTCACTATTCTGCTGGTGCAGTCACTGTGTACATACATTACATTACTGATCCTGAGTTACATCCTGTATTACACTCCAGAGCTGCACTCACTATTCTGCTGGTGCACTCACTGTGTACATACATTACATTACTGATCCTGAGTTACATCCTGTATTATACCCCAGAGCTGCACTCACTATTCTGCTGGTGCAGTCACTGTGTACATACATTACATTACTGATCCTGAGTTACATCCTGTATTATACTGCAGAGCTGCACTCACTATTCTGCTGGTGCAGTCACTGTGTACATACATTACTGATCCTGAGTTACATCCTGTATTACACTCCAGAGCTGCACTCACTATTCTGCTGCTGCACTCACTGTGTACATACATTACATTACTGATCCTGAGTTACATCCTGTATTATACCCCAGAGCTGCACTCACTATTCTGCTGATGCAGTCACTGTGTAAATACATTACTGATCCTGAGTTACATCCTGTATTATACCCCAGAGCTGCACTCACTATTCTGCTGGTGCAGTCACTGTGTACATACATTACTGATCCTGAGTTACATCCTGTATTACACTCCAGAGCTGCACTCACTATTCTGCTGCTGCACTCACTGTGTACATACATTACATTACTGATCCTGAGTTACATCCTGTATTATACCCCAGAGCTGCACTCACTATTCTGCTGGTGCAGTCACTGTGTACATACATTACTGATTCTGAGTTACATCTTGTATTATACTCCAGAGCTGCACTCACTATTCTGCTGGTGCAGTCACTGTGTACATACATTACTGATTCTGAGTTACATCCTGTATTATACTCCAGAGCTGCACTCACTATTCTGCTGGTGCAGTCACTGTGTACATACATTACATTACTGATCCTGAGTTACATCCTGTATTATACTCCAGAGCTGCACTCACTATTCTGCTGGTGCAGTCACTGTGTACATACATTACTGATCCTGAGTTACATCCTGTATTATACTACAGAGCTTCACTCACTATTCTGCTGGTGCAGTTACTGTGTACATACATTACATTACTGATTCTGAGTTACATCCTGTATTATACTCCAGA
The DNA here is from genome assembly GCA_033576555.1 of Oophaga sylvatica. Taxonomy (NCBI): domain Eukaryota; kingdom Metazoa; phylum Chordata; class Amphibia; order Anura; family Dendrobatidae; genus Oophaga; species Oophaga sylvatica. The sequence goes on along the minus strand of JARQOD010000009.1, from coordinate 64,570,091 downwards.
GCTGCACTCACTATTCTGCTGGTGCAGTCACTGTGTACATACATTACTGATCCTGAGTTACATCCTGTATTATACTCCAGAGCTGCACTCACTATTCTGCTGGTGCAGTCACTGTGTACATACATTACATTACTGATCCTGAGTTACATCCTGTATTATACTACAGAGCTTCACTCACTATTCTGCTGGTGCAGTCACTGTGTACATACATTACATTACTGATCCTGAGTTACATCCTGTATTATACTGCAGAGCTGCACTCACTATTCTGCTGGTGCAGTCACTGTGTACATACATTACATTACTGATCCTGAGTTACATCCTGTATTATACTCCAGAGCTGCACTCACTATTCTGCTGGTGCAGTCACTGTGTACATACATTACATTACTGATCCTGAGTTACATCCTGTATTATACTCCAGAGCTGCGCTCACTATTCTGCTGGTGCAGTCACTGTGTATATACATTACATTACTGATCCTGAGTTACATCCTGTATTATACTCCAGAGCTGCACTCACTATTCTGCTGGTGCAATCACTGTGTACATACATTACATTACTGATCCTGAGTTACATCCTGTATTATACTCCAGAGCTGCACTCACTATTCTGCTGGTGCAGTCACTGTGCACATACATTACATTACTGATCCTGAGTTACATCCTGTATTATACCCCAGAGCTGCACTCACTATTCTGCTGGTGCAGTCACTGTGTACATATATTACATTACTGATCCTGAGTTACATCCTGTATTATACTCCAGAGCTGCACTCACTATTCTGCTGGTGCAATCACTGTGTACATATCATAATACTAATACTGTACTGATTACTAAATGTGCTGAAGGAGTTTTGCTTCATGTTGCTTTCAACTAAGCCGAGATTTAATAATAAACCAAAACAAATCTTAACGTATCTTTGGAAGTGACTACAGTGGACTTAACGCATTAGATTTCATTCTACATTTTATGTAAATATAGTGGAGTTTCCCTTTAAGAATCCTCGGCTTCATTACTTGATGTTAGTATTTTGCAGATCCAGGAACCTTAATAAAGTCTTCTCGTACAAATATTTTCCACTTAACACTTGGTAACAATTAATTGGGTACGATGCTGCGGATCTCGCCGTCTCACACATGCAGCGCTTCCAAGCATAATAATTTCTGATTTCATACATCCAATCCGCCTCTCGGTACCAGGGGTCTCACTTCCGCTGTCAGGCGCGATGCCCACACTAGGACTCGCTTTAATTAGTCACCCTCATTTTAAGATGTGACTAATAATATCTCCACTATAACATCTGCCTCACATCAAGGAGTGGACGAAGGAAGAAAAGAGGTCATCAACTGAGGGACTGACGGGTCAAAGAATACAGGTTTCCGACAAATCTATAATTACCAAAAAAGTATGTTAACCCATAAATGACTAAAATGTATGGGAAAAAAAGAAAAAAGGACTAGAAATTACTGAAAGTAGAAACACTCTAGATAGTTGCCTGTGTCAGCCGGCAACAACGAGCTGCAAACCAAGAAAATAAGTGCTGAAAGAAAAACATACAAACACTTTACATTCATCCTAAACTAGTTCTTTAAAAATCAATAAAGACATCAAATATTTGAGTTTACTGTACATAGAAGTGAAAACATTGTAAATAGGAGAAGTATTATAGTAGTTATATTCTTGTACATAGGAGCAGTATTATAGTTTATTTTTGTACATAGGAGCAGTATTATAGTATTATTCTGTACATAGGAGCAGTATTATAGTAGTTATATTCTTGTATATAGGAGCAGTATTATAGTAGTTATATTCTTGTAATAGGGCAGTATTATAGTAGTTATATTTTTGTACATAGGGCAGTATTATAGTAGTTATATTTTTGTACATTAGGAGCAGTATTATAGTAGTTATATTCTTGTATATAGGGCAGTATTATAGTAGTTATATTCTTGTACATAGGGGCAGTATTATAGTAGTTATATTCTTGTACATAGGGCAGTATTATAGTAGTTATATTTTTGTACATAGGAGCAGTATTATAGTAGTTATATTCTTGTACATAGGAGCAGTATTATAGTAGTTATATTCTTGTACATAGGGGCAGTATTATAGTAGTTATATTCTTGTATATAGGAGCAGTATTATAGTAGTTATATTCTTGTATATAGGAGCAGTATTATAGTAGTTATATTCTTGTACATAGGGGCAGTATTATAGTAGTTATATTCTTGTACATAGGGGCAGTATTATAGTAGTTATATTCTTGTACATAGGGGCAGTATTATAGTAGTTATATTCTTGTACATAGGAGCAGTATTATAGTTTATATTCTGTACATGGGCGTATATAGTAGTTATATTCTTGTACATAGGAGCAGTATTATAGTAGTTATATTCTTGTACATAGGGGCAGTATTATAGTAGTTATATTCTTGTACATAGGAGCAGTATTATAGTAGTTATATTCTTGTACATAGGGGCAGTATTATAGTAGTTATATTCCTGTATATAGGAGCAGTATTATAGTAGTTATATTTTTGTATATAGGGGCAGTATTATAGTGTTTATATTCTTGTATATAGGGGCAGTTTTATAGTAGTTATATTCTTGTACATATGGGTAGTATTAGGCTAAGTGCACACGTTCAGGAATATTTGCGTTTTTTTTCGCGTTTTTTCCGCGTAAAAACGCGAAAAAAACGCAAGCATTAAGCATCCTATACATGTTAATTGATTCCGCATGTTTTGGCCACATGTTGCGTTTTTTTCCGTGAAAAAAACGCTTCGCTGAAAAAATAGCAACATGTTCATTAATTTTGCGGAATGTAAGCGGTTCATGTGCGGTGGTACCCAGGGTCTGGAGGAGAGGAGACTCTCCTCCAGGCCCTGGGTACCATATCCCTGGTAAAACAATAATTAAAATAATAATGATATTCTCACCTTCCGGCGGCCCCCGCAGGCTTCCCGCCTTCAGCGACGCTCCCGGCAACTCCCGGTCCCAAGAGTCCTTTGCGAGAATCACCCAGATGGCGTAGCGGTCTCGCGTGATGCTACGTCATCGGTGTGATTTGTCGCAATGCATCCTTGGGACCGGGAGTTGCCGGGAGCGTCGCTGAAGGCGGGAAGGCTGCGGGGGCCGCCGGAAGGTGAGAATATCATTATTTATTATTTTTTTTTATTATTTTTACATTAGATCTTTTTACTATTGATGCGACATAGGCGGCATCAATAGTAAAAAGTTGGTCACACGAGTCAAACACTATGTTTGACTCGTGTGACCAACCTGTCAATCAGTTTTCCAAGCGATGCTACAGATCGCTAGGAAAACGCTATTATTCTGGCGGGAATACGCATACAAAAAACGTGCGTATTTCCCGCGGAGAAAGTGCGGGATTGCCGCGGAAATTTCCGCTGCAATTCCGCAACGTGTGAACTTAGCCTTATAGTAGTTATATTCTTGTACATAGAAGCAGTATTATAGTTGTTATATTCTTGTACATGGGGGCAGTATTATAGTAGGTATATTATTGTATATAGGGGCAGTATTATAGTAGTTATATTCTTGTACATAGGGGCAGTATTATAGTAGTTATATTCTTGTACATAGGGGCAGTATTATAGTAGTTATATTCTTGTACATAGGGGCAGTATTATAGTAGTTATATTCTTGTATATAGGGGCAGTATTATAGTGGTTATATTCTTGTATATAGGGGCAGTTTTATAGTAGTTATATTCTTGTACATAGGGGCAGTATTATAGTAGTTATATTCTTGTACATAGGGGCAGTATTATAGTGGTTATATTCTTGTATATAGGGGCAGTATTATAGTAGTTATATTCTTGTATATAGGGGCAGTTTTATAGTAGTTATATTCTTGTACATAGGGGCAGTATTATAGTAGTTATATTCTTGTATATAGGGGCAGTATTATAGTAGTTATATTCTTGTACATAGGGGCAGTATTATAGTAGTTATATTCTTGTATATAGGGGCAGTATTATAGTGGTTATATTCTTGTATATAGGGGCAGTTTTATAGTAGTTATATTCTTGTACATAGGGGCAGTATTATAGTAGTTATATTCTTGTATATAGGGGCAGTTTTATAGTAGTTATATTCTTGTATATAGGGGCAGTTTTATAGTAGTTATATTCTTGTACATAGGGGCAGAATTATAGTAGTTATATTCTTGTATATAGGAGGCAGTAATATAGTAGTTATATTCTTGTATATAGGGGCAGTATTATAGTGGTTATATTCTTGTATATAGGGGCAGTTTTATAGTAGTTATATTCTTGTACATAGGGGCAGAATTATAGTAGTTATATTCTTGTATATAGGGCAGTATTATAGTGGTTATATTCTTGGATATAGGGGCAGTATTATAGTAGTTATATTCTTGTACATAGGAGGCAGTATTATAGTAGTTATATTCTTGTACATAGGAGCAGTATTATAGTAGTTATATTCTTGTACATAGGGGGCAGTATTATAGTAGTTATATTCTTGTACATAAGGGGCAGTACTATAGTAGTTATATTCTTGTACATAGGAGGCAGTATTATAGTAGTTATATTCTTGTACATAGGAGGCAGTATTATAGTAGTTATATTCTTGTACATAGGAGGCAGTATTATAGTAGTTATATTCTTGTACATAGGAGGCAGTATTATAGTAGTTATATTCTTGTACATAGGGGGCAGTATTATAGTAGTTATATTCTTGTATATAGGAGCAGTATTATAGTAGTTATATTCTTGTACATAGGGGCAGTATTATAGTAGTTATATTCTTGTACATAGGGGCAGTATTATAGTAGTTATATTCTTGTATATAGGGGCAGTATTATAGTGGTTATATTCTTGTATATAGGGGCAGTTTTATAGTAGTTATATTCTTGTACATAGGGGGCAGTATTATAGTAGTTATATTCTTGTATATAGGGGCAGTTTTATAGTAGTTATATTCTTGTATATAGGGGCAGTTTTATAGTAGTTAATTCTTGTACATAGGGGCAGAATTATAGTAGTTATATTCTTGTATATAGGAGGCAGTAATATAGTAGTTATATTCTAGTATATAGGGGCAGTATTATAGTGGTTATATTCTTGTATATAGGGGCAGTTTTATAGTAGTTATATTCTTGTACATAGGGGCAGAATTATAGTAGTTATATTCTTGTATATGGGCAGTATTATAGTGGTTATATTCTTGGATATAGGGGCAGTATTATAGTAGTTATATTCTGTACATAGGAGGCAGTATTATAGTAGTTATATTCTTGTACATAGGAGCAGTATTATAGTAGTTATATTCTTGTACATAGGGGCAGTATTATAGTAGTTATATTCTTGTACATAAGGGGCAGTACTATAGTAGTTATATTCTTGTACATAGGAGGCAGTATTATAGTAGTTATATTCTTGTACATAGGAGGCAGTATTATAGTAGTTATATTCTTGTACATAGGAGGCAGTATTATAGTAGTTATATTCTTGTACATAGGAGGCAGTATTATAGTAGTTATATTCTTGTATATAGGGGCAGTATTATAGTAGTTATATTCTTGTACATGGGGCAGTATTATAGTAGTTAAAATTCTTGTATATGGAGCAGTATTATAGTAGTTATATTCTTGTACATAGGAGCAGTATTATAGTAGTTATATTCTTGTACATAGGGGCAGTATTATAGTAGTTATATTCTTGTACATAGGATGCAGTATTATAGTAGTTATATTCTTGTACATAGGGGCAGTATTATAGTAGTTATATTCTTGTATATAGGAGTAGTATTATAGTAGTTATATTCTTGTACATAGGGGCAGTATTATAGTAGTTATATTCTTGTACATAGGGCAGTATTATAGTAGTTATATTCTTGTATATAGGAGTAGTATTATAGTAGTTATATTCTTGTATATAGGGAGCAGTATTATAGTAGTTATATTCTGGTACATAAGAGCAGTATTATAGTAGTTATATTCTGGTACACTTTGGCTGGTTCCCAACATTCGTGAAACACAGGCCTTTATTGTACAGGGAGACCTGACCCGACGACTGGATATCTGAGATAATTGCACCATATATTGCCGTGAACCAGTTCGCTCTAGTCAGGTTCACTATTCAGTGGGGCTGGATCTCCCAATAAGTCAATGATCCACGTTCGGTTGCTCTTTAGACCGCTCTGACCGTCTATTAGAAAGTATGACTAACTCCTCTAATCCACTTGTGCGGATCTTTTGGACGGAGTGATTGCAATTTTATTGGATATGATTGAATAGATTGAGCTAAACATGCAGCCAAATGCTTTGTTTTCTTCCAGCTTAAATACATTACTACTGTGCTTGTATAATAAAATGCTTTTTCTAAGTGGTAACACAATCATATAAAGTAATATGCTGCTGCTGGTTTCCCGCAGGAACACATCTACATAAAACGATTTTCCTAAAACTTCTACATAAAAGATCTGTTTGAGGGATTAAAGAGTTCTGTACAAACGCTGACAATCATGGAGGTGAAACCACCCAGCAGAAAGCCCCGGAGATGGAGGGCCACATTTACAGCACATTACAAGTGACCCCCTGATTGCTTTTACTGGCACTGAACTCGGCCACATCATTTTCTAGAGAAATATACAAAGCACTATTTATTCCAACAGATCCCAAGAAAAACAAAAACAAGCCAGAAACTGACTGGACAGGACAGGGAAGGTGTCCGTTCACATCACTTCTTGTCCCAAGAGCTCACAAACAAATCTCTGAGCAGTAAACAGAATAGCGGGAGGATTGACAAGCTCCAGGCCTGATAGCACTGTAAGGTAATTCCCAGGAAAAGTCGCCACATCTCCATATGATAAGAGGGGTCCGACTGTAGAAGCCCCCAAATATCCCGAGATCCAGGCTCCGAAATGCACCAAGGGAATAGACCCCCTGACAGTTCGTAGCTTTCCCTCATCCCGTTTAAGCTATTTTTCCTCCACTTCTTACAAGAGCTCTAAGTTGTTGTTTTTTTCATTTTATGACAGCAGAGCCTGAAGAAGCCTTATAACTATATAACAAGAACGAAAAAAAAAAAATAGGTCCTAACGCAGGAGCATCGTCACAGAAATGCAATTCCCCATTGTTTTTTGGGAGATTTCGCTCTTCTGCATGTGGCTAAAGTGACCTGGTAACGGGATTCTTTAGATCAGGACAATTACGGTGATTAGTGATGAGCGCTGGTGCTCGTTACTAGAGTTTGGATAAAGATGGCTTCTTCGGCATTCACTAGGACCCCAGCTGTCACGAGCACCTCGATATTGTGTGCAGATGGGCCGATGTCGGTCCGTGATGGGCACCGATACCCCGCAGAACCACAAAACTGTTGCTGTCAGACGGACGGCAGCATCTAAATGGTTAAACGGCAGCAACCGATGCTATTCATATCCCGGCTGTGAAGAGGCAGGCGCCGGCATTCACCGTGAGTGGTGCAGGCTCCGTACAGCCGCATCAGACATGTGATACACAATAGTGGTCGTATGTGTTGACACCCTTGAATTTGCTCCAGAAAATTAAGTATTTCTTCCAGACAATTATTGCAATTCCACACATTTTGTTATACACAGGTTTATTTCCTTTGTTTATTGGAACACAAATAACAGAATAAAAAAGGACAAATCGGACATAAATTCAAACAAAACATAAAAAATGGGCCAGACAAAATTGTTGGCACCCTCAACTTAATATCTGGTTGCACCCTTCAGAATAAATAACTGAAATCAATCGCTTTCTATAACCAACGAGCTTCTTACTCCTCTCAGCTGGGATCTTGGACTCTTCTTCTTACAATCTGCTCTCGGTTTCTCATATGTGACGTCGCCTTCTCCCAACAGCAATTGTAAGATCTCTCCACAGGTGATCAATGGGATTTACATCCGGACTCATTGCTGCCACTTGACAACTCTCCAGCGCTTTGTTTCCATCCATTTCTGGGGGTTTCTTGAAGTATGTTTGGAGCCATTGACCTACTAGAAGACCCATGACCTAGGACGCAAACCCAGCTTTCTGACACTGGGCACAACATTGCCACCCAAAATCCTTTGGAAATCTTCAGATTTCATGATGCTTTGTGCACAGTCAAGACACTCAGTATCAGAGACAACAAAAACAGCCACAATACTTCTCAGCCTCCACCATACTTGACTGTAAGTACTATGTTCTTTTATTTGTGCCTTACCAAAAAGCTCTATCTTGGTATCATCTGTCCACAAGACGCTTTCCCAAAAAGACTTTATCTTAGTGACGTACATTTTGGCTAACTGCAGTCTGGCTTTTTTATGTCTCTGTCAGCAGTTGGTCGTCCAGGGTCTCATGTCTCAGTGTTTAATTTCATTCACATGTGGACGATGACACTGATGCACCCTGAGCCTGCACGACAGCTTGAATTTCTTCTGAACTTGTTTGGGGCTACTTATCCAGTGTTACAACCTTTATCAATTTTTCACTGCCGTCCAGGGAGATTAGCTACAGTGGCATGGGTTGTAAACTTTTTGATTATGTTGCGCACCGTGGACAAAGGAATATCAAGATCTCTGGAGATGGACTTGAGAATGAAAATTGTTGAAAAATATCAACAATCTCAAGGTTACAAGTCCTCAGACCTTTCTCTTCTCCTCTTTCTGTTCTTCATGTGTCATGTGTGCATCGCCACGAAGATCGTCGCGGTTGCACATTCTGACTTCTCACAGCTGAGTTGCTGTTTCTTTGTGTTTGGCAGTTAGGGAGTTAATTCTGTCTGTGCTCAGTTCTGGGACTGGGTGCAGTTTCTTCAGGCTGCAATTAATTATTTGTTGATTGGTTTCCTTTAAATCTCTGGTTGTCTGTGTTGGGAGTTGCCAGTGAAATTCTTCATGCAGACCACAGATAGGATTGTATCTGTATAGACTTAAGTTAAAGAGCTCCTTAGTTGTTTTAAGCTCACCTTGCTTAGAGTTTAATATCCCAGATCATTTATGTTCCTTCTGTGTTTGAGTGTGTATGCAAGTCTGTGTTTTCTCCAGTCTGTCTTATATGTCTAATCTGTGTATTTAGCAGAGATCAGCCCATATCCCTTTGGTGGTAATCAGTATCCTTCTTAGGACTGATTACAGGGTTCAGGGACTGATAGGAGACAGGGTTAGGCTGGAGACTTGGACCTCTGAACCATTATCAGTACCTCCAAGGTAAGGGATTAGTTAGGACCCCAGTTTAGGGTCAGGTTAGACCCCCGGTCCTCCTCTTTCCTGTGACAGTGTATCAAGTCCTCAAGATTAACCCTGAGTTCAACGGATATCGTGTCAGGTAAATCTATTCTATATTTACATGCTGATGTTGCTAATCTATATGTTGTATAGAGTGTTGTTCTTTTAAGAATAGTTTACTGACATCGTACACATATCATAAGACCGCGTGACATTTTCACTGGCCCATAAAATTATTCCCAGTTGCCATGGATCCAGTAGCCCAGCTGGCTCTGCAGTTGCAGGGATTATCCATGGAGCTGACGGACATTAAGACCAAAGTTTTGTCTCCCTCGGAGCAAACCAGATTTGAACCTAAAGTAGCTCTCCCGGACAGGTTCACTGGTGGGCGAGACAAATTTTTTACCTTCAGGGAAGCATGTAAATTGTATTTTCGGCTTCGGCCTCGATCATCAGGGAGTGAAGAGCAGAGAGTGGGAATTGTTATCTCGCTCCTACAAGGGGACCCTCAATCCTGGGCCTTCTCCCTTCCTCCGGGATCCCCGGCTCTACAGTCAGTAGATCAATTTTTTACTGCCCTGGGTTTGGTATATGATGACCCAGATCGGGTCTCTCTTGCTGAGACAAAATTACGTAAGATACAGCAGGGAGATCGTCCGGCGGAGGAATTTGCTTCTGAGTTCCGTAGATGGGCCACAGATACTCAGTGGAATGACCCAGCTCTTAGAAGCCAGTTTTGTCATGGGCTTTCTGACAAATTAAAGGACGTTTTGGCTCAGTATGATTCTCCTCCATCACTGGAGGCTGCTATGGCCCTAGCTATCCGTACTGATAGACGGCTCCGGGAGAGGTGCGAGGTAACTCCGCCCCCTGTTGTTACTCCACCTACTACTAAAGTCCCTTATGTTGAGGTTCCCCTTGTCTGTTCGGAGGAGCCTATGCAGTTGGGAGGGACATCATTTCGTAGGAGGGGATTGGCGGTACGCCGCAGGACTAGAAGGTGTTTCTTCTGCGGGAAAGAGGGACATTTTGTTGGGGGATGTCCATCCCGTGCCTTGTTGAGCAAAAAGTCGCCGGAAAACTGTTAATCCAGGTTGTGTGGTGGACGACAACCTGGGAGTATGTATTTCGTCCGCTAGTTCTTCTCAGTTCCTTGTACCAGTGGAGGTGGTGGTTGGTACGAGAGTGGAGAGATTTTCTGTTCTTCTTGATAGTGGGTCCGGGGCTAATCTGGTTGACGCTCAGTTTGCTCAGGCTCAAGGTATGCATCTGAGTGTATTGGTCAAACCGATCCCTATATTCTCCATTGACGCCAGGCCTCTCGGCCAAGGTAGCTTTGTTCATGAGGTTCATAACATTGACCTTCGGGTAGGGGCAATACATAGGGAACTATTATCTTGTTATGTGTTGGAGGGTCTACCTACTCCTATTGTGTTGGGACTTCCTTGGTTGGTTAAACATAACCCTGTGATTAATTGGCAGTCCAGAGATATAAGCCAATGGGGGGAGTTTTGCAAAAGTAACTGCATGAACACAGTCATCAGTGCGGTCGTGCCTAGTACTTTGCCTCCTTTTTTGGAGGACTTTGGGGATGTGTTCTCTGAGGAGGGGTGTCAGGAGTTGCCTCCTCATCGCGTGTATGACTGCTCTATTAATTTACTTCCTGATGCTAAGTTACCTAAAGCTAGGTTATATAACCTTTCTGGTCCTGAGAGGCAGGCTATGAAAGATTATATTTCGGAAAGTCTGGCCAAAGGGCATATTAGACCTTCATCTTCCCCAGTGGCCGCGGGGTTCTTCTTTGTGAAGAAAAAAGATGGAGGCCTACGCCCTTGCTTGGATTTCCGCGAACTTAATCGGATTACTGTTCGAGATCCGTATCCACTCCCTCTGATTCCTGATCTCTTCAATCAAATTGTTGGCGCCAAATGGTTCTCTAAATTGGATCTCAGGGGGGCGTATAATCTGATTAGGATAAAAGAGGGGGATGAGTGGAAAACGGCGTTTAACACGCCGGAGGGACATTATGAGAACCTTGTCATGCCTTTTGGTCTGACTACTGCACCAGCAGTATTCCAACATTTTGTTAATGACATTTTTCGTCATCTGGTGGGGCTGTTTGTGGTCGTATATTTGGATGACATTTTAATTTACTCACCAGATCTTGTGTCTCACCAGGAGCATGTGAGACAGGTGTTGCAGATCTTGCGAGACAATAAACTATACGCCAAACTGGAAAAGTGTGTATTCGCCGTACAGGAACTTCAGTTTTTGGGTTTCTTGGTGTCAGCCTCCGGTTTCCGTATGGACCCTGAAAAGGTGAGAGCAGTGCTTGAATGGGATCAGCCAGAGGATCTTAAGGCTCTGCAGCGTTTTCTGGGGTTTGCTAACTACTACCGGAAATTTATTTGTAATTTCTCATCTGTTGTCAAACCTCTCACTGACATGACAAGAAAAGGGACGGATTTTTCTAAATGGTCGGACAAAGCTTGCCAAGCTTTTTCCTCTTTGAAAAAATGTTTTGCTTCGGCACCCGTTCTCATCCAACCAGATGCATCACAGCCGTTCGTTGTGGAGGTGGACACGTCTGACGTAGGGGTGGGTGCAATATTGTCCCAGGGTCCGTCCCCTGGTAAATGGCATCCGTGCGCTTTCTTTTCTAAAAAATTGTCGTCCGCCGAAAGGAATTATGATATCGGCAATAGGGAACTTTTGGCCATTAAGTTGGCTTTTGAAGAATGGCGTCACTTTTTGGAGGGGGCAGTCCACCCGGTCACCGTCATTACTGATCACAAGAACCTGCTGTATTTGGAATCTGCTAAGCGTCTGAATTCCAGACAAGCTCGATGGTCGTTGTTTTTTACCAGGTTTAATTTTGTTGTCACTTATCGCCCTGGATCTAAGAATGTTAAGGCGGATGCCTTGTCTCGCAGTTTCCCAGGGGCCGGGAAAATGGATGACCCGATTCCTATCCTTCAGGAGGGGGTGGTAGTGTCGGCTGTATGTTCTGAGCTTGAGGAGGAGGTGTTAGAGGCTCAGGGGGACGCCCCTGCAGGACCTCCAGGGAGACTGTTTGTCCCAAATCAGTTGAGACAAAAGGTTATTGAGGCACATCATAATTCTGCTTTAGCAGGACATCCAGGGAGTAAGGCTACTTTAGATCTCCTTTCTCGCCGGTTTTGGTGGCCTAACGTTAATAAAGATGTTTTAACTTTTGTCGCGTCCTGTGGGGTTTGTGCTCGCTCTAAGACCCCTCATACCCGTCCGTCTGGGACCCTCTTACCCTTGAAACTTCCGGAGCGTCCATGGACTCATTTGTCTATGGACTTCATCACGGACCTTCCTCAGTCGTCAGGGAAGACTGTCATACTGGTGGTTGTTGACAGGTTCAGTAAGATGGCACATTTCATTGCTCTTCCTGCCCTCCCTAATGCTAAAACTCTGGCGCAGGTGTTCATTGGGGAGATTGTGAGACTTCATGGGTTGCCTTCTGATGTGGTGTCAGATAGGGGGTCTCAGTTTGTGTCCAAGTTTTGGAGGGCATTTTGTTTACGTCGGGGGATGCAATTGTCATTTTCCTCGGCTTTTCATCCGCAGACCAATGGTCAGACAGAGCGTCTGAATCAAAGCCTAGAGACTTATCTTCGGTGTTTTGTCTCAGAGAACCAGGAGGACTGGTCTTCTTTCTTGCCTCTGGCAGAGTTCGCTCTTAACAACAGGCGGAGCGAGTCCACTGGTAAGTCCCCGTTTTTTGGGGCATATGGTTTTCATCCCCAGTTTTGTACATTCAATGGGGGGGGCCCTTCTGGGGTTCCTGAGGAGGAGCGTTTCTCGTCGTCACTTGCTTCAGTGTGGAGAGGTGTATTGAATAATCTGAGTGCTATGGGGAACCGTTATAAACGTATGGCTGATAGGAGGAGAGTTTCTGGTCCAGATCTTAATGTGAACGATCTGGTATGGTTGTCTACCAGGAATATAAAACTTAAAGTTCCCTCCTGGAAGCTGGGCCCCAGATTCATCGGGCCGTACAGGATCAGTTCCATAATTAATCCTGTGGCATTTCGTCTGGACCTCCCTCCTACGTTTAAAATCCACAATGTGTTCCACAAGTCATTACTTAAGAGGTACGTGGCACCAGTCATACCATCACCTCTACCTCCTCCTCCAGTGGTGGTCAATGGTAACTTGGAGTTTCAAGTGTCAAAGATCATTGACTCACGTCTGAATCGCCGGTCCCTTCAGTACTTGGTGCATTGGAAGGGGTATGGTCCAGAGGAGAGGACGTGGGTTCCTGCGTCTGACATTAACGCAGATCGTTTGGTGCGGACCTTCCACAGAACTCACCCGGGCAAACCTGGCCCTGAGGGTCCGGAGGCCCCTCGTAGAAGGGGGGGTACTGTCATGTGTGCATCGCCACGAAGATCGTCGCGGTTGCACATTCTGACTTCTCACAGCTGAGTTGCTGTTTCTTTGTGTTTGGCAGTTAGGGAGTTAATTCTGTCTGTGCTCAGTTCTGGGACTGGGTGCAGTTTCTTCCGGCTGCAATTAATTATTTGTTGATTGGTTTCCTTTAAATCTCTGGTTGTCTGTGTTGGGAGTTGCCAGTGAAATTCTTCATGCAGACCACAGATAGGATTGTATCTGTATAGACTTAAGTTAAAGAGCTCCTTAGTTGTTTTAAGCTCACCTTGCTTAGAGTTTAATATCCCAGATCATTTATGTTCCTTCTGTGTTTGAGTGTGTATGCAAGTCTGTGTTTTCTCCAGTCTGTCTTATATGTCTAATCTGTGTATTTAGCAGAGATCAGCCCATATCCCTTTGGTGGTAATCAGTATCCTTCTTAGGACTGATTACAGGGTTCAGGGACTGATAGGAGACAGGGTTAGGCTGGAGACTTGGACCTCTGAACCATTATCAGTACCTCCAAGGTAAGGGATTAGTTAGGACCCCAGTTTAGGGTCAGGTTAGACCCCGGTCCTCCTCTTTCCTGTGACAGTGTATCAAGTCCTCAAGATTAACCCTGAGTTCAACGGATATCGTGTCAGGTAAATCTATTCTATATTTACATGCTGATGTTGCTAATCTATATGTTGTATAGAGTGTTGTTCTTTTAAGAATAGTTTACTGACATCGTACACATATCATAAGACCGCGTGACATCATGCTTAGTGTGGCACACAGACACACAATGCAAAGATTGAGTCAACTTCTCCCCTTTTTTTTTCAGGTGCTATTTTCCTATTGGCCACACCTGTTACTTGCCACAGGTGAGTGTGAACAAGCATCACATGCTGGAAACAACGTTGTTTACCCACAATTTTGGAAAGGTGCCAACAATTGTATGCAGCCCATTACTGGGGTTATGTCCAATTTGCCTTTTTTTGTGTTTCAATACACACAAAAAAAATAAACATGTGTATAACAAAATATGTGTAACAGTAATTATTTTCTGGGAGTAATACTTCATTTTCTGTAACAATTTCAAGGGTGCCGACACTTTTGGCTATGTCTGTGTACATCATGTTGAAAGAGTTTATATAATTAAAAAAAAAAAAAATTAAATAATTGTTCCTTTTTTATTTCTGCTTTTCAAGAACCATAATGTTCTTTTCAGCACTATAATTGTATGAGTGCCATGTAGTTCTGTTCCCATCCAGGACGGCAGCTCCAAGAACCCCTGGTCTTTGTTTACTAGCGTCCGCCCCCCCACGGTCACAAGCCACGTGCCTCGCTCTGCGGTAAGTGGTGATGGCAGTAAACTAAGGTACGTTACCGCCATGGCCGCTGCCGTCATCACTGGCTGGATGCATGGAGAGAATGACTCGGAGGCTCACATGGAGGAGGGAGAGGTGAGCAGAGGGGGGTTTTGTTGTTTGTTTATAAGTTGGATTACCCCTTTAACGCTTTGATTTCTGCTGTCCCCACTAACAAATGACTCCTGCAGATCGTCCTCCATGTGAACATTGAGAGAAACGCAAAAATAATTGGATGCAGTGCGATTTACTTACATCTCCGCTTCGTGGCTGGCATATAACACATAACGATCCCTCGCCCCCATTTATCGGCTATGACTTGTACCATGAAAAAGACAGGCAGATAAAAGTAAAGGCTGAGCGTACGGAAGAGCAGTAATGAAGCGCTCGGGCTGAGGCACGACGTCGGCCTTTCTTCTAGTTTGGGCTGTCGCTAACCGTAAATAACGAGGAATATTAATATATACTGAAATGGACTTATGATTTCATTGCCTTTGAGACCGGGGCCCCGAAAGAGAACTTGTGTCCGAAAAGAAAACTTTCACATGGGAAAAAAAACAAAAAAAACAAATTGCATTGATTAGTGAATTAACCACGTCATTAACAATTGGTCTGGGTGATTGCTAATGAGAAGTCAGGAAGCAGTGGGGGAAGGGTGCAAGGACAGGGAAGTGATCCCAGTAAACTGAGCAATGGGGGCTCCGGACCACCGAATGAGTCACACACGTCACTGAGAGGATCTGGTGTTAGCCGAGGACATGGGACTGCGCACAATCTCCAGGGATGGGAGATGCGTCAACCCAAAAATTGAAATCATCTTTACTGTAAGTGAGAATCGTCACATTTACTGTTACTGACGAAATGTCTTGTAATAAGAATCACACCAGTAACATTAAAATGTAAGTGTGAAAATAAAAATAAAGCTTCATATGTAGCATTATTTTATAGGGTATGTATACATTTGCAACCATTGTTTCCAGCTTGTAAAGCAGAAAATCACATTTTCTGTAAACAGTCTTGATTGAACATCTACCGCTTTGTGCATGCAGCTCTTATGTGGATGTATGCATCTCCATGGGAGTTGTTTTTTTTTTTTAACTATTTGCAAATGGCTTCTTCCTTGTTCCAATTGTAATGATTTGCTAAAACTGAGAAGGACGAACAAGGCATAAAAAAAAACCCTGAGTGATGAGCAGCTTGCTGGTTCCAGGCAAGGTCGGACCACGCTGTTGTTAAAAGGATGGATGCAGAAACCAGGAGGAAAGTCTAAGTTACTTACCGTTAACGGTATTTTTCGAAGTCCATGACAGCACTACAGAGAGAGGGGATCCGCCCCTTAGGAACAGGAAACCTACAGATATAAAAGGGCGGCACCTCTCCCACACATCAGTTGGATTACAGAGCATAAGAGGACATCAAGGTTAAATGGTATACAGCAAAAAAATTTTATGCATCACACAGTAACATTAATCAATTGTTTATTACATGTGGACTACATAAGCGGAAGAAGTGCACATAGAACCTGGGTGGGAATGTAAGGGTGCTGTCATGGACTTCGAAAAATACCGTTAACGGTAAGTAACTTAGACTTTATTCGAACGTCCATGACAGCACTACAGAGAGAATTACAGAGAGTAATAACTATTTAGGGAGGGACTACTGCCTGCAGCACCCTTAGTCCGAAAGAAAGGTCTGAGGAAGCACCCAAATCTAATCTATAATGAGTGTAAAACGTGTGTGGAGAAGACCACTTAGCTGCCTTACATATCTGGTCAATCGAGACTTCTGCCCTTTCTGCCCATGAAGTCGCCACAGCTCGAGTGGAATGCGCCCTTAGCCTCTCAGGTGGCTGCTTGCCCCCCGAGGTGTATGCCAGAGAAATTCTCCGTGTCTTGAGGACGCTTTCAACTCTGCTCTTATTATCTCCTTCAGGCTTTCGGTGAAATCTGGAGTCTCCTCCGCTATCTAAAAAGGGAAGGGGCATAGGGGGGGTTTACTATGTCATCCCATGCCCTGCCCTTCCCCTTAAAAATGCCCTACCGTCTGTTGCATGCACGGCTGGCACAACCTCTTAGGGCAAGCGTCAGGCAGAGGGCAAGCGCAAAAGGCACATTCCCTGTGCTTGCTTTTCACCGAACACTTCTTCCCCTAGTAACACAAAATGGGGAAAAAACTGTATTACTGGGTATTCTAAATCTGACGATCTCTTACCCAGATTGTACAGCAGTAGGTACCGGATCACGGGGAGGGGGCTTTTTCCCAGCTGCGGAACTTCTGCGGCTGGTGCTCCTGGCCATTGAAGAGGAGCGCTCTGTCTGCTGCTGCTGGCTCTCCTGTTGCACCGAGGGAGCCTCTGCAGTGTCCATCGTAAAAAAAATGGGGCAGAAGCGCTTTACCTCTTTCCTAGGCTCCTTATATCCTCCCCGGATATCCGGATCAGCAGGTCTGGCCAGGGGTCCACCCCCTCCTACTCCCCGCCCCCCCCCCGCACCTCCCCGCCGTCCCCACAGCAGGCGCCGTCCGATGATGCAGCCGCCAAAATTTTCAAAAACGCCGGCCGGCGTCTCACTTCCGGTTCCGGTGGTGGAGACTCCGCCCCCTTTTTTTCCCCGCTCGCACGGACCCCACCATACCGATGGAGGTAAGTATAATCCCCCGCTGCATCGCCCCTACGAGCGGAGATCTCTCCCGACCCCAGCCGCGCTGCTGCAACAGCGGCGCACGACTGAATTTTCAAAAACCCCGCCGCGCCGTCCATAGCCGTGACGCGCGGCGGGAAATTCAAAACCGCCCGCCGCGCCGTCCATAGCAGCGACGCGCGGCGGGAAATTCAAAAAACCCCCGCCGCGCCGTTCACAGCAGTGACGCGGCGGGAAATTCAAATTTTTAAAAAAATTTTTTTTTTTTTTTTAAAAATCACGGCTGCACCCTCAAGAGGCCCCCACCATGACAGGACCACAGGAGAGGACAGGGAGAAGGCATCGGGACCAGGGAGAGGGGGGGAATACTTACCTACCGGCGCTGGCTGGGAGACAGAGATCCTCTGGATACTGCTCCACCTGCTCCGCACACTGCCGTGGAATCCTACCCGGACCACCGTGGCGCTTCCAGGGGCTCCGCACCGGCCGAGGTAGGAGATCCCCCCCGCTACCTGGGTCGACCGGCCGGCCTGGGTCCTCCTGAAGATCTTCATCTGTAGGAAACCCGTCCTTTAGGAACAGGAAACCAACTGATGTGTGGGAGAGGTGCCGCCCTTTTATATCTGTAGGTTTCCTGTTCCTAAGGGGCGGATCCCTCTCTCTGTAGTGCTGTCATGGACGTTCGAATAAACGATCCTGAATTTTGGAAATATTTTTATTTCAGCAATTTTAAAAACCTTTTTGGAAATTTAGAACGTCTCAACATTTAGAGGGGTTCTCCAGACTACATAAATGACCCAACATCCACGAGGGAGTAGCTTACATTGGTGAGGTGTCACAGATCTCCATAAAGGAGAATTGTGTGCACTGTCCACCCCTGGCTGCAAAACAACAGCAATCCCAAAAACCCAGATAAAAAACCCCGGCTAGAAACTCAACGTCACAAATCAGATCAGATAATTAAAAATGTTGCAGAATTATGGAACAAACAGCGCTGCCAGGTGTAAAGAGATAATTTTGTTCCCCTTGGAAACAGCATGTCACAACACAATTGTCGGATGATCCGGGACCAGGGACTCCTTCCCTGACCCTACCACTAAGGGACGCCCTCACTCACCCTATTCCCCGGGATACTTCTGAACGTGAAGGTGCCAGGACCTCCACCATTGCCTTATTTCCTGTTAGCCCTTCGTCTGTTCTCTTCTCCTCACACAGGGAAGAGGGGCGCTATCGTGTATCGCAGTACACCAACCCGACAAGCAAGGTGACACAAACAAGGGTTAACAGAAAACTCCAAATGTGCACGTTTCTTCAGAAGTGGTTTTAGTTCCATAAAGTTGCAGTACATTGGAGGATACCAGAAAACTCCAAGCATACAAAATATTCACTCACAAATAACAGAGGATTACACCGGGGTGTGGAGGTAGGGGAAACAAACTAAAGTAAGAGGAGGATAAGGAATTACTACACACACACACACCCACCACGCACCAGTCACAGATAACTCCTTCTCGTATGAACACCTCTCCCTCCGTTCAGCCACAAGTTGTTGTCAGACAGATGACCTCACAGCTTCGCTTTGTGTGTCTGATATTAAGCTCCCACAATGCTCACCAGTAACAAGACCATGAGCACATAAATGCAGCTCTGAAGCTTCACAGGGGCAGCAGTCGGTCAGAGGAGACCTTGTTCTAGGAACTCCCTGATTTTTACTGTCACATGTACAGATGAATGGGTGGCCATGTAACACATGAGCAGCGAGGCCTGATCTCCATAAGGATCCACCTGGTGTCTGGCCAGGGTCTGGTTCACAGGGATACATGAGACAGACCACATGTGATGTTCGGTACTGTACACATTAGAGAAGGCCGACCTGATTTGGGGTTCAGCGAGTCGCACTGAGCGTTGAACATGTGCAGGAACTCCTGGTGCCGCCGGACCATCTGCTGCTTGGACCCCTGCGCGGACAGTCCCACCTCCTTCATCCTCTTCCTCAGGTCCCGCTCTGACAGCAGATTGTACACCACTTTGGCCATAGGCTTCCGCTTCTGAAGAGAACTGAAAAAAATTGGAGAAAGTGGATTAAATATAAGAAAAGAACGGACAATTCACATCCTGAGTGAAGTCCCGTAGTGTGAAGACATCGCTGTACAGACGTGTATAAGATTTCCACACTGTGAATTATATCACACGGGGTGCGGTCATTAATTTCATATTGCATCAGTCTGTCCTAATGAATAGTCCTGTGTGGTTCCAAGAACTGACGGCCATCATCTGTCCAACCCTATGCTACCGACGCCCACCGCACGACCCTCCGTTTCTATCACCCACCGTTTGTTACCCAGCGTACGAACCTCTGTTTGTAGCCCACCTTCCGTCCATCCGTTTCTTTCTATCGCCCACCGTCTGGTCCTACATGACCGATATCCCCCGTCCAACTCTACATTACCAATGAACATCCCTATATTACTAATGTCCGCCATCCGACAAAACGTTTACAATATCTACATGCAACCCCACATTACGGACTTCGATTATAACCTTGTCACTTAAATCTGCAATCCAACCCCAAGCTACCAACGTTCACCTGTCCGATCCTACGTTGCCAGAGTCCACCCTTATGGTACGGCATGTCCTGTATGTGAACTTTCCGCGTTTTCCATGGCACATCTCACCATTTCAGGCCCATTGCTGGCGGTGAGGTCTTCTGCCCTAATTTCACACACTTCGCTATATCTGCAGGCCAACATCAGCCTCCTCCGTCTGAGTTCTGTCATCCATAGAACCCCAGGAAAAATGTGCAAGAGCGAAATAAACCACCGTCTTCATCTTTCTCAGTAATAACGGACTGGGTACCGGCAGACGAGACGACGCATACTTCACATGGTGCATGCTGCGTCTGAGTGTTTGCTTTATTGGAGTTCAGATCAATAGGCTGCGGGAATTGGACCATATTGCTCCTTAATTACAGTGTCTGGAGCGTCTCTCACGTTTCCCATTACAGGGGACGATCCAGAACCCATTACCGTGCCCATAAAGGTAGTCACCCAGCTTTCTCCTAAGGTCCTAGTCACACACCTCAGTTTTGTGGGCAGATTCAATGTATTTATTTTTTTTTTACCCATCATAGTCCACGGTGCCACGCACACCTTCATTTCTTTTCTTGAAATATCAAATATCTGACAGTACAAAAAAGGCTCTTCTGGGGACACTTGAGCGTGTGAAGCCTTCGGCTCCATCAACACATAAAAGATTTATGTTCGTATCCTAATCATTTTTTTTGGGAGTGGGGGGCCCGGAGAGTCTGCAAGAAAATATCAGTGTCAGGTCCAAGCTTGGCCCAATTAGCAGAACTCACATTTCTATGGGTCCGTGAAGCATCCTGTGAGTTAAAATACATGGTTGTGTGAACGGGCTCTAGCCTGACTGACAATGAATACTCCTCTTCCGCTGCTGCCATGTCAGGTCTGAACCAGGAGGATCAGGATGAACACTGATCTAGGACCCGGGACCACAGAGAACAAGTGAAATACTAGAAAAGAAAATAAATTGCTGACTTATGAAACAATCGCTTTAATTCAATGTATTTACAGGAGTTACTGCAAAATAATTTTAAGTCAATTATAAATAATTAAAAAAGACCTTTATTCTTTACACTGCAGGCTAAATATGAATTAGGTTTTAGCTAACGAGGCGACTTCTGTTTTATTTAATCAATTAAAATAAAAGACTCAGAAATTCTCTAAAAAGAAGCAGGAAAGTGTGCCGGAAAGGAAGAAAGGAATATTTGCTTGGTGGCGGCGCTGCTTAATAATTCTAGAGAGCGAGCAATTCTGGAACACGTACATTTTCCTCAAAATGCATTCACCGGCCGCAAAATGATCCGACCGAGGCAAGATTAATGGTGCAGAAAAATAAAAGCGACATCCGCTGCTCTGAGCCGCCAATCCACCAGAAATAGCTTTATAATGCAGGAGACGAGCTGGACACAGAGCAGAGGATGCTGTATAGTTAGGCTAAATGCAGACAATGCATTTTTTAGGCGTTTTTCCACGCAGAAATGGTCCAAAAAGGCAAGGGAATTCTTATGCAAGGTAATTCAATGACAATTCTGAAGTGTTGTGCACATGATCAGTAAATTTTTGTCCGTATTTGAGTTATTTTCTGCAGCATGTCAATTCTTTTTGCGTTTCTGCAGCGTTTTTCACCCATTGACTTCAATTGAGTCAGTCAAATCCGCATCAAAACCGCAGGTGTAAAAAGGGTGTCGGGCTGACACGTTTTCATTACTAAGCATAGAGCTAGGAGTCAATAACAGCTGCTGACACCAAGCCCTAATCCCATTACTCTGATAATACTGCGTCAGCATGAAACAGGTGGTGTTGAACCAATAAATTACATCACAAAACTTTATTTTTTAATATCTTTATTTAGCTCAAAAAAGCATTCATTGTTGTACAAAAACACATGCAAAAATGCATACAAAAAATGTGGCAAAAATGTGAGTTTTTGCCGCAGCGTTTTTCCTGCCAAGAGATGCAGAAATCTTGCAGAAATTTCTGCAAGCAAATACTCAATGTGGCACATAGCTTTACAGGTAACATCCGGGAGAATCGCTATATATGGCCTGGAGGAGGACAGGGATAACACCAAATATCTCCGGAGATATGTCTACCCTACTGTAAGGGGCTGTCCGGCCGCAGAAGGCTGCAACATAATAAACCTGCTCCAATTCCGGTATCCTGCCGCTCTCGTGTCCATGGCTGTTCACACCAGGTACATTTTGGACTATTTCCCTCACAGCTCCAATGTTGATGGTGCGTGCCAACTAGATCAGGTACTTTTGGTCTCCGTCAAGTGAATGGGGCGCTAAGAGTAGGTTGTGAACATGAAGGATATGAGCAGGGTCCACAAACCAAAAAGCCACAGACTATAGACCTACAAGGAACCCTGCAACGTCTTACATTTGGCAACAAAGTAACGTTTTCCTGCTTTGAAAGTGAAAGCACAAAAAATGTAAGAGAGAAAAATTAAATCTTGTGTGCTCTCCTGGGCTCGGTATGTGACCTGACATCCTGCCATGTGTCTGCCGTCAGCCTCTCTGCAGCCGGGCAACGTTGGCATGCAACTTGTGTTTGAGCTGGATGATGGATGAAATGTAACTTCCCACTGACACAAGCAGGATAAAAATAAGAGCTGTAATCTTACACAGGTGATCACAAGGCAAGAAGCCTGCAAGCCAGCCAGTCTGGAAGACAGCCCAAAATCTCTGAGAAAGCGCACTGCGAGACTGGCCTGTTTTCTGCCCCAGCTTACTGCACAGAGTCTGAACCAGCAGGGAGCTCACAAGCTCCGCCGCACAGACTCAAAGGCCACAAGCTCCGCCGCAAAGTCCACAAGCTCCGCCGCGCAGACCCAAAGGCCACAAGCTCCGCCGCAAAGTCCACAAGCTCCGCCGCGCAGACCCAAAGGCCACAGGCTCCGCCACGTAGACCCCAAGTAAAACAGGCTCCGCTGCGCAGATCCAAAGTCCACAAGCCGTGCCGCACAGACCCAAACTCCACAGGCTCCGCAGACCCAAACTCCACAGGCTTCGATGCGCAGACCCAAACTCCACAGGCTCCGCAGACCCAAACTCCACAGGCTCCGCAGACCCAAACTCCACAGGCTCCGCCGGCACAAACCCTGATGATTTAGATACCCCACCCTCCCCGATGATCAGGTACACTCTGCTGTAACTGCTTATTTAGGAGGAATATGCCATATAAAAGCAACATATAAGTGCACCCTCTAAAGTCCGCTCTGCAGAAATGTGCCATCCTGCGATTCATGTAAATGCAAAGTCAGAAACTGCTAATTGTCTGCTGAAATAACCAAGGCTGACACTTCTACAATGCAAATATTGGTTCAGATGGACTTGGAGAAAATTGAATATCTGCATATATATAACAGCTTAGTCTGTACAGTGCTATGGAAAGGGAACAGCAGAACAATACAAGTATGCAAAGTGTCTTCGATGATGCGACAATTCATTTTGGATATTTAACCCCTTACTGCCATCGGACGTACTATCCCGTCCATGGTACCTGGGCCTGTATGACCGGGGACGGGACAGTACGTCATAGGCGATCAGCTGCGCTCCTGAGGGGAGCGCAGCTAATCGCGCCGCGGGTGTCAGCTGATTATCACAGCTGACACCCATGACTGTGTGTCAGGAGCGGTCACGGACCGCTCCCGGCACATTAACCCCTTGCACACCGTGATCAAACATGATCGCGGTGTACTGGGGGCACAGGGGAGGATCGCGCAGGGTGGGGGCTCCCTGCGCGCCCCCCTGAGACCCTCAGAGCAGCGCGATGTGATCGCGCTGTTCTGAGGGCTTCCTCCCTCCCAGGACCCGGATCCAAGATGGCGCCGGGGTCCTGGAGGGAGGCGGCTACCTCAGTGCCTGCCGAGAGCAGGCACTGAGAAGCCTGCATCTATGCCTGTGCGATCGCTGGTGTGACAGAGTGCTGTGCACACTGTCACACCAGCGATCTGATAAAATACTGTGATGTCCCACCCTGGGACAAAGTAAAAAAGTTAAAAAAGTAAAAATAAACATGTGTAAAAAAAAAAATCCAAAATAGATAAAAAAAAAAAAAAATATTCCCCAATAAATTCACTTCTTCCTGTAAATAAAAAAAAAAAACAATAAAAGTACACATATTTGGTATCGCCGCGTCCGTAACGACCCCCCCTATAAAATTGTCCCACTAGTTAACCCCTTTAGTGAACCCCTTAAAAAAAAAAAAAAAAAAAGAAGCAAAAAAATCAATGCTTTATCATCATACCGCCGAACAAAAAGTGGAATAACGCGCGATCAAAAAGACCGATATAAAAAAACATGGTACCGCTGAAAACGTCATCTTGTCCCGCAAAAAACGAGCCGTCATAAAGCATCATCAGCGAAAAAATAAAAAAGTTATAGCTCGCAGAATAAAGCGATGCAAAAATAATTATTTTTTATATAAAATTGTTTTTATTCTATAAAAGCGCCAAAACATGAAAAAATGATATAAATGAGGTATCGCCATAATCGTACTGACCCGAAGAATAAAACTGCTTTATCAATTTTACCACACGCGGAACGGTATAAACGCCTCCCCCAAAAGAAATTCATGAATTGCTGATTTTTGTTCATTCTAACCTCCCAAAAATCGAAATAAAAAGCGATCAAAAAACGTCACATGCTCAAAAATGGTACCAATAAAAACGTCAACTCGTCCCGCAAAAAATAAGACCTCACATGACTCTGTGGGCCAAAATATGCAAAAATTATAGCTCTCAAAATGTGATGATGCAAAAACTATTTTTGCAATAAAAAGCGTCTTTTAGCGTGACAGCTGCCAATCATAAAAACCCGCTATAAATAGTAAATCAAACCCCCCTTTATCACCCCCTTAGTAAGGGAAAAATAATAAAATTTAAAAAAAGTATTTATTTCCATTTTCCCATTAGGGTTAGGGTTAGGGTTGCGGCTAAAGTTAGGGTTAGGGTTGGCGCTAAAGTTAGGATTAGGGTTAGGGTTGGGATTAGGGGTGTGTTAGGGTTAGGTTTGTGGTTAGGGTTGGGACTAGGGTTAGGGGTGTGTTGGGGTTAGGGTTGGAGTTAGAATTGGGGGGTTTCCGCTGTTTAGGCACATCAGGGGCTCTCCAAATGTGACATGGCGTCTGATCTCAATTCCAGCCAATTCTGCGTTGAAAAAGTCAAACGGTGCTCCTTCACTTCTCAGCTCTGCCATGCGTCCAAACAGTAGTTTATCCCCACATATGGGGTATCAGCATACTCTGGACCCCAAGAGTTATTGTGCAATTTGTCCTATTTCTTCTGCTACCCTTGGGAAAATAAAAAACTGGGGGCGAAAATATCATTTTTGTACAAAAAAAAATATTTTTTTGTTTTTACGGCTGTACATTATAAACTTCTGTGAAGCACTTGGGGCTTCATAGCGCTCACCACACATCTAGATAAGTTCCTTGTGGGGTCTATTTTCCAAAATGGGGTCACTTGTTGGGGATTTCCACTGTTTAGGCGCATCAGGGGCTCTCCAAATGCGACATGACGCCCCCAGACCATTCCATCAAAGTCTGCAATCCAAAACGTCACTACTTCCCTTCCGAGCCCCGACGTGTACCCATACAGTAGTTTTCTCCCACATATTGGATATCAGCGTACTCAGGACAAATTGGACAACAACTTTTGGGGTCCAATTTCTCCTGTTACCCTTGTAAAAATAAAATATTGGGGGCGAAAAAATCATTTTTGTAAAAAAAAAAAAAGATTTTTTATTTTTACGGCTGTACGTTATAAACTTCTGTGAAGCACTTCGGGGTTCAAAGTGCTCACCACACATCTAGATAAGTTCCTTGTGGGGTCTATTTGCCAAAATGGGGTCACTTGTGGGGGGTTTCCACTGTATAGGTGCATCAGGGGCTCTCCAAATGTGACATGACGCCCCCAGACCATTCCATCAAAGTCTGCAATCCAAAACGTCACTACTTCCCTTCCGAGCCCTGACGTGCGCCCATACAGTAGTTTTCTCCCACATATTGGGTATCAGCGTACTCAGGACAAATTGGACAACAACTTTTGGGTTCCAATTTCTTCTGTTACCCTTGTGAAAATAAAATATTGGGGACGAAAAAATCATTTTTGTAAAAAAAAAAAAGATTTTTTATTTTACGGCTGTACGTTATAAACTTTAGTGAAACACCTGGGGTTAAAAGTTCTCACCACACATCTAGATAAGTTCCTTGAGGGGTCTAGTTTCCAAAATGGCGTCATTTATGGGGGTTTCCACTGTTTAGGCAGATCAGGAGCTCTCCAAACACGACATGGCGTCCAGCCAATTCTGCGTTGAAAAAGTCAGACGGCGCTCCTTCCCTTCCAAACTCTGCCATGCACCCAAACAGTGGTTTACCCCCACATATGGGGTATCAGCGCACTCAGGACAAATTGCACAATAACTTTTGGAGTCTTGTTACCCTTGGAAAAATAAAAATTGGGGTGAAAAGATCACTTTTGTGGATAAAATGATTTTTAAATTTTACGGCTCTACGTTATAAACTTGTGTGAAGCACTTGGGGGTTCAAATTGCTCACCAAAGATCTAGAAAAGTTCCTTAGGGGGTCTAGTTTCCAAAATGGGGTCATTTGTGGGGGTTTCCACTGTTTAGGCACATCAGGGGCTCTCCAAATGCAACATGGCATCCAATCTCAATTCCAGCCAATTTTGGTTGGAAAAAGTCAAATGGTGCTCCTTCCATTCCGAGCTCTGCCGTGCGCCCAAACAGTGGTTCCCACCCACATATGGGGTATCAGCGTACTCGGGACAAATTGGACAACAACTTATGTGGTCCAATTTCTCCTGTTACCCTTGAGAAATAAAAAATTAGTGACTAAAATATAATTTTTGTGGGAAAAAAATAGGATTTTTTATTTTCATGCCCGGGCATTATAAACTTGTGTGAAGCACTTGGGGGTTTAAAGTGCTCACCAAAGATCTAGATAAGTTCCTTAGGGGGTATAGTTTCCAAAATGGGGTCACTTGTGGGGGGTTTCCACTGTTTAAGCTCATCTGGGGCACTGCAAACGGAACATGACCCCCATCAACGTCTGCATTCCAAAACGTTACTACTTCCTTTCCAAGCCCTGCCGTGCACCCAAACAGTTCCCCCCCCCCCACATATGGGGTATCAGCGTACTCAGGACAAATTGGACAACAACTTTTGGGGTCCAATTTCCTTGGGAAAATTCAAAAATTTGGGACTAAAAAATCATTTTTGTGGAAAATTGTTTTTTTTTTTTTCACACCCAGGCATTATAAGCTTTTGTGAAACACTTGGGAGTTCAAAGTGCTCACAACAGATCTAGATAAGTACCTTAGGGGGTCTAGTTTCCAAATGGTGTCACTTGTGGGGGTTTCCACTGTTTAGGCGCATCAGGGGCTCTCCAAACACGACATGGCGTCCAATCTCAATTCCAGCCAATTTTAGTTTGAAAAAGTCAAACGGCGCTCCTTCCCTTACGAGCTCTGCCGTGTGCCCAAACAGTGGTTTTCCCCCACATATTGGGTATTGGCGTACTCATGAGAAATTGCATAACAACCTTATCTGCCCATTTTCTCCTTTTACCCTTGTGAAAATAAAAAAAAAGTTTGTAAAAGATCATTTTTGTGGCTAAAAAGTTAAATATTCATTTTTTCCTTCCACGTTGCTTTAGTTCCTGTGAAGCACCTGAAGGGTTAATAATCTTCTTGAATGTGGTTTTGAGTACCTTGAGGGTGCAGTTTTTAGAATGGTGTCACTTTTGGGTATTTTCTGCCATATAGACCCCTCAAAGTGACTTCAAATGAGAGGTGGTCCCTAAAAAAAATGGCTTTGTAAATTTTGTTGTAAAAATGAGAAATCGCTGGTCAACTTTTAACCCTTATAACTTCCTAACAAAAAAAAATTTTGGTTCCAAAATTGTGCTGATGTAAAGTAGACATGTGGGAAATGTTATTTATTAACTATTTTGTGCGACATATTTCTCTGTTTTAAGGGAATAAAAATTCAAAGTTTGAAAATTGCAAAATTTTAAAAATTTTCGCCATATTTGCGTTTTTTTCAAAAATAAACGCAAGTTATATCGAAGAAATTTTACTTCTAACGTGAAGTACAATATGTCACGAGAAAACAATCTCAGAATCGCGAAGATCCGTTGAAGCGTTCCAGAGTTATAACCTCATAAAGAGACAGTGGTCAGAATTGTAAAAATTGGCCCGGTCATTAACGTGCAAACCACCCTTGGGGTGAAGGGGTTAATGAACGCATTACTCCAAGGTAACCGCAGACAATAATGGCGCTAAAAGCAGCGGAGGGAGAAGGCGGAACAGGATTTACAATTACATTTCATGAACATTTATTCCCTATTCAGTGGAGATTTTATAAAGGTGAGCAGCTTCTGCTAATGGATTAGAGGACCCTGAATGACAGGAGATGACGCAGCGCCCCCTGCAGCACACCGGGCATCACGGCACTTAACCCACACAGAACGGAAGGCCAATAAATCCAATAACATTTTTAAGCCTCATTGCATTCAGTATGTACTCTGCATTTCCTTTTAATCTGGAGAAAAAAAGTTTGGCTTTATTTCTATCCTGCTTATTGTTTAAAGGGGTATGTGACTATTTCTAACGGTCACAATAACAAGATCAGAGACGAAGCATGCACACCTTCCCTATCTAAGATTGGGCTCGTTCTCGGGATCGCTGGGGCTAACAGCAGCCGGAGAACCTAGCAATCTGCAAGTTTGGTAACAGAATAGTATTTAATAGGGAGAAATGAAAGATTCTACATCTGGGCAAGAAAAACGAAAAATACATCTAAAGAATGGGAGGAATAGAACTAAGCAACAGCACGTGTGACAAAGACTTGGGTATACTAATAGATCACAGATAGCACATGAGTCAACAGTGTGATGCAGCAGCAAAAAAGGCAAACACAGCTCTGGGATGTACTAAGAGAAGCATAGAGTCTAGATCACGTGAAGTAATTCTCCCCTCGACTTCCCGTTGGTCAGGCCTCATCTGCAATCCTAGGTCCAGTTCTGGGCACCACATTTTAACCCCTTTCTGACATCGGACGTCATAATTCATCCATGTGACCTGGGCCTATTTGACCAGGGATGGATTATTACGTCTGCGTGATCGCCGCACACATCACCGCCGGGGGTCAGCTGATTCTGACGGCTGACACCCGGCACTAAGTGCCATGAGTGGTCACGCATCGCTCCCGGCACATTAACACCCGAAATGCTGCGATTGAACACAATCACAGCATTCCCGGAGACAGCAGAGGGCCAACAGCCCCTCTGCCTTTGGATTGGAAACCCTGCAGCATGGCGTGTGGTCCCAATCTTTGCCATTGTGACCAGATGTCGTCATGCGAACATCCGGGTCACCAGAGCTAGTTAGTGTCAGTGCAGAGCTGAGAGTTTCTGCTGCATACCCATACTGTAGAAGCGATCAACCTGCAAAAAATGATAAAATGATAGTCCCATAGTGGCATAAAAGTAAAAAAAAAAAATTGCTTTTAAATAATTGTAAAAATATATATTTTTTTAATCAAAAGCTATTGTATAAAAATTGTGTAAATGCAGCAAAATATTAGAAAACACTATAAATGAGGTATCGCTGTAATCGTATTGACCCCAAGAATAAAGCTGCCTTCCCAATTTTACCATATATGAAACGACTTTTTACCGCCCCCGAAAAAAAAAAATTCCTGAATTGCTTTTTGTTCATTCTGCCTCCCAAAAATCGGAATAGATAGCAATAAAAAAAGTCATGTGCCCAAAAATGGTACCAATAAAAACGTCAACTCATCCTGCAAAAAACAAGCCCTCACATGACTCCATGTGTGTGACAGCAGCCAAACATAAAAACCCGATATAAATCTGGTATCGCTGTAATTGCACCGACATGAAGAATAAAGCCGCCTAATCACTTATACTGCATGAGGAACGGCGTAAAAAATAAAATAAAACCAATTTTTCACCTAGTATTAATTTTTTCATTCTGCATCCCAAAGATCGCAGTAAGGCTTGGTGCACATTTATCCTGCACTCTGTGCCGAGCGCTTACACCACGGATTCATGTAAATCTCTGAAATATGTGATTCAGATGGAACATCTGGCGGACAATTCCCTATAATGAGGCAGATGGAGGCACTGTGGATGCCATAGGACCTGTGATCCGGCGGTGTCCGTCTTTTTAGGATTGCATAAAAGTGCAATCGGCCACAGTTTTGAGCACTTCTGAAAAGAAGAAAACGCTGAACAGAGGCCAGACGGAGTCCAGAGTAACTCTGCTGCCTCATTATAGTGAGTTGATCCTTCAGCGGTTTCATCTGATGGAAACCCCAAAATAAGTGCTCAGTGTACAGTGCAGGATAAATGTGATCACAAATGTTACGTAAAATGTTTCCAATGAAAGCTTCAACTCAAAAAAGGTAAGCCCTCACTGAGGTCTGTCATCTGTTAATGGAAAATATAGGGGGCTTCCACGTTACTGGTAGTACAAAGGCTCTGGAAAAGCGAAATGGCATTATAACCCTCCAAAAGAAATTCAGCAACTTCTGTGCTCCAAAATCTAAATGCCCCCCTCCCTTCTGAGCCCCAGTGTGCCTAAACCACATGTAGCACCCACGTTTGGCATTTCTGAAGCGATGAGAGCCCACCTAATTTACAGCTGCATGCCTCCAGAAGCACGGGCTGGGCACAAAGTACTGGTCACTACAGCGTACTGGTCACTACAACGGCAGTTTGCAATTTTCACTTGTCAACATTCATTGCTGCTTGTTTCTGGGAAAATACCCATGGAGTCAAAATCAGCACAACACCTGTAGATGAATTCCCAAAGGGGTATAATTTCCAAAATGGGGTCACTTGAGGAGAGATTCCGCTCTTCTAGCAATTAGGGGCCTTGTATATGGAGTTCACAAACTCTTCTAGGAAAATCTGCGCACCAGGAGGCAAATAGCGCTTCGTCCCTCCTGAGTCTATCCGTATGGCTAAGTAGTACTGTACAGCCACATATGGGGTATTGCCACGTTCAAAATTGTGGAACAAATTTTGATGCCATTTTTACCCACTTCCTGTACGAAAATGTAAAATCTGGAGCTACAACTAAATTTTGATGGTAAAAATGTAGTTATTTTTATTTCACTGCTCAAATGGTATAAAAGTCTGTGACACACCTGTGGTGTCAATATGATCACTGCACCCCTCGATTAATTCCTTGAGAGGAGTATTTGTAAAATGGCGTCACTTATGGGGGGTTTGCTGTTCTGGCACCTGATGGGCTCTCACAGTGGGTCATGGCACCTGCAAACCATAACAGTAAGATCTGGCACTCCTTGCCTTCTGAGCCTTGCACTGCGCCTGAAAAATATTTCCCGATTACATGCAGGGTATTGGCGCACTCAGGAAAAAATGGACCTCAGTTTGTTTAAAAAAAAAAATCCTATTAACCCTTAGAAAAATTAAAATTTTGGGGCTACAAAAGTTTCTGATGTGCACTTTACATGTTGATCCACATTTCTGCTGTGGGAGTGTCCCTCTCTGTAATATATGCTGGATGAGGTTTCTGTGGATCCAGGGTACTGCTATGTTCATCAGCACAGCTTCTATCCTTCACTTATTTCATCTTTATGAGCTTTCCTCCCTTTCTATAGCCAGATTTCTCTGCCCTCCGGAGACTGTACATGCTGTCTCACCTCTCAACACTGAATAGATCTATTTAAAATATATAAAATTACTACCCTCGCCCTGCAGCTATCAGTAAAACTGAGAAAAGGAAAGGTGGCGCAGAAAGAAGTCAGAGCCACGAAAAAAAAAAAAAAAAAATATTGAGAAATCTGCCTCAAAGATGTCTTTTCCTGGGAGAAAAGCGGCATTTCAACATGTCAGAAATGTTCCAAGGCCGTTGCTCCCATGTAGGCCAATTCTCACCCAATTATTCTGTTGCACTTTACTATTCTTTTGGCCCCAGACTTTTGTCGGATTTTGCCTTTTAATCATGAAATCACTTCTCATTATCCATTTATTTTACTGTATAGGAGTCGGGGGAGGGACGGGCATGAACAATCTTCCTCAGCAAACAAGTCTCTGGACGGGTACTTTAGACAGAAATTATGGATTATGGTAAAAGATAAGACGATGTAATGACATCCGGGAACCTTTCCCATGGGTGAAACGTATGGTGGGAGTAACTCACTTGTGATGGGAGACAAAAGTAATAAATGATGTGATAAATGAAATGTCAGGATAGCATAAACCTCACCCTGACAAAGTGCTGGACCCCATCATCCACCCCCTCCTGTAATGGGGCCAGCAATCTTATGAACCCAATAGTTCAGCAGCGTCGCCGCCCTGTACCCAGATACTAAATATTTATAATATATAGAAACTTCCATCATTTAGTCACAGTCATAGCCGATACCATTACATCCGCTATCACAGTCCCCGCATTGGTGGGCAGTCCTAGTAGGAATATTCCTCTAAATACTCAAAGCTTTGCCGTTCTGGACTTATAAAAAGCTGTGTGTGTAAGTAGCGATGGGCGACCTGCGGAGTAATCAAAGTAACGGCTGCATAAAAGCTTCAGCGAGCGGAGGACGACACGAGGAATGCAAAAAGCATTATTATTTATGTCATCAATATCAATCATTATTGCTGCGGTCATTTGTGCAATCTTCGGTATTAGCAGTAATATAAGAATATTCCTGCTGTTATTACCATTATTTTTGTTACTAATAATATGATTGCTGTTACTGTCGTGCAGACGTCCGGATATTTCTTCTGCTGCAGCAGATTAATAAGGATTCTGTACGTTCCTTTATTTCTGGTACCAATTCCCGCTCTCAGAGCAGAAGGTGTCTTCATGTGACAATATACAGTGACTGACACATACAGTATATACAGTCTGGAGGGACCTGGAAAACCTGAGAACAGGACTCGTGACAGGAGCAGATTGGGGCCCGTGCATTATCGCTGCATCGCAAGTTGGATTCACAACTACACTGCTCTGTGCTGTTCTATAATGTCCTCAATGGTGCTGCTTTCTAATAAGCGTTACAGCTCAGCACACTGCTGGACTCACAGCAACAAAGCTCTATAATGTCCTAGCAAGTGTTCTATCTCAGCTCAGTGCTGGACAGGGTGGATAAAAATCAATGATTTTTTTAAAAAAAAAATAAAAAAAATTGGATTTTTTTTATTTAAATCGGATTTTTTTCAATAAACTGCTTTTTGAGGAAAATATTTTACCATCCAAAGGTTCTTCCATCATGAGATAAAGCTGAGTTGTTTAACTCAGTAGAATAAAGGCTGTATATGTGCAACATTCACAATGCCATGCTCTTCCAGAGGTTTCTGTAGGATTAGTGGGCAGTTTCTCTCCTATATTATCACAGACGCTCGCTTTACTTACGCAGTTCTCAAAACTGAATTTGACTCCGCAGAGGTCCCAGCCTCTTCTTCACGGCAAAAATGTTACAACATGAACAGAGTTGAGAAAAAGACCTTAATCCTATTGTTCTACAAACCTATATGAATATAGAATCAACCCCTTCAGTGCCAAGTCCAAGAAGTTAGACAATATGTTTCTGATTGTTTGGAGTGGAATAGATCTGCACAACACAAGAAGAATGTGAATCTAAGTGTGAGGAGGAGGAAGGGCAAGCAGACAAGAAAATGAAAGTGAAACTTTGAGCACAATACTGCAGCATAGCCACAGACAGACAAGTCTGGATCTGTTTGTGTGTACGATCTGAGGTTTATTACATTCTTTCCTTATAATGGCAGCAGGCCGTAAAAGAGACCCAGTTTGGGAATATTTTAATGAAGCTCCTTCGCCTATCGGTAAGGCAGGCATGCGTGCAAAATGCAAACGATGCAACAAAGAGATGCAAGGCCTGGTGGCGCAAATGAGGCAACATCATGAGAAGTGCGGTGATGAAGATAACCAAAGAAACAATTCTGAACAGGCAGGATCTTCAGGTTGGTAAACATTTTTATTGAATCCTATTTCTAAAGACTGAACTGTCATGTGTGAGAAAAATTATATTTCTTATTATTACTGCATGTTACTGTCATTTGGTACAGTTATGAAGAAAAACAAATATTCCTTTTGGGGCAGTGCTGTGTTGTGTACAATAAGCAGAAATTGTATAAACAATAAAATAACAGCATTGACTTTTTTGTTTAGGGGAATTCATGGATTCTGGAAACTATCCACCTCCAAGATCACCATCATCCTGTTCTACAGTTTCAGAGTTATCCATCCAGGATAGTGCTTCATTAGCAGCAGCATCATCATCAGACACCCACAGCCACATATCACCATCACCCAAAAGGAAGAAAAAACCTTTACCTCCTGGAACCACCATAGATAGGTTTGTGATAAGAACTAGCAGATTAGAAAAAGAGTTGATTGATGAAAAAATTGGCCAGTTTATTTATGCAACAAACTCTTCTTTCCGTCTGACTGAGAACCCACATTTCATTAATATGGTTCAGTCACTGAGACCAGGATACAGTCCACCCAGCAGAGCTGATGTTGCAGGGAAACTGCTGGATCAAGTGTATGACAGAGAAAATTGTTAACCTAAGTATTGATGGGTGGAGTAATGTCCACAATGATCCTATTGTATGTGCTTGTATAACAACAGAAGAAGATAAAGTCTTCCTTGCACAAACAACTGATACGTCAGGAAATGCACACACAGCAGAATACTTACAAGAAGTGGCAGTAAAAGCTATAACAACATGTGAACAAAAATTCAAATGTCTAGTACGCAGTTTGGTCACTGACAATGCTGCAAACGTATCCAAGATGAGAAGAAATTTAGAAGAGCAGGGAGGGAATACAAAGCTAATAACATATGGTTGCATTGCTCATTTGCTGCACCTCTTAGCCAAAGACTTAAGTGAAACTGTTCCAGAAATAAAGGCTAATGTTGTTGAAATTGCTAAATACTTCCGTAATAATCATTTTGCTGCAGCAGCTCTGAAAAGGATGGGTGGAACCAAGCTAACGCTCCCACAAGATGTTAGATGGAACTCTGTGGTGGACTGTTTTGAGCAGTATATCAAAAACTGGCCTATTCTGATGACACTTTGTGAAGAAAATCGAGATAAAATAGATGGCACTGTCACGGCCAAAATCCTCAACATTGGGCTTAAGAGAAATGTTGAACATATGCTGAGCTTCCTGAAACCCATCTCTCAAGCTTTAAACAAAATACAGAAAAATAGCTGTTTTATTGCGGATGCTGTTGAAATTTGGAAGGAACTGAGTGAACACTTAAAAACAGAACTACACATGGACAGAATTAAATTACAAGCAGTAAACAAACGAATGGGACAAGCACTGACTCCAGCTCATTTTTTGGCAAATATTGTCAATATCCAATATCAGGGTCAAAAGCTAAGTGCTGAGGAAGAGGAGTTAGCTATGACATGGGTATCCAGCAATCATCCATCTTTAATGCCAACTATAATAAACTTCAGAGCTAAGGGGGAACCATTCAAGAAATATATGTTTGCTGAAGATATTTTTAGGAAGGTCACACCAGTAAACTGGTGGAAGTCACTTAAGCACTTGGATTTAGAGACTGTTCAAGTAATGATTTCACTTTTAACAGCAGTAGCTTCTTCTGCAGGCGTTGAAAGAATATTCTCTTCCTTTGGACTCATTCATTCTAAATTGAGAAATCGGTTGGGACCCAATAAAGCAGGAAAGCTTGTTTTTCTTTTCCAGATTATGAATAGGAACAAAGAAGATGATGATGAAGATGACGACGAGTGAGCTACAGAGGACAGCAGGGACAGTAGTATTTAAGTTTTTCATGTGTCGGCTGGGCTGACAGTCTAAGTTTCTTAAAATATATATATATTTTGTTTAGCCAAATTAGTTAACAAACATGGATGTTTGTTTAAGCAAATAACTTATGCTGTAATGTTGTTATTGTTTCAGTTGAATAAATCTATTTAAATTGTTATTAAGGTCAGGATTATTTTTCTCCTTCCTAAGTACAACAGAACAGTGGTGTCCAAATATGAATGATTAACCCATTAAACTGGGGAGAAAAAAGTAATATAAAAAGTGATTCTAAAAATCTTCATCTACTTGCATGTTAAAGTAGCAAGAACTAGTTTAGGTAGAAACTTTGATTTAAATCACTGATTTACATCAAGCCTTACTGACTAGTGATTTAAATCGTGATTTAAATCGTGATTTAAATCAGTTTGATTTAAATCAAATCCCCCTGGTGCTGGATAATGTAATACACAATGCTGCTTTCTAGAGTTTTATCTCCGTTGAGTGCTGAATTCACAGCTACAATGCTCAGTGATGCTGTATATCATCCATGCTGCTACTCAACATGTGATACATAGAGAAATGGGAGCACGAATACCTCCTGTGCGCCGATAGTCTCTACTCGCTAGATCAGAGACAACTGAAATCTCGTGAAAAATGCAGGATACAAGTGATATAATGGCCAGATAATGTTATCCCTCATGAGCACACAGGCCAGCTGACTAAAAATCTACCTAAAATAACACGGATGGCTTAAGCAGGACATGTAGCTGCACCGCTGTGCATGTAGCACTTGTGTTCACAGTTGATCATAATTTCAATAAGAGAGTAACTTGCAACCGGTGACTTTCTGGCCATTGTTAACTACAACTCTCATCATCCCTGTATCTGTACAGAATGCTGGGAATAATGGAGTGGACCGCGCTATCTTGTCAGTGCTGCCTCTGTACGGAGCGGCTCCCAGACAACATTGTATTATCCAGACCTATAAACATTTCCAGGAGAGGTAAGAGAGACAAACAGCGATCCTGTTCCAGGTTATAATAGTGGCCATTTCCAGCACTTACTGATGTTTGATCTGCTCTTACTATTTAGATCTGGAAGACAAAAATCACACGTCGTGCTGGAAGAAAAAACAAATACTGTACGAGAAGAGGATGTAAGGAGGCGCAAAGACAACTGTAAACCAGTGCGGAATTAAAGAACTAGATCGGAAAGCTTTTTACTAGGGCCATGCGATGCAGGGAGGCCGCCCAGAGACCCAGCCACCTCATCAATTGCTCCGACTTTCCCAAAATGCCTTTAATGCAAATCACAACACAAGTAAAATTGAAATGCAGTGAAAAAAGGAGCTGCAAAGTGACGCCAGTATCACGGTGCTAACATGGTCACAAGTTGTCACAATACACAAGTCCCCCTTAAGTCCAACTTTCAGGTTGCAAAGCGACCACATTGGCTTTCATTGTGCTACGATGTAGCATTTAGAGACTCATCCTCAGCAGCATAAAAGTCACCGTGACGTCCCACAGTCTTCTAGAGGGCTTAATTAGAATATAATAAAACATCGTGAGAATTAGGAAAAACTTTGCTCCATCACATTTTAATCAATAGCACAAGTAATATAAGAACATTTTTAGAATATATCTTATCAGACAAATCTACTAATTTCTCCACTTATGAGTCACTTTTTGCTCCTGAACTCATCAATCACTCTGCTCACTGAGGGATCTGATTAATGCTGCCTATTTAAGTCTATGGAGAAGAAGAAAGGCACAAACACATAGTCCGATGTTGCTGCTTTCTAGTTGGTGTTTACCTCTCAACCGTTCTGAATTCACAGCTACAGTGCCCAGTTAAACTGTATATTGTCCTCCATGATGATGCTTTCTACAAAGTGTTTTTTCCTTAAGTTAGAGCTGGATTCACAGCTACGTATTGCTGTACAAAGATCTCCATGATAATGCTTTCTAGTAACAGTTTTATCTCACCCCTGTGATGAATTCACAGAAACACTGCTCAGTTCTACTGTATAATGTCCTCCATCTTGGTTCTTTGTACAAAGTGTTTTTTCTCATGTTAGAGCTGGATTCACAGCTACACAATTCAATCCTGCTGTAGAATTACCTCTGATTATTTCTAGAAAGAGCTTCATCTCACTAGTTCTGGATTCACATCTACACTGCTCAGTACTTCTGTATAATGTCCTCCATAATGATTCATTTTAGTGTCTATTTTCCTCTCACTTTACAGCTGGATTCACAGCTTCACTGCTCAGTACTACTGTATAATGACCTTCATCCCTACTGCTGATTTATCAGGAGACAGAGGCATCAGTGCACACAAAGGCAACAGATTACAGCTCCTATTGAAGTCTATAGTGAGAAGAAGAGGAGTGAGAAGCATGGAGGACACATGCTGTTTTCTAGTAAACTTATTCACTCTTCATTCATGTGGTCACACAAGATGGGGGGAGCTTTACAATTTTCTTTTGTTAGTGCTGTATCTGATTGCAGTAATTGTATAACCAAGACCTGTAAATTACTACACGGGAGCTATGGGAAACCACTGCGATGTGTTCCTGATGGTGACAATATGACCGGACACTAATGAGAGCTGGAGGTGGCTATTAATGCCAATTTGCTCCTTGCAAAACGAAGCACAAGCTCCAGACAAATTACAATAAATGACGTATACATTCAGTTTTAATTAATGCTCGGTTCTTTCTTCATGTCTCAGGCCTTCAGCTTCTGCTGAGAAAGTGATACACAGTCATTACCCGCATTATATTTATTCCTCAGGGCTCCATGCATTGTAGTTACCAAGGATAATTAGGCGCTTTATGTAAAATAACTCGACTTACATAATTCTTACATAATTATTGTGCTCTCCCACAAATCAATGTTGCACTAGTTCAGGTAGTATTATTTATGAGCAGAACCATCGATCGCGTGCCAAATCCTGGTCACCAACAATACCAAAAACAGTAAAGGCTGCCACCTAGAGGCGGAGTAGGAAAGACAGCGGGACGCGCTGCATAGGAGCCTGTTCACACATCGTGTTTATGGTTTTTTCCTATGCATTTTTTTTTAAGTGGAAAAGAGTAGCATTTCACAGTATTTATGTTTTTCCTTGCTGTTTTTCTATTTGTGGTGCATTTAGAAAGAAAAATAAAGCAGCATGTTAATACTTTCAGCAGTTTTACTGCATCTTTTACCCAGTGAGTAGTGTTGAGCGATAGTGCTCGATATCTAAAAATATCGTATCGAAATTGTATCGCCGATAGCACTAAATATCGTCGATATCCGATTTCGATACCGGAAGTCCAATGTAAGTCTATGGGAACAAAATATCGCAACTAAAACACGGATTTTGGTAAAGACTTACCTGTAAAATCCTTTTCAGCGAAGGAAGGAAGAGAGACACAGTATTCATTACTGATGGGTAGGCGGAGCCCCAGATCAGGATGTTACCTCAGATCAAAAGAGTGATGACTGGCTGGCCCCTCCAGCTCGGGCTCCTCCTACTCAGCTCCAGTCGTATCAAAGCTTTTAGGAAAAGAGCCAAAATCACCAGCGGAGCAACATAACCCCTTCTGAAGGAACTTCAGAGAAAAAACACAAGGATACAGGTTATGCATGCAAAGAAAGCCAAAAACCACAGAGTTCCAGGTACTACTCACGGAACCTGACTACTGCGATGAGCTGGCGATGCTGGAACAGAGCCTTAGCGCGCTGACCTCAGCCCAGATAATCGCTATCAGATAAGGGTCGCGCTGCATCTGAAAACATCAACACACTTCTGCCGTGGGAGGGTGCTGTGTCTCTCTTCCTTCCTTCGCTGAAAAGGATTTTACAGGTAAGTCTTTACCAAAATCCGTGTTTCAGCTGCAGATGAAGGAAGAGAGCCACAGTATTCATTACTGATGGGACGTCCCAAAGCAGTTCAAAAATAAGGGTGGGAAAAAACCAACAAAAGGCAGAAACCCAACAACCTTAACAACAAAGCGCAACCAGCGCTAAACACAAGTTCATCCAGAACTTTAAACTACAGCTGCCTGCAGGACCCTACGTCCGAGGGCTGCATCAGCGGAAGCACTGACGTCCACTTTATAAAATCTTGTAAACGTGTGGACAGAGCGCCAAGTCGCCGCTCGGCAAAGCTGCACTGCCGAAGCACCTTGATGAAAAGCCCACGATGAAGCCACAGCTCTCGTGGAATGGGCTTGAATCTTAATCGGGCAAGATTCACCCCGAAAACGGTAAGCTTCCAAAATAGCTGACCGGATCCAACGAGCTATAGAACCCTTGGAAGCTCGTTGACCACGCCGACGACCTGCCGGAACCACAAACAGGGAGTCCGTCTTACGAAAACCTTGAGTAATAGATAGATAAAACTTCAAGGCCCGCACTAAATCCAATGTGTGTAAATCTCGCTCTTTCGTATTCTTCGGATCCGGACAGAGTGAAGGCAACACAATATCCTGGTTAACATGAAATTGTGACACCACTTTAGGCAAAAAATCACCCCGAGTGCGAAGCACTACACGATCCGGAAAAAACTCCAGAAAAGGAGGCGAGCAAGAAAGAGCTGCCAATTCAGAAACTCTCCTCAAAGAAGTGACTGCAACAAGGAAAGCCACCTTCCAAGAAAGTAAAGAAAGGCTAACTGCCAAACCCTTGTCTAGCCCATGCTGCAGAAAAGCCAACAGGTTGGGAATGGAAAATTTTCTCGGGTTCCGAGAAGACCCCAAACACCACGAAAAGAAGGTTTCCCAAATTTTGTGGTAAATCCTAGAAGTAGCCGGACATCTTGCAGCACGAAGGGTAGCAATGACCTCGGCTGAAAAACCTCTACGGTTCAAGATTTCGGTCCCAAGAGCCACGCCGTCAAACGCAGGGACATCAAGTCCGGATGACAAATGGGCCCCTGAGTCAACAAGTCCGGTTGAAGAGGGAATGGAAACGGAGGTGCCGCCAACAGCGACATTATTGTCGAGAACCACACCCTTCTTGGCCAGTCTGGAGCTATCAGAATAGCTGGAATTCTCTCTAGTCTGATCCGACGCAGCACTAGAGGAAGTAAGGATATCGGCGGGAATACCTAGATCAGCTCGAACTGATCCCACTGAGCCACTAGAG
Organism: Oophaga sylvatica; assembly: GCA_033576555.1. Classification (NCBI taxonomy): domain Eukaryota; kingdom Metazoa; phylum Chordata; class Amphibia; order Anura; family Dendrobatidae; genus Oophaga; species Oophaga sylvatica. The sequence goes on along the minus strand of JARQOD010000009.1, from coordinate 64,528,933 downwards.
CATCCACCGCCACCGCCTTCGGGTCCTTGTACCTGGACATGAATGTCGGTAACTTGGCATTGGACCTGGATGCCATCAAATCCACTTGGGGGGTTCCCCAGCGAGAGCACAGTAGTGCAAAGACTTCCGGGTGGAGGCTCCATTCCCCGGGATCCATCCTTCTGCGACTGAGAAAGTCCGCTGTAATATTCTGAACCCCTGGAATGTGAATCGCCGAAATGGCTGGTACATTGGCCTCTGCCCAAATCAGAATTCGGGACACCTCTACCAAGAGTCTGGAACTCCTTGTCCCACCTTGGTGATTGATATACGCGACAGCCGTCGCATTGTCTGTCTGCACACGGACTGGCAGACCGCTCAAAGGGACCGTCCAATGTTGGAGGCAAAGGAAAATCGCCCTCAATTCCAGGGTGTTGATCGGAAGCACAGACTCTTCCGGTGACCATACCCCCTGAATCCAGAGATTGTTCCAAACACCCCCCCAGCCCGTCAGGCTGGCATCGGTGGTTATGACTGACCACTTCAGAGGGAGGAAAGACTTCCCCAGGGAGAATGCCCCTGGCCGTAACCACCATTCTAGAGAATCCCGCACCGCGCGAGAAATGGTGACACTGCAATCCAGCGATTGCGACTGATTCCATCGACTCAAGATGAACCTTTGAAGAGTCCTGGAGTGGAACTGGGCAAAAGGAATTGCCTCCATGGACGCCACATCAGTCCCAGAAGACGCATACACTTCCGTAGGGACATTGCCGTTGAGGATGTCATAATCTGTACATGTCGAAGAAGACATGACTGTTTGTCTGGTGGTAGGGAAACTACCGACCGAAACGTGTCGAGATGCATTCCCAAAAAGAGAATTGTCCTCGATGGTTCCAGGGACGACTTCTCCCAATTGACCAGCCAACCGAAGTCTTTCAGAAACTGAAGAGACAAATCCCGAGCCGTCAACGCCTCCTCCTCCGAGGAAGCCACGATCAAAAGATCGTCCAGATAAGGGAGAATCGTAATCCCCTGTCTTCGAAGGAGTGCCATGAGGGGCGCCAGAATTTTTGTAAAGACCCTTGGCGCTGAGGCTAAGCCGAACGGCAGAGCCACGAACTGGTAATGATTCTGACCTATGGCAAATCGAAGAAAGCGCTGATGAGCCTTTCCGATGGGAATATGCAAATAGGCGTCGCGAATGTCGATTGACACCAGAAAATCGTTCTGTGACAGAGCTGCCACAACGGAACGAAGCGACTCCATGCGAAATTTCCGGGCATGGACATGCCGGTTCAATCGCTTGAGATCCAGAATCGGCCGAAATTTGTTCTCCTTTTTGGGAACTATAAAAAGGTTGGAATAAAACCTTTCCTTCGGTCCTCTGACGGAACCGGTATCACTACACCCTTTTGTAGTAGCGATTCGACCTCTCGCTGTAGAGCGACAACAAGCTCGGGTTCCGACGGAACGCGAGATTGACAAAAAACATTTGGGGGTTGAGAAGCAAACTCTATGAAATAGCCTGCCGACACTATCCGCGTTACCCAGGAATCTGGAACGCGAGCCGTCCAAGTCTCCTTGAAAAGAAGCAGGCGACCCCCCACTCGAGAATCCTCGAGTGGACCCCTGGCGTCAATCCGACTTTGCGGTTTTCTTGTCAAGTTCCCGCTTGTTCTGGCGGAAACTCTGCTTCCAGGGAGTACGAGTTTTCTGAGAGGATTTCTTTCCTGAGAAAGAAGGACGACCCGATCCCCACGAGGAGTGACTAGATCGTCCTCGGCCCCGAAAGGACCGCCGACCACTATAAACACCAGGCTTACTGGACACCGAGGCCATGGCCCTTCGCTGTGGTAATGCTGATTCCTTCGCCTTAGCCTTGGAAATCAGCTCTGTGAGGTCGGATCCAAAAAGATGGCCACCCTTGTAAGGTAAGGCCAACAACCCTTGTTTGGAAACTGCGTCCCCGGCCCACTGTCTGAGCCATAAAGCTCTTCTGACTGTGACCGCTGAAGCTTGCGCTTTGGCCAGCAGAGATGCCGTATCCAGACCGGCATCAAAGGTATAACAGGTTTCCCGTATCTCAGATAACGGAGATTCATTTTGCAACTCCGTCTTCAGACGTGCCAACCAGCTTAGAGAAGCTCTAGCAGCACACATGGATCCTAGCACTGCTCGAAATCCATGACCCGCAGCCTCATAGCTTGCTTTTGCCGCCAATTCTGCCTTTCTATCCAAAGGCTCCTGTAAGCTCGCTTTTCCCTTAATAGGGAGTAGAGAGGATTTACTAAGCTGAGACAAAGACACATCCACTTCAGGAGCAGAAGTCCAATTAGCCTTTAACTCCGTAGAGCAAGGATAAAGTGTATCAAAGAAATGCGTTCCATGAAAACGCTTATCTGGACATAGACGTTCCTCCTCTATTACACCATTAAGCTCATCCAGAGCTGGCAATGTTGTGCGCGAAGCACGGGACTCCTGGAAAATGCGTGCTGATTTACCAGGACGACTAGTTACCTCCTCCGGTAACTGTAGTATATCTCTCATGGCTTCAATTAATGCCTCCGTACGCTTCGTCATAGAGGAACGCCCCTGCGGCTCGTCCGCATCTGAATCGGATATTTCTCCATCCGAATTTAAAGGGGAACTCTGCCCAATATCAGATACATCTGACTCGCTCCGTGTAGAGGCCGGTAACGGCCTGCGTCGCTTCCTCTGAGAGGAATTAGCAGACACATATTGACCTAAAAGGTCAGATAAGTTATTAATCGATCGAGCGATATCATCCAATTTTCCACCGCTGTCGACCGCAGCGCTAGACGCTGTGGAGGTCTGCGTATCTGATTGCCGCAATGGCACTGGGACGTGATCCGCGGCATCTGAACTCTGTTCAGACATGTCTCGCCTGTATGAGCAGGTCAAAGCGGTAATACCAGCAAAAAACTATGCGTTTTTTTTTTTTTTTTTTTTAAACGCTGAAGGGTTAACGCTCCACCAAGCAGAGTTACCCCAGCGGTATTCAGTCAGCAAATTTAGCAGGTAGAAATAACCCTCAAAGGGGTTAATATTGCAAACTCACCAAAATATAAATATATTTGTGAGCCCCAGCCAATTTTTATGTCTCTGATGAGACTGCAGCTGCAGGATAGCAATCGCTGCGCTGCGGGGTGAGGAATCCGCACTCACCCAGCTGGCCGTGGTGTCTATATGAGGAGGGGAGCGGTCCGAGGAGCCCAGGAGCCTGAGTAATGGCCGCCACAGTGAGGGGGTCGCAGGAGAAAAGCCAGAGCGCGCGTCTTCCTGCTCAAAAGACCGGGATAGATAGGCCACGCCCCCTGCTAGCTCAAATAATGAGCGCGAACTCTCCCCGCTCCTGCTCCCTCTCTGTCCTGCAGCTATCTGCCTGCGGACAAAAAATCACCACATCTTCATGTAGTAGCGCTGTCACAGCAGCGCTGAAGCATACTGACATTACATGTAGTAGCGCTGTCACAGCAGCGTTGAAGCATACTGACATTACATGTAGTAGCGCTGTCACAGTAGCGCTGAAGCATACTGACATTACATGTAGTAGCGCTGTCACAGCAGCGCTGAAGCATACTGACATTACATGTAGTAGCGCTGTCACAGCAGCGTTGAAGCATACTGACATTACATGTAGTAGCGCTGTCACAGTAGCGCTGAAGCATACCGACATTACATGTAGTAGCGCTGTCACAGCAGCGCTGAAGCTTACTGACATTTACATGTAGTAGCGCTGTCACAGCAGCGCTGAAGCATACTGACCTTACATGTATTAGCGCTGTCACAGCAGCGCTGACGCATACTGACACAGTAACGCTGACATTAGTAATAGCGCTGCTCATTCAGACGCTAAAGCACTCACACATAATTATTATTAAAATTTGTGTGGAGTACTCACCAGCCAAGGCGCCACAGGGACCCTCAGGGGTTTCTGGCGCAGTGCCCATGCTTCCCCCCAGGGCGAAGAACGCAGTGACCGCACGTGTGGTTTGCGTTCCCGCCAGAGAAGCTCTCCTCATCCCCCAGGGCCGGCAAGGATTCTGCAGGGACTTTGAGTAAATACAGATCCGCCAAGGGAGAGGTTGGGGTACAGCAGCGCTGATACCCCTGAGACCTCTAGACCAACTAGTGATCCAAGTCTCCTGTCCGAATATTAAAATAATAAAATTTTCTGAGGAGCTGCATTAGCAGCGACCATCCTCTGGACCTCAAATCTTAGACTGGAGCTGAGTAGGAGGAGCCCGAGCTGGAGGGGCCAGCCAGTCATCACTCTTTTGATCTGAGGTAACATCCTGATCTGGGGCTCCGCCTACCCATCAGTAATGAATACTGTGGCTCTCTTCCTTCATCTGCAGCTGAAAAAAACCTTTATTTCCTTGTAAACACTAAATATACACACATAGAATACATATATATATATATATACACACATGTCATTGTGACATATATATATATACATATATGTATAGTTTATACACTTCTACATAGTAAAATATCCTCTGATTCAATTGCCGGGTAAAGCCGGCTTCTGTGAAAAGACAGAAGCACCCGACATGAAATGACACTTGGTGTACATAGGGTTAACCATGTCTTTTCATGTCGTTTGCAATTTGATTTGCACAATTACATCAGTCTATGTGTGCAAAATTTCACACCTGTAGGGGTTAATTAAAGGTGTAAATTCGTTGTAAAAAAACCGGACTACGAATTTACACCTTTAATTAACCCCTACAGGTGTGAAATTTTGCACACTTACACTCATGTAATTGTTTGTGCAAATCAGATATCAAACTACATGAAAAGACATGGTTAACTCTATGTAAACCAAGTGTCATTTCATGTCGGGTTCTGCATTTTCACAAAAGCCGGCAATTGAATTAGCGGCTATTATACTATGTAGAAGAGTATGAACTATAAATATATATATATATATATGTGTCACAAACTCAATGACATGTATATATATATGAGGTGTAAAATTGCTGAAAAAAAATGCGTGGGCTCCCGCCCTATTTCGCAACCAGACAGACAAAGCCAGTGAGTGGGGGCAGATAATAATAGCCCAAAGAGGGACCATTATTTTTGGCCCCCCCCGGCTACTAACATCTGTCCCCAGACACCCCAGAAAGGGCAAATCTCTAATTAGATTTGCCCTTTCTGGCACTTTGCCCGTCTATTCCCATTGCCCTGTAGCGGTGGCGAATGGGTAAATAAGGGGTTAAAATGGCCTTGCAATTGAAAGGTCACTTTAAGCCAGGTTAATAATTGAGAGCTGTCAATTAGACAACTATCAATTATTAATCCTATTGTATGAAAGAAAAATCAAACACACACACTTTAATAAAAAAAGAAGTTTAATGAAATAATCACACAGTTTTTGACCATATTTTATTTACCTGCTAAAACCATTTCCTGTAATAAAAATAAAATAATAAAGCAAAATTATTCTTACCAATCCGATGTACAGTCAGGTCCCACGGTGTAATCCATCAGAAAGGGTTAATGTTTACTGCAGGGACCGCAGCTAATGCTGCAGCCTCACAGTAAACCCCCAAATGAATGAGCTCCTCTCCTGGCTGACAGGAGAGGAAGTGGAAAGCTTAATTGATTGCTTTCCACTTTCACTTCAGGTCAGCCAGGGACACTATCAGTGACGTCAGAGGGAACTGGTTAACAAAAATAGGGGATCCCCTCGAAAAAAAATGGTGTGGGGTCCCCCCTATTTTTGTTAACCAGCCAGATGAAGCAGACCGCTGAGGCCTGGATTTTCAGGCTGTTAAGGAGCCAAGATCCATGGACCTTGCCAGCCTGATAATACCAGGCCACAGCAGTCTGCATATCTTGGCTGATTAACAAAAATAGGGGATCCCCTCGAAAAAAATTGGCGTGGGGTCCCCCCTATTTTTGTTAACCAGCCAGATGAAGCAGACCGCTGAGGCCTGGTTTTTCAGGCTGGTAATGATCCAATATCCATGGACCTTGCAAGCCTGATAATACCAGGCCACAGCAGTCTGCTTAGCTTGGCTGGTTAACAAAAATAGGGGATCCCCTCGAAAAAAAAAACGGCGTAGGGTTCCCCCTATTTTTGTTAACCAGCCAAGTAAAATGCAGACTGCTGCGGCCTGGTATTAAAAGACTGTCAAGGCCCATGGATTTTGGCCCTCAACAGCCTGATAATACCAGGCTACAGCAGCCCCACATTTGGCGCATCAAAAGATGTGCCAATTGTGGCACTTTACCCGGCTCTTCCCACTTGCCCTGTAGCGGTGGCAAGCGGGGTAATAAGGGGTTAATGTCACCGTTGATTGCACGGTGACAATAAGCCCGGTTAATAATGGAGAGACGTCAATAAGACACCGATCCATTATTAATCCCAAAGTTATTAAATGCATAAAAAAAAGACAAAGCAAGAAAAAAGTATTTTAATGAAATAAAAGAGACAACACAGTTTTCATTTCTTTTATTGTACTCTCATTCCTGCGACGCCATCGATCTCCTGTAAAAAAAGAAAAAAAACAAACCAACAGTATACCACCTGTCCGACGCAGTCCATAGTAACGACAGTCCCACGACGATCCAGCTCTGCTACATCGCAATGACAGGCAGAGCCTGTCATCGCGACGCAGCACAGCTGATTACCTGCTTCCCCGGCGGTGACGTCATCGGACTGACTGCTTTACGGCCGGGATTACCCAGCAGTCACTGCAGTTATCGCGAGAAACTGCATGTGACCGCCGGGGAGAAGAGGATGGCGGCCATGAAGCAGTCCAGGACGTGACCGCCGGAGATCTTCTGCCAGGTAAGTGCCGCTGACTCCTGACAGACCCGACCGACGGACACAGACAGTGACAGTGACAAATCCGATTCCGGTATTCGATAAGACGAAAATATCGAAACGAATTATCGAAAGGCCGATACAGCCAATATCGGCCGATAGCCGATATTTGCATTATCGTATCGCTCAACACTACCAGTGAGATATAGATATATTAACAACAAAAAAATGCCCCAAAAATGTGTGTAATTTCCTACGTGGCCTTCCGGACGTAATTGGAGTTACTCATTCCAGGTAAAAAAATAAAAAATAAATTAGGTATAATAAAATTGCATAGAAAAAGTTACATGTGCATGTACTCCAAGCTTTTGTTATCGTAGGTCATAAATACATCAGTAGTGTCTGACTCCCAGAGCTGAACTGCATATGGTTGAGTTGTGCCTTCTCTCTGCTGTGCCGCAGCCTCTTTACATTAGCTGATCAGTGGGGGCCGGAGTAAGACCACCATTAATGTTTAGTTGCTTACCATTTTGTTTTGAAGGTTCATACAAGTCAAGTTGGATGGGAGATTTCAGACTTCAATAAATAAGAGTCACAAATTGAAGCTGAGCCCTGAAGGGGCAGAGCTGCAGTGTAAAGGATGGTGAAGTAACACTGCAACTATCTGAACCTAAAAAGGCAACACATCAATTTTACGATTGCTGAAAACAATAATGCAAAATGCAGGCTAAGCAGTTACCAACTGAAGCTGAGCCTTGATGGAGAGGAGCTGCAGGATAAAGAATGGGGAGAGAGAATAGCAGCTGTATAAACCTCTGAAGAGACAACAGGAGAGTTTAAGACTACTGAAAACTCAAACAATGTAGGTACGTTAGAGTCAAACGTCAAGGTTGAACCCTAATGAAACAGTGCTGCTATATAAAGCATGGTGGAGACACAAGAGTCAGATGGGAGAATATTAGACTATCAAAGACTTCAATGAACAACGCAGCCAAGCCAGAGTCATCGACCAAAGCTGTGCTCTAAAGGGGCAGAGCTACAGTGTAAAGAATGGGGGAGGAACAATACAGCCAATAGAGCAGAACTGCAATGTAAAGCATGGAGGAAACACATGGGAGCTACCTGAACTCAAAATGAGACAAAAGGGCTATTGACTGCAGCAATACTCCCCTCAAGTATTAGTATGTGCTCAGAGAACCTCCTCAAGAAATGCAAAATGCTTCCAAAATTTCAATTTTCTTAACTCTGTCTATAAAAATGTATCAATAATTTTACAAAAGTAAATTTAATCCACAAAACAATGGGTTTCCCAGAGAGGAGCCCCCAACAGAGTCAAACAAAAGCAGAGACAGACAATGACATTTTATGAGGATGAGAAGAGCTGAAACGAGGGATGAAAGGAAGCGGTGGCGGAGCGACCCATGGCTGCGCCAAGGAGGCAGACGGCGGCTATACTGCCGGGACCGAATATTTCTGTGCCGATTGTCATTTTAGGAGCCATATAGACCGATTGTGTCCGGCTTAGAAAGAAGCAGGATCAGTAAGAACCCAATCCCGTGATAAAAACACCTCTGCGGCCAGGACTCTGTGAAATTAAATCGCACGGTTGCATGAAGATGGACGGGAAGGAGGGAGAGGCCTCAGCGCTCCTGGAGATTACAGGAATCAAATTATTAGATTTCCTGGTAAATTTATTTTTTCAAATATCCATTAAAAATCAATAGCTAATTACCATCTGACGAGTATAACGATATGAATCGGTCATTGTGCAGTAATCGTCATATACAGATGTAAGGGTCCATCGTGCCGCCAGTGCACATCAGCGTCAGGCCTCAAATTCAAGATTTGGGGGGTTGAGGAAAGGGTTTACATGGTTTAAGGGACCACTCCAGCAGGTTTATTTTATATTTCAGGGGAAAGAGAAAAATGAGGGGATCCAGAGGGGAAAGAGAGAGAAATGGGGGGATCAGAAGGGAAAGAGAGAGAAATGGGGGGATCAGAGGGGAAAGAGAGAAATGGGGGGATCAGAGGGGAAAGAGAGAGAAATGGGGGGATCAGGAGGGGAAAGAGAGAGAAATGAGGAATCCGGAGGGGAAAGAAAGAGAAATGGGGGAATCCGGAGGGGAAAGAGAGAAATGGTGGGATCCGGAGGGGAAAGAGAAATGGTGGGATCCGGAGGGGAAAGCGAAATGTGGGATCCCACGGCTTCCCCGATCTGGCAGTTGTGCAGGTCCTCGCTCTGCTCCTATGGTCGCCTCCCGATTGCTTATTTGAGAAGGCAGATGTGGATAATCTGACAAACACCTCTGACATCCACACAACTTTGAGGCCGGCTCAAGCAGAGGGCAGGTGCTTTAAAAGGGACTCAGCACAGACGAAGTGCAGGCGCTCAGTGTTTCACGGGGGCCAATCAATTAAATCCATCTTCCCACCTGCGTGCTTTCCATCTATTTCCACCCTTCCCTGGCTCTATGAAGCCAGAGCTGTCAAAGAAGAGGGGAAGGGGTTGAGATTGATGAAAAACAAGCTGGAGGGAAGGTGTTTTTAAATGACTGGTCCCGACATGATACACCGAGCGGCAGGACTTAGTTTGAACAGTCATTCTGTGCTGACAGAGTCCCTTCAAGAAGCATGGTTTATCTTTATAGTTGCTACTACTTCACTTAGGTCACCTGTGCAGATTCTCCCGATTTCAGGCCCAGCCCAGCATACTACCGTAAGTGTGTTCCACATCAACCTCTCAGCAAGTTACCAACTTCTCACAACTATTCTCGGTCCTGTTCACACCTGGACTCTGCAATCAAGGTAACCTATCTTCAAGTGAATCTATTACCTTGCCTATACTTCACTACCATCCTGTAGCTAACAGTTTCCTTGCTTGAAATAACTTTTTGAACACATTGCTGCTATAGTTTCTGTGATTAACTGCACATCTGCTGGAAGATATCAGCTACTGTTCCCATGTATGCCCGCAACCTGGATCTGCCTCATCTGTGCCACAAGTTCTGTTTGCTTGTCTGACATCCTGCCCTGCTCCTTGCTGATCCACGTTTCCTCTGTCAACACTCGCTCTGCTGCACCATCGCTTCATGTCCGTGCTGCTCACCACCCAGACCTATAGCTTAGAGAATCCACCTTAACAGGTGAGCTCGTAACAAGAACACAAAATATTTTACATATAACATTGTTACGCTGAAGCTTCGGAGCATGGTACACTTCTTCCCACTTCACAACTCTTTTCGGACTTCATTGGGGACTGCTCACAATACGAGGCTCATTGTGGATCTGCTAAATCAGTATTGCTTGTTTTCTTCATATCCCAGAATATAAGAAAGGGAAAAATAAACTGTCCCAGCAAATGACCCTAAAAACCAGAGACTTGTATTGGACAATAAACAGGAAAACAATCTGGAGCTTTATTTAGCAGCAGAAAATATTTCATCTTGAAGAAGGTCGACAAAACAAACTGCTATCAAACTGCAACAATATGGAATCCATAAACAAGTGTCCTGCCAAATTCTGCACCTGCCAGAGAGGTGACCCCTGATGGAAAAAAATATTTCACATCCGGCCGCAGCACAAGAGTGATGAGAACTCATCAGCGACGAAGACAAAGCGAGGGATGAAGGCTGGAGGCGGCCGCTGCTCTGCGGAAGGATGGATGCCGCAAACTGACCGCAGATTGTAAACCCGATAGCACAAGTGTATCCTATACTATATGTGACCAGTGTCACGCCATGCCTATACCATCACCTGTGCCATACGTGATCGTCCCCCATGTGTACTGTACACGATTAGTGTTATCCTTCATCTGTACCGTACATTACCGGTGCCATCCCCCATCTGTACCGTACATGACCAGTCCCATCTCCCATCTGAACCGTACATGACCAGTGTCATCCCCATCTGTACCGTACATGACCAGCGCCATCCCCTATCTGAACCATACATGACCAGTCCTACCTCCCATCTGAACCGTACATGACCAGTGCCATCCCCATCTGTACCGTACATGACCAGCGCCATCCCCTATCTGAACCATACATGACCAGTCCCACCTCCCATCTGAACCGTACATGACCAGTGCCATCCCCATCTGTACCGTACATGACCAGTCCCATCTCCCATCTGTACCGTACATGACCAGTCCCATCTCCCATCTGTACCGTACATGACCAGTCCCATCCCCCATCTGAACCGTACATGACCAGTCCCATCTCCCATCTGTACCCTACATGACCAGTCCCCATCTCCCATCTGTACCGTACATGACCAGTGCCATCCCCATCTGTACCGTACATGACCAGTCCCATCCCCATCTGTACCCTACATGACCAGTCCCATCCCCATCTGTACCCTACATGACCAGTCCCATCCCCATCTGTACCCTACATGACCAGTCCCATCTCCCATCTGAACCGTACATGACCAGTCCCATCTCCCATCTGAACAGTACATGACCAGTCCTATCTCCCATCTGAACCGTACATGACCAGCGCCATCCCCACCTAAACCGTACATGACCAGTCCCATCCCCCATCTGTACCGTACATGACCAGCGCCATCCCCCTTCTGAACCGTACATGACCAGTGCCATCCCCCACCTAAAACCGTACATGACCAGTCCCATCACCCATCTGAACCGTACATGACCAGTCCCATCCCCATTTGTACCGTACATGACCAGTCCCATCCCCATCTGTACCCTACATGACCAGTGCCATCTCCCATCTGTACCATACATGACCAGTCCCATCTCCCATCTGAACCGTACATGACCAGTCCCATCCCCATCTGTACCATACATGACCAGTGCCATCTCCCATCTGTACCATACATGACCAGTCCCATCCCCCATCTGAACCGTACATGACCGTCCCATCCCATCTGTACTATACATGAACAGTCCCATCCCCATCTGTACTATACATGAACAGTCCCATCCCCATCTGTACCATACATGACCAGTGCCATCTCCCATCTGTACTGTACATGAATAGTTCCATCCCCATCTGTACCGTACATGACCAGTCCCCATCTCCCATCTGTACCGTACATGACCAGTCCCATACCCATCTGTACCGTACATAACCAGGCCCATCTCCCATCTGTACCGTACACGACCAGGCCCATCTCCCATCTGTACCGTACATGACCAGTCCCATCTCCCATCTGTACCGTACATGACCAGTCCCATACCCATCTGTACCGTACATAACCAGGCCCATCTCCCATCTGAACCGTACATGACCAGGCCCATCCCCATCTGTACCATACATGACCAGTGCCATCTCCCATCTGTACCATACATGACCAGTCCCATCCCCCATCTGAACCGTACATGACCAGTCCCATCCCCCATCTGTACCATACATGACCAGTCCCATTCCCATCTGTACCATACATGACCAGTGCCATCTCCCATCTGTACTGTACACGATCAGTGCAATCCCACATATCAGATACTTAGGTTAAGGTCTTGTGGTTGTAATAAAGAACACACATTACTTAAGTCAGTAGTGTAAAAGAAAACATCAGGGGCCTCATAAATTACCCCGGACAGATATGAAGGTGGATCTCCAACTTATTACAAGGAAAAAAAAAACCTAAGTGTTCCCATGTGGCTATTGTGCTGTATGTGCCGTATATCCGGGTGTAACATGAGTGCTGCTGTCCGGGTCTATCAGTGTCTATGTGCCGTCGTCCTTCTTACCTGCGCAGACTTTCTTTTTTCTCATCCCTGGTAAGGCAGCCGTCCAAGTGACTGTTAATGTATTGCTCCAAAACACCAACCCCACACACCGGGCACTCCACTGGAAAAGAAGAAACAGGATCAAGACCAAAAATTAAAAAAAAAGGCATATACTGTCAGATACACCAATGGTATTACCAGGAGGAACGGAGAAGGAGACAGGACGGGGACTGAGTGCCGTTTTTTGGGCGGTTGGAGGCCATTTGTGGCACATGATAAGCCAACTAGTAATAAGAATTATTGGGTAACTGAGCTTATGTGTTACTGCCCCATGTCAGTAGTTTTCATGGCAGGAGGCCGGGTTCTGAGACCGCTATTGATTATGTGAATGTAGGAGTATTAGTGCTCAACCGATCCTCAGGCAAACAGAGGTGCACAGACACATACGGAAAGTCTACAGCTCTGCAGAGCCCCATTAGTGCTCTTAGCTCCACTCTTTAAGCCCTAATAACTGATTTAGTGACACCTGCAGTCCAGAGATATAGAATTGTATGCAAGCTTGTGGACTGCAGATGTCACAGTCTATAGTGATTTCCCCATGCTTTACACTGCAGCTCTGCCTGTTCTAATTCTTGCCCACACGAGTATCAGAAGGAAATCTACAATCAGCGAGGAAATGTTCATTGTGGATAGCAGTGGTGACTACAAAGAGCCGTCAGAGTGGACTTACCTTTCACCTTCACCATAGATGTGGACGGGGTCCTTGGAGCGAACGCTTCCTCTGATGAACGATCCATTACACCAGGTTCCTGTTTAATGGATGTGGTGGAGCTTGAAGTCGCACAACTGCCCTCCGCTGCGTCTTCAGCACTCTCACTACCAGCACTGGAGGACCTTCTGGATATTTTGGCATTTGGTTTCACCAGGAACTTGTCCATAGATTTGTTTTCCTGCTTTATTTCTTTGCCGGGGCATCCCTGTGCCCCTCTCGTAGCCCGCTTAGCTGCTGACGGATCTTGGGGAGACTGCTGCACTGAGTCCATCAGAGGCTGGGAAAGACGCTCCCTATGAATATATCAGATGGGATTATATGACGACAGACAAAATATTTAATGCTCATAGCAAAACATAAAAAGTCCTACATTGAGGGCGGTCTTACAAGACCCTGCACTTATCTTATGGCTCCAAAACATTATCCTGCACAATCATTTCCACCAAACTCAGTGTATAAGACGACCTGCCGCTAATGTGAATGGATACCTTCAGATACGGAGCACGATTGGGGTGTCATGGAGGGTCCTAAATCCCACCAAGGATACGATCTACAAGGAGTTTGTACGCTCTCCGTGTTTGCGAGGGTTTCCTCTGGATACTCTGGTTTCCTTCCCACCCCAGAGCTGCAGTGTAAAGCATAGGAGAGGGTCTGAGCTACGATTAGACACTGAAGACTGCTCCAGTCTCCAACTGACAATGTCACTGATCGCATCCGTGTCCTCATGTGGCAGAGGTAATAAGCAGACTGGAAATACCAGTGAGGATTACCCAAAAAGTAATGAATTTCAGTACAATGGGGGCAGCGCGGGCTCCTCCGTACATGCATACAGATGAGAGATTTGTGGCTTTACTGCTACATTCTGTTACGGGAAACATTTGGGGCTCACAAATCACTAATTTGCAAAGAATTAGATCAGTCGTTTGCAGACAGTAACCCAGCGAGTAGCAATCACTGAGCTGAGACATGATCCTACAAAAGCTGTAGGGGGTCAGGAATAGGGACAAGGAAATATACACAGACCCCAATGATGGCAGGGCCAGGAAGCCTTTAAATGAACTCTGCAGGGTATGAAGTCTCACACTAATAAACACCAGAGGGGTCCGAATGTCAGAACGCACCAGCATCCACCGGCAGGAGAGGGCACGTAGCCGCAGCTGAGCGAGAGTGTATACCACCATAGTATATTCACTTCCAGCCTGTTTAATTCAGCGCAGCCCTCTGGAGGAGCGGTGGGATCTCTCAGATTACAGCTCATAAATGTCTGCAGTTGTCCGGCGCTTCCTGCAGGGATTCGTCACATTATTAGATTTCATTAAAAAAAATTTTTAAAAAAATGGAGGTTTGCAAGATGCCATTCCAGAAAAATGGTTCCATTGTATCAGCCCATTAATAAAGGCTCATGAGATTCATATGAGGTAATGATAAAACCTTGCTTTATGCATTCGGCGCCTCGATGCGGAGTTCAGAAAGGGCACGGGGCAGCTAAAAAAAACAATACGGATTTCCTTAAGGGTATGTTCACATGGGACATTTCTTACTTGGTGTTTGACCTCTCCACTACCCTGCTTGAAGTCAGTGAATGACAGCATTTCTTTATATTCACAGGCTACAAACCGATTGGATAATTTCCTATCGATCTGAGGGCCACACATTCTGTACAGCAGCAGGAATCTCCCTGGTGCTTTGTTACAATGTATCAGTCTCTCAGAGCATTGTGTAGACTGGATACAATTGTATCCTCTGCTAAGGACAGGAGGGTCTGACTCCTCTGCAGCACACATTTAGCATTTGGAGTAGATTTTTCTAGAGTAAACGGGCAGGGTGTTGGCAGTAAATCTGCTGCATTAAGTAATCGGTCTTCTTCCGCATTTTTACTTGCGTTTTTATTCCCCCCTGATAATTAAAAAAAACCTGAGTGACATGCTGCACCGAAGGGTCAAATCTGCAAGGAAAAAAAAGCAGCGTGTGCACGAGAGTTCAGAAATGTCATTCACTTTGCTGCTACTGTAAAGTGCAGCGGTTTTTACTCTTGAAAAATACAAGGGGGGAAAAACGCCAAGTGTGAACAAACCCTATATGCATATAAGAAAAATTCCATTAATTGGCGGCAAACTATTGTTTTGAAAACGCTCAAGAAAAAAAAATGTATAAGAGTTGTAGAGACGTCATCTATTTATTACATTTTGCAAAAGAAAGGGAACGTTTCTTTGAAGCACTTACAGGGGAGGCCCGCTGATTTTATTCTTCTTAAAAAATGGACCCACAGGGGTCTTAAATTAGTTAATAAACAAATATATAAATAGGACAAGCCCACGAGGCCCAACCATTCCTCATACTGCTGCTGGCGTCTCACCGCTGTGCTGATCGCTTCTTCTGGCAGGAGGAGTTCGGCGACTGCTGCAGACAATCAGTGATCATCGATTGGTTGGAGCAGTCAAGTTCTGAAGTGGGAGGGTTTTTTTTTTTTTTTTACTTTAAGACCATTATGGAGCCATTTTAATAACAAATATAAAGTAGCCGACAACCCGTCTAATTGCCTCTAGCATAATCACAGCCATCACGTTTCCATCCAGCCTTTAGCTACAGGACAATTACTAACTCGCACACAAAGTTTTCCCTGTGCTCTCAATAATCTGTAGCCTCTCCTGTCACTCGGGCGCTGGCCCGGATTGCTCACTTATCATACGAGCTTTTATCCTCTCGGCCGTCCATGCGGGGCGGCAATCAATACGACCTCAATGAGCCAGGAATTGACCGTGAGCTGTTCCAAGAAAAAGTTGCAGTGCGGATTCATAGCAGGAGGCCGTACGGGTCCTCGCTGGCAGCGTTCACCATTTATTTCAAGGATATGCAATAATCCTCTAAACAGAAGAGTAGATTAGAGCACATTCGTTATGAGGCGTCCCTGGTGGAGCGCAGTGAACGTAGTAATCCGCTGGCGTGGGCCACACAATGACTGATGGCTACGCCGTACAACACAAGTCTCAAAGCTCTAATAAAAGCCAATGTATACAGGGACGCAGTTCGGATTTTAATTCTTTGTCCTGCCCACCTTTCCATATTTCCTCATAATGGTGTTAGCACTTAATATGAGGCGCTGGGCTGGAGGAGAGCAATCTGAGGGCCACATCACCATCCACTGACCCATTACTCTCCGCAGCACACTCGCCAAGTGCCAGGGAGCAGGACGGCTACTGAAACCCCACCGGGCCAGTAACAGTGATCGTTTGCTCCTTTAGGTGGAGGTCACACAACGTCCAGCCTATCTTAATAGACCTCCCGGCACTTCACGACTTACAGCATACTCAGACACTGGGATGACACATCCGAGTTAGATTTAGGACGGTTCCTATAGATATTTCAGGTCTTGCTGAAAACTTCTGAGTAGTTTCTGACCATCAGACAAGCTTCCAAAAATACTTTGACATTCTGCATTAAGTGATTTATATTTTTAGAGACTTTTCACGTGTGAGGTTCGCTCTGAAGACGAGGACCACAATGACAAACCTGTAACATTACAGATGACGAGCACATCGTCCGGCATCAGCGGTGCGGGCTCGCACAGTCTGCATGTGTATGTTCCCCGCCTGCGGAGCGGATCTTGCATCCCAGGAGGATTACGCCAGTGCTACTAAATGATTTGTCAGCGGTGGAGGAGTCTGTTTTTCTGCGGTGCAGACAGCGCTCCGGAAACCTCCACCGACCTTGCCGCCATTTGTGCGGTTTGCATCGCTGTGTTTATTTGTCTATGATGGAGACGAATTTCGAGTAATGATGAGATTCCAAAATTGATTTCACCGAGGAGAAGAAGTCAGAACAGAACAGAAACATCCCGACTGGGAAAGTGTCAAGATCCCATCTACACAGAGCGAATGTATCACTTAGGGAATCCTCTAATGGGCATGGAAAGTGTTCAGACACATTGTTACGGCACCGCCTCAGAGTATAATTCATCCGGACATTCCTTCCGTGGGTCGACATCCAGTTATAGATGCCCGCTGATGCCACCCGGCAGCAATATTCCGGGTGAGCAGATCTTTGGGACCCCTAACATCTCTAAGCATAAGGGGCAATAAACAGTGCAAAGCATGAGGAAGCGAACTCTAATAGACTATTTCAGAGTCACTGATCACAGAAGTAAATGACGACGATCAGTCAGAGATCGATCACTTAGGACTTGCAGCCGCTCCAGGCGCCGTCAGCCATTTATATGCACTAAGTGCTGAGCTACAAGCACTTGTTAATAGGATCGATTACGGGCCATGAGATAGGGGGCCGACCATTACCGTTTCTTCTGTGCCGCTTTGTTCACTAACTTTTGCATAATGGACAATGTAGGAATCCCACAACTGAGCGGCCCCCGACCATAAATCCTAATCATTCACCCGTCAGCGATATACTTCACTGCAGTGAGACGCCATTACAGAGGATTATTGTACAACATCCTACTACATTGCTGTGATATATGGCTGGGCAGGGTGGAGGTCGAGAGACCGTGAAAAGGCAAGAGGCTGCAAGTGAAAAGTGCTAGCTCAAATCTGCAAAAAAATTACCGCAACATTTCCATAATTATCACCGCATGAATTTAATTTAAAACTTATGATCTAGAAAATCCGGCGTCTGTCGCCTAATAGCAATGTCACAGTATCAGTATTATCACCATGATAAACCACGATGACTTCACATAGGAAATCAATGATTCAAAAGGAAAAAAAGAAAAGGTACAAAAAGGTAACGAGGGGTATTATAAAGGTTCAAAAAGAACAAACTATAGACGGAAAACCTGCATTACTGCATCAGGGAAAGCAGCCGGAGGGTATAATCTGCAAAAGCCCCCAAGTCACAGAAAAAGGCAGAAGAAAGGTCGAGCCCTTGATTAGCCGTATTAACAGTATAATGTAATAGTATGGGCGTCACTAACAGGCTATAAGCCGACAGGGTGCACTACACGCACCTGTGTGACTGATACCCTACACATGGGAGTGTGAGTGGTCAGTCATCGTATCTGGCATGTTTACCCTCCACCGTCTATCAGGGGGCTGCTGCATCCTACACTGCACTAGTGTTGTAACCAGATATTGGCAATTGCAGCTGCTTTTTACTGTGATGTTTTATGCATTTAATGTCAGCTGTAGTGCATTTTTTGCATCAGAATACAATATCTGATGCAGAAAAAAAACACCCACAGGATTTTGGGAAGACTCCATTGTAGTCAGTGGAAGCAGTAGTATAGGGGTACATTCACACAATGCAGCGGTAAATGCAGAACTGAACTTAAAGTCCTTTCATTGCCTTTTCCAGTTCTTGGAAAACCATCTTGGTCTTCGGCTAAAAAAAAAAAAAAAAAACACATGAAACTGTATATTAGCACTAGTGGAGCTATACACTGTGTGCAGAATAATTAGGCAAATGAGTATTTAGATCACATCATCCTTTTTATACATGTTGTCCTACGCCAAGTTTTATAAGCTTGAAAGCCAACTGCCAATTATGTAAATCAGGTGATTTGCATCTCTAATGAGGGGTGTGGTCTAATGCCATCAACACCCTACAGTATATAAGGTGCTTAATTATTAGGCAACTTCCTTTCCTTTGGCAAAACGGGTCAGAAGAGAGATTTGACGGACTCTGAAAAGTCAAAAATTGTGAGATGTCTTGCAGAGGGATGCAGCAGTCTTGAAATTGCAAAACTTTTGAAGCGTGATCACCGAACAATCAAGCGTTTCATGGCAAATAGCCACCAGGGTCGCAAGAAGCGCGTTCATAAAAAAAGGCGCAAAATAACTGCCCATGAATTGAGGAAAATCAAGCGTGAAGCTGCCAAGATGCCATTTGCCACCAGTTTTGCCATATTTCAGAGCTGCAACATTACTGGAGTATCAAAAAGCACGAGGTGTGCCATACTCAGGGACATGGCCAAGGTAAGGCTGAAAAACGAGAAACATAAGATAAAACGTCAAGACTGGGCCAAGAAATATCTTAAGACTGATTTTTCTAAGGTTTTATGGACTGATGAAATGAGAGTGACTCTTGATGGGCCAGATGGATGGGCCCGAGGCTGGATCAGTAAAGGGCAGAGAGCTCCACTCTGACTCAGACGCCAGCACGGTGGAGGTGGGGTACTGGTATGGGCTGGTATCATCAAAGATGAACTTGTGGACCTTTTCGGGTTGAGGATGGAGTGAAGCTGAACTCCCAGACCTACTGCCAGTTTCTGGAAGACACCTTCTTCAAGCAGTGGTACAGGAAGAAGTCGGGATCGTTGAAGAAAAACATGATTTTCATGCAGGACAATGCTCCATCACATGCATCCAAATACTCCACAGCATGGCTGGCCAGTAAAGGTCTAAAAGAAGAAAAAATAATGACATGGCCCCCTTGTTCACCTGATCTGAACCCCATAGAGAACCTGTGGTCCCTCATAAAATGTGAGATCTACAGGGAGGGAACACAGTCCACCTCTCAGAGCAGTGTCTGGAGGCTGTGGTGAGATCTACAGGGAGGGAACACAGTCCACCTCTCGGAGCAGCGTCTGGAGGCTGTGGTGAGATCTACAGGGAGGGAGAACAGTCCACCTCTCGGAGCAGTGTCTGGAGGCTGTGGTGGAATCTACAGGGAGGGAGAACAGTCCACCTCTCGGAGCAGTGTCTAGAGGCTGTGGTGAGATCTACAGGGAGGGAGAACAGTCCACCTCTCGGAGCAGTGTCTGGAGGCTGTGGTGGGATCTACAGGGAGGGAGAACAGTCCACCTCTCGGAGCAGTGTCTGGAGGCTGTGGTGAGATCTACAGGGAGGGAGAACAGTCCACCTCTCGGAGCAGTGTCTGGAGGCTGTGGTGGGATCTACAGGGAGGGAGAACAGTCCACCTCTCGGAGCAGTGTCTTGAGGCTGTGGTGGGATCTACAGGGAGGGAGAACAGTCCACCACTCGGAGCAGAGTCTGGAGGCTGTGGTGGGATCTACAGGGAGGGAGAACAGTCCACCTCTCGGAGCAGTGTCTGGAGGCTGTGGTGGGATCTACAGGAGGGAGAACAGTCCACCTCTCGGAGCAGTGTCTGGAGGCTGTGGTGGGATCTACAGGGAGGGAGAACAGTCCACCTCTCGGAGCAGTGTCTGGAGGCTGTGGTGAGATCTACAGGGAGGGAGAACAGTCCACCTCTCGGAGCAGTGTCTGGAGGCTGTGGTGAGATCTACAGGGAGGGGGAACAGTCCACCTCTCGGAGCAGTGTCTGGAGGCTGTGGTGAGATCTACAGGGAGGGAGAACAGTCCACCTCTCAGAGCAGTGTCTGGAGGCTGTGGTGAGATACACAGGAAGGGAGAACAGTCCACCTCTCGGAGCAGTGTCTGGAGGCTGTGGAGGGATCTACAGGGAGGGGAAACAGTCCACCTCTCGGAGCAGCGTCTGGAGGCTGTGGTGGCTGCTGCACGCAATGTGGACCCTAAACAGATCAAGAAACTGACAGAATCTATGGATGGAGGTGTCTGAGGGTCATCGTAAAGAAAGGTGGCTATATTGGTCACTGACTTGTTTTTGAATGTCAGAAATGTTTATTTCTAAATTTTGTGTTGTTATATTGGTTTACCTGGTGAAAATAAACAAGTGAGATGGGTATATATCTGGTTTTTTATAAAATTGCCTAATAATTCTGCACAGTAATAGTTACCTGCATAAACAGATATCCTCCTAAGATAGCCAAATCTAACAAAAAAAAAAAAAAAAACACTCCAACTTCCAAAAATATTAATCTTTGATATTTATGAGTCTTTTGGGTTGATTGAGTACATAGCTGTTGTTCAATAATAAAGAATCCTCTCAAATACAACTTGCCTAATAATTCTGCACACGGTGTATGAAGTCATTTTTTACATTTTAAAAATTACAAAAAGGAAAATGGGCTGATGCAGAAGTTTGGGCACCCAGCTTGTTAGTACCTAGTAGCGCCCCCTTTTGCATACATCAAGTACGTAAAATATTTTTTTTTTGCCTAAAATACAGAGGAAATGTGTCATCTTTAACTTTAGGCCTTTTAGAGATCAAAAGCAGTGTTTCTTCTCTTAACTGTCTGTACAGTCCAGCTTTTATCTGTAAAGCCCTCGACCAAGACGACAAAATCTCCTGGAAAGTCTGCTGCCAGCCGGCATTATGGAGCCCAGGACGGGGAGAAGGTAGTGAGACACTCACAGCAGGTTCAAAACATTGTGTCCTTGATGAAGACGCGTCCGTCCAGAG
This sequence comes from Oophaga sylvatica, assembly GCA_033576555.1. Lineage (NCBI taxonomy): Eukaryota > Metazoa > Chordata > Amphibia > Anura > Dendrobatidae > Oophaga > Oophaga sylvatica. Next base: position 64,507,456 of record JARQOD010000009.1, on the reverse strand, counting down.
ATTTATTAGGAACGTGACTGGAAACTTCCTTGGCACCAGAATTTGGGTTTATGTTTTGCCCATTCTGCCGATGTTATGAGAACGTGCCCTGCACACCATAGAGGCGGTGCCGGAGATATTCTCCTTACAGATGCTTTTCTTTAGTGGTGCTTGGAAGAACTTTGAGCACGGTCCAGATACCCTCCACGCCATGTAGCAGATGGGCCCGCAGCGCTCACTGATCGCCTTCTTATGCCGCAGCAATGAATAATTGTGCTCCCAATGGCTAACGGCGATTTTGCATCTACAAAACACATAATGGGGTCAGTGAGATCAGATCGGTGTGCTGAGGTTACAGGCAGGGTCAGCCAGCAGCACAGAGGATTTCAGGAGATAACTGCATCTATTGCACTAATAGAAATGACTCATTAGCAAATACTTTCTTTCAGGCATCGGAGGCGACCAAAGCGCCAGCTGAAGAAACCGACCCCCCGTGGTGTCTGGCGCTCAGACAGGCAGCAGCTTCCCGCCTCGCTATACCTCATCCATCTGAGCCACCGGCTCAATCCCAGGATCCAGCACGAAGATTTCATTTGTTTTCAGAGAGAAAACAAATTGGATTATACGACAATCTGCATAATTCGCTGTGTATATGTACAGATGCTTAACCTCCAAACAAAATGCAATCAAAATAAATGGTTTATCTGCACCCAAAGCCGAGACGACGGCCGTACAGACCGACTCGTATAATACCGGGAAGATTTCCAAACAAAAAAGTACAACCAAAATTAAAAGACAATAAAAAAAAGTTTGGATGAAAATCAGAATGATCTGAGGATAGGATTGCTCAGTCTCATTCACAGACGTTCCAGAAAATACAATTAGGAAAGACGGAGTGCCGTAATGTCTCCCTCCACCGGGACAAACTTCTATCGGCTGTGAGGGGAAGACGAGACAATGTGTGATTTATGGGGCAGCAACCAAGCTGGCACTGTGGCAATAATGGCAGCGCCAGGTCTGCAAGCCGCAGAAACGCATCAGAGCCTTCAATCACCACCACTAAACCTGAGGACTACGGGGCTGAAGGGGTGGATTACAGTCCCCGTTTACACCGGGTGAAATGCCGCTGATCCTGATGTTTTCTAAGGGGCATAAAACATTGCAACCGTCCCCACAATCTCCAACGAGTTTAAGGCGTCAATGATCAGGAACAAATTCCTACTAATTGCTTTATATATTAGAGTCTTTAGTCTGCTTGTCCTTCTAATATTTCCCTGCACAGCTGTGTTCAGACGGACAGTCCCCTCCACGGCCGGGAGGCCGCTGTTCACTGAAATCCTAGATGGGGAACACAGTGCTAAATCAGGACAGCATCCGCCAAGGAGGTGGGCCTCACCAAACAGCATCACCTAGCAATATGCACTAACCTGCATCGCCCCTGGGATTGACCGCGGCTCTGAAAGTGATGACTGTGCCGTCCAGATGTTACAGGGGTGCAGACGACTGATCAGCACGTGACCTCTCATAGGCTTCAGCAGTCCCGTGACATCTGGACGGCACCATAATCATTTAATCTTTTCAACATGTTGCGTTCGGCGGCACGTCAAAACGCTGCATATGGAAGCATCCGCATACTTCTGCATGTCCATGCGTACCCAATGTTAAAGTTAGGTACGCAGGACGCATGCGGAAGTAGGCGGAGCTCAAGGGAGGAAGTACGCAGCTATACGCAAACCAGACAAATGCAAGCGTGAACCTGGCCTTAACCCCTCTGAAGGAGCATTCATCTGCATCCCACAAGCAGGGGAATCCTACACATCGGCATGTACCCAATGCACTAAACCTGTTATGTTTCGGTAGCTGAGTGCAGGCAAAAAAGGCAATACACCAGAGCAGCCGGAATCCACGGGACTGCAGCACCCTGACTAACCACCACAACTAGAGGCAGCCGTGGAGCGTTCCTACGTTGGTCCTAGACGCCTCGTCACAGCCTGAGAAACTAACTACACCTAAAGATAGAAATAGGAAAGCTATCTGCCCCGGAGCAGAACCCCAAAGATAATAGAAAGCCCCCAAACATGTAATGGCGGTTAGACAAGAGGAAATACTGACACAGAAAGAAAATAGAATGAGCAAACGCTGGGGCCCAAACTATCTAAATAGAAAAGGACAGGAAGGGTACTTACTGCAATCCCAGAAAACCCTGAAAAACACCAACTCTACTAATTTCAAAATCACCTGAGATCACACGACCTCTACCACCTAAATTAGCTCTCTGGTGTAACAAAATCAAAACAGCAGCCACTGAAAAAACTGGAAAAAGCAAAAGAACAAAACTCAGTGGCTGAACTAAACAGAGAAGGCAGAAGCCCCCGGAGGGGACCCAGAAGGCCCCCAAAGAAGTGCAGGACAAAATGCAAAAATATAGCAACAACACAAAAGAAGAAAAATTCTTATCTGGTAGCAGGAGATGCAGACACGACACAGCAGGCTACAAGGGAAACTGGAATGAAGGATTCAGACCAGAACAATTGATCACCGGCAACCCTGATGGGAAAATGACTCCCTTATATAAGACCAGTCAGTAACACCTGATTCCCAGTCCTCACAATCTTCACTAGTACCGCTTGTAACCACCAGAGGGAGCCTCTGCTCAGAACTCATCTCAAACCCATTCACAACAGTACCCCCCCCTTGAGGAGGGGTCACCGAACCCTCATTTGAGCAACCAGGTCGGTCAGGATGAGTTCTATGATACGCACGGATAAGTCTCCTAGCATGGATGTCCGAAGCAAACACCCAAGAATTGTCTTCCTGACCATAACCTCTCCATTTAACCAAATACTGGAGTCTTCGTCTAGAAAAACGAGAATCCAATATTTTCTCAACCACATACTCCAGATTGCCCTCAACCAAAACAGGGTCAGGAGGCACAGTAGCAGGAACCACTGGCTCAACAAACCTCTTCAACAAGGACTTGTGGAACACATTATGGATCTTAAATGTCCCTGGAAGAAGCAAACGAAAAGAAACAGGATTAATAATCTCCATGATCTTATAAGGTCCAATGAACCTAGGCTTAAATTTAGGAGATGCTACTCTCATAGGAATATTCTTTGAGGACAACCAGACCAAGTCCCCCACTTCAAACCGAGGACCATCAGTCCTATGCCGGTTAGCAAACCGCTGGGCCTTCTCCTGAGAGAGGGACAACCTCTCCACTACCTGGTCCCAAATCTGTTGCATACGCTCAACAACAGAGTCAACACCTGGACAGACAGAAGCTTCCGTCTGTCCTGAAGAAAATCGAGGGTGAAAACCAGAATTACAGAAAAACGGAGACATCAAAGTGGCAGAGCTAGCCCTATTAAGAGCAAACTCAGCCAAAGGCAAAAAAGAGACCCAGTCATCCTGATCAGCAGACACAAAGCATCTTAGATAAGTCTCTAATGTCTGGTTTGTTCTCTCAGTTTGACCATTGGTCTGAGGATGAAATGCCGAGGAGAAAGACAATTGAACACCCAGTTTAGAACAAAAAGTCCTCCAAAATCTGGAAACAAACTGGACTCCTCTGTCAGACACAATGTTCTCAGGAATGCCGTGTAAACGAACCACGTGCTGAAGAAACAAACGGCACCAATTCAGAGGAGGAAGGCAACTTAGGTAATGGCACAAGATGTATCATTTTGGAAAACCTATCACAAATTACCCAGATGGTGGTCATTCTCTGAGAAACAGGAAGATCGGAAATTAAATCCATAGAGATATGGGTCCATGGTCTCTTGGGCACAGGCAATGGCATCAACAAACCACTAGAGCGAGAGCAAGGCTTGGAGCGAGAGCAAGTCCCGCAGGACTGCACAAATTCCCTGACATCGCGAGACAAGGTAGGCCACCAAAAGGACCGACTAACCAAGTCTCTGGTACCAAAAATTCCGGGATGCCCAGCCAATGCGGAACAATGAATCTCAGACATCACACTCTTTTTCCATTGGTCCGGGACAAACAATTTTCCAACAGGGCAGCGCTCGGGCCTATCCTCCTGACACCCCTCCAGAGCAAGTCTCAAATTGGGCGAGATGGCGGAAAGAACTACACCCTCTTTCAAAATAACAGAAGGATCAGATAACTCAGGAGAGTCCGCAAGGAAACTCCTCGAGAGGGCATCCGCCTTAACATTCTTAGTGCCAGGAAGAAAGGAAACCACAAAATTAAAACGTGTGAAAAACAAGGCCCACCTGGCCTGTCTAGGATTGAGTCGCTTGGCAGATTCCAGATAGACCAGATTCTTATGGTCAGTAAGGACCACCACCTGATGTTTGGCTCCCTCCAGCCAATGTCTCCACTCTTCAAAAGCCCACTTCATGGCCAATAACTCCCGATTACCCACGTCATAATTACGTTAAGTAGGAGAAAATTTTCGAGAGAAAAAGGCACAAGGGTTACTTTTAGAGGTCTCTGGATCTTTTTGGGACAAAACGGCACCTGCCCCAATTTCAGAGGCATCAACCTCCACCTGAAATGGCAGAGAAACATCAGGCTGCCGTAGAACAGGAGCAGAAGTGAATCTCTGCTTAAGTTCCTGAAATGCAGAGACTGCCTCAGGAGGCCAATTCACCACATCAGAACCCTTTCTGGTCAAATCAGTTAATGGTTTAACAATAACCGAGAAATTACCAATAAATTTACGATAAAAATTGGCAAAACCCAAAAATCTCTGAAGAGCCTTTAATGAAGTAGGTTGGACCCAATCACAGATGGCCTGAACCTTGACCGGGTCCATTTCAATAACAGATGGGGACAAAATGAATCCCAGAAATGAGATCTTCTGTATGCCAAAAAGACACTTTGATCCCTTCACATACAGAGCATTATCCCTCAAAATCTGGAACACAGTCCGAACATGTTTCACATGAGAGTCCCAGTCATTAGAAAAAATCAAGATATCATCCAAATAAACAATCAGAAATTTGTCCACAAAATCCCTGAAAATGTCATTCATGAAGGACTGGAAGACGGAAGGGGCATTAGTGAGCCCAAAGGGCATCACTAGGTACTCAAAATGCCCTTCAGGGGTATTGAATGCCGTCTTCCATTCATCCCCGTGCTTAATGCGAATAAGGTTATACGCCCCCCTGAGGTCAAGCTTGGTAAACCAAGTAGCGTTTTTCACCCTGGAAAACAAGTCAGAAATCAAGGGTAACGGGTATTGATATTTCACAGTAATATTGTTCAAGAGACGATAATCAATACACGGCCTTAATGAACCATCTTTTTTGGCCACAAAGAAAAAACCGGCACCTAAGGGTGAAGAGGATGGTCTGATATGACCCTTCTCCAATGATTCCTTGATATAAGACCGCATAGCGTCATGTTCAGGTACAGACAAGTTAAAAAGGCGACCTTTAGGGAATTTACTACCCGGCACTAATTCAATAGCGCAGTCATAGCTCCTATGGGGAGGTAAGGATGCAGATTTACTTTCGCTAAACACATCAGAAAAATCAAACAAAAAGTCAGGAACATCCTGAGCTTGGGGGGAGGCAGAAAAAACAGGAGTGTTGGTATTAACACATTGGCAGCCCCAACTGGTTACAGACACAGATTTCCAATCCAAAACAGGATTATGAGACTGTAACCAAGGGAAACCCAGCACGATAATGTCATGCAGATTATATAGAACCAAAAATTTGCAGCACTCCTGGTGATCAGGTTCAACCCTCATTATCACCTGAGTAGAAAACTGGGGTTTATTCTCAGCCAAAGGGGTAGAATCGATCCCCAGTAGGGGAATAGACTTCTGTAGGGGTATCAAGGGAAACCCACAACGTTTAGCAAAATCATAATCCATCAGGTTAATAGCTGCTCCAGAATCAACGAAAGCCTGAGCAGAAAATGAGGACAGAGAGCATATCAGAGTGACAGTTAATAAAAACTTAGTCTGAACACTACCCAAGACAACTGAGCGTGCAAAACGTCTTCCCCGCTTAGGGCAGACTGAAATAGCATGAGAGGCATCACCACAGTAGAAACATAACCTATTGCGCTTTCGAAACTCATGACGCTGTGCCCCAGACACCACTCCATCACACTGCATGGGCTCAGAAGCTGGCTCACAAGGCAACACCACTCCACGCATACTTCTCCGCTCACGCAAACGTCTGTCAATTTGAATCGCTAATGACATAGAATCATTGAGACCAGAGGGGACAGGGAATCCCACCATAACATCCTTTACATTATCCGACAGACCCTTCCGGAAAAGGGCCGCCAAAGCGTCGTCATTCCATTTGGTCAGGACTGCCCACCTACGGAATCTCTGACAGTATAACTCAGCGTCATCAAGCCCCTGATTTAATGCCAACAAGGCTTTTTCAGCTTGATCAGTGACATTAGGCTCATCGTACAATAACCCCAAAGCCTGAAAAAACGCATCAACATCACTCAAAACAGGATCCCCAGGTATCAGGGAAAAACCCAATCCTGAGGATCGCCGCGCAGGAGAGAGATGATAATTTGAACCTGCTGCGCTGCGTTTCCTGAGGACTTAGATTTTAAGGCAAAAAACAATTTACAATTATTTTTGAAATTCTGAAACTTAGCTCGATCCCCTAAAAACAAATCTGGCATGGGGATCCTAGGTTCCACAACAGGCAACCCAGCAAGATAGATAGCAATACTCCGAACTTCAGTGGCAAGCTGATCCACACGGCCAGACAACTGTGCAAACTCCATTGGGAGAAAAGATCCTCCCCAGCACCCAGAGATACAGAGGGAAAAAAAAAAAAAAATGCAACAAACAGAAAAATATCTCTGACAACTCTGACAACCTTTTTTCTATCACAATATTTTTTCCCTTCTGTGAGTACCATACAATTTTCAATTTTTAGGCCGGTGATACTGTTATGTTACGGTAGCTGAGGAGTGCAGGTAAAAAAGGCAATACACCAGAGCAGTTGGAATCTATGGGATTGCAGTACCCTGACTAACCACTACAACTAGAGGCAGCCGTGGAGCGTTCCTACGTTGGTCCTAGACGCCTCGTCACAGCCTGAGAAACTAACTACACCTAAAGATAGAAATAGGAAAGCTATCTGCCCCGGAGCAGAACCCCAAAGATAATAGAAAGCCCCCAAACATGTAATGGCGGTTAGACAAGAGGAAATACTGACACAGAAAGAAAATAGAATGAGCAAACGCTGGGGCCCAAACTATCTAAATAGAAAAGGACAGGAAGGGTACTTACTGAAATCCCAGAAAACCCTGAAAAACACCAACTCTACTAATTTCAAAATCACCTGAGATCACACGACCTCTACCACCTAAATTAGCTCTCTGGTGTAACAAAATCAAAACAGCAGCCAATGAAAAAACTGGAAAAAGCAAAAGAACAAAACTCAGTGGCTGAACTAAACAGAGAAGGCAGAAGCCCCCGGAGGGGACCCAGAAGGCCCCCAAAGAAGTGCAGGACAAAATGCAAAAATATAGCAACAACACAAAAGAAGAAAAATTCTTATCTGGTAGCAGGAGATGCAGACACGACACAGCAGGCTACAAGGGAAACTGGAATGAAGGATTCAGACCAGAACAATTGATCACCGGCAACCCTGATGGGAAAATGACTCCCTTATATAAGACCAGTCAGTAACACCTGATTCCCAGTCCTCACAATCTTCACTAGTACCGCTTGTAACCACCAGAGGGAGCCTCTGCTCAGAACTCATCTCAAACCCATTCACAACATAAACCCTCATATTCAGACAGCAATGGCGACAATACAGCAGCAATGGCGGAGGGCTCATGTTAGGTAACTGCTATAATATACAAGTGCAGGCTCAGCAAGGATAAACCAGGGCTATCTGATGTAATTATTGAGACCAAGATAAAGCTCAGACCTGGAGCTGCCGCGCATACAGAGAGCCAGACGGCTTTATATAGGACCGGAGGGGCCATTATAAATTATTGTGCTCTGCACCAAGGAGATTAACAAGTTAAAAGGGGGATCTGGAAAATGTATAGAATACAAAGTGATGTCACTATCTGTCCATCAGTGGTAAATGGGTGAGGAGGATGAGGAGCCGGGGCCGCTGTAATTTAGGGCCGTCTTCTAGCTCCCATCTGAATGCAATATAATGTAATAGATCAGTGTAAGACGTAACGCCCGGGGTGGGGACAGACGTACCTGGCGCTGACAAACGCTTTCACCAGATCATCCAATAATCGGTTATTCCGTAACTCGGGCTCGGTGACGGCCTGGAGAGAGACAAAATGATCAGCAGATACAATATGAACTTTTTGAGACTTTTTGCATGTAACCTTGTGATTGCTCGTCTTACACGGCGCTGACATCGGCCGCTGCAATGTCATGGATCACATAATACGGATCTGCCACCTGATGACAAATCTTTATAAAGCAAATTCTCCAGTTCAATGCTAGGTCTCCATGGCAACTCCGGCGCGTAGAGGACATTTCCACGGGGACGAGACGCATTACGCGTCGTGTGTTTATTGATAACGAGAGCTTCCCATTCATAGAGCTGGAAGCGCTGGTCTGGTGGACGCGCAGCCATCGATCTCCACTTACACACATCAGACCGGACTCTCCGTCCGCGAGACACCGACTGCACAGGGTGACATTGGACCGAGAGCGATGTGGCGGCACTGACACTGCACATCGCACACCGGCTCTTGGCTGCTCATCACAAATTAGCTTAGATATGAAGTCCGCAGCTTTTATATCTTATCTGTGTCCAGCTGCGCGTTCATCGTGCTTGATGGGTTTTTTACATTGCAGAATCTTGAAGACAGAATGCAAACACATTGTTATGCTTGCATCTTTTTTTTTTTTTTTATACAGAAAAATCACATATCCATAAGGGCTTTTTTTTTTTTTAAGGGTCATGTTAAAGAAAAAAAAAATAAAAGATTGCTGTTTTCCATCAGTTTTAAAAAAAAAACAAAAACGTTTTTTTGTTTTTTTACGATATAAAATAATTAGCTATTACAAAGACAAGGTACGACACTGGCTGAATGGAGGAGGGTGAAGCCTAAACTGGACGCAACTCTCCGGCCAAACTGCACCCTGATATGTTTAGGTGATAGCATTGCAAAAGCACGTTGTGGACAAATCGAGGGCAGATTTTGAAGACCTAGCCTAGGTCATCAATATCAGACAGAAGGATCGGAGAGGTCTGGACGCACGGCACCCCCCATCAATAAGCTGATTACATCAAGAGCTGCAGAGCCGGAGAGAGAATAGCGCTGGACCCTATGCAGTGGACATTGTCGGGTACTGCAGCTCCGATCCCATTTACTTCACTAGGGGAGGAGCTGCAGTCCCGGGAATCACCACTACACAGTTAAAAGATGTGTGGTAGCAGCACCATACACTGTACAGCCTCTGCTACAATCACAGGTCAGTGTGGGGAGAAAAATACTGAGTCTTGGGAGCTGCTGGCTGGAGAAGTTGGAGATGGAAAACAAAGTGGATCTAGTTTTTGCACTCATTACATTTGGAGGAGTGCACCCTTCTCCTCTAGTCTCTGCATCCCTCTCCTCTAGTCTATGCACCCTTCTCCTCTAGTCTCTGCATCCCTCTCCTCTAGTCTGTGCACCCTTCTCCTCTAGTCTCTGCATCCCTCTCCTCTAGTCTATGCACCCTTCTCCTCTAGTCTGCGCACCCTTCTCCTCTAGTCTCTGCATCCCTCTCCTCTAGTCTACGCACACTTCTCCTCTAGTCTACGCACCCTTCTCCTCTAGTCTACGCACCCTTCTCCTCTAGTCTACGCACCCTTCTCCTCTAGTCTACGCACCCTTCTCCTCTAGACTGTGCACCCTTCTCCTCTAGACTGTGCACCCTTCTCCTCTAGACTGTGCACCTTTATCCACTCAGGCACGTTTTCACCACAGTGAGGCGCTGGTCCTGCTCTGCTCCCGTCTATCCGAGGCCTGGAGGGCACACAGCGAGGCCGGTCACTAGAGTTAGGGACCGTCCAGATTGGTTACATCTTGTCGTGGTGGGATAGATAAAAATGTCAAACATGTTCTCTAGGTTCTTTACACGTTACTATTTATTCCCTTAACGCTGTGTCTGCCCCTTAGGTTTTTGTTATAGGACAAGCACGCTTTACGGTTTTTCATCTTTGACCTGACAATATAATGTATTCTGCCTGTGTCATGCAAAACTTCCCTTCTACTAATGGATTTCAGTTTTTATTTTATGGGAAGCTCTGCAATATTTAATTCCATCAAAAATACAAAAAATAAAATGATAAAAGCCTGAAATGATGCACTGTTACAATCCTGACCAGCGTGACACACTTCAGAACTGGTACCTCAAGCACATAATGAAGCCATTAATGTAAGAAATGTTTACGCAACTTTTTTTCATTCTTTCTTTCCGGAAGACCTATAGCACAGTCCCTGGAGCGCAGCACCAGATCATTAGTGATGTTTTATAACCGCTCCGTACAGGAGCGCCCGCAGTATTGGGCGCCGCGATGTTCTGCAGAGCTCGGAAATTTCTCCACCTTATAAATTGTACAATTGTGAATGCAGGATAACGAGCTGAATGGCGGTGATGCGGTATTAATGCCGGGGGTTAAAACCCCTGTGAGTATATTTAATGCCGTGTAAGGGAGATAATCAGGCGAGCGCTGCATTTCCATGAGAATGGAAAGTGTGTGGGAGGAAGAAAAAAAAAAACATATAAAATTCACAAATGTACACACGGAGACGCAGACCCCTGCGTGCGCCATAAACCAGGCTCATCTTTATTAGCAGGAGTTGGATTCCAATGATCTCTACTTCTAAAAGAAACACACTGCGCAGCATTGCCATAATTAACTGAAGTGCACAGTATTGCGGTATAAATCCCGGAGATTTCCTCACATCTCAATTACTATATAGGAGAGAATATTTATTATTCAATATCTGCAGCTTAAAGCATTAAAGTCTATTAAAGGGACACGGACCCTACCGGTAGGCTTAACCCATTAATCATCAATCTTTCCTCCCTTTTCGTCCAAAAACAATGCCCGTTTTTCATTTTTCGGCTAACGTCGCCGTTAGAGGCTTCGTTTATTCTGGGAGGAGTTGTAATTTTGAAAGGCATGATTTACTATATCACAATGTAGGGAAAAAACGAGAAAAAAAAAAGTGGGTTAAAAAAAACTTGCAAACTCATCAATGTATTATGGTGTTAATGGTCTGCCAAAAAAATTTAAACTTTGTAAAAAAAAAAATGTTTTGTGTCTCCACTTTCTAAAGACCATTTAAAGGGATATGCTCTTCTCCAAGATCCTATCCCAATATGTAGTAGGTGTAATATAATAATATTAGCAAACTCCTCCAATTAGAAATGCAGTATAGTTCTTCTGATTCGCCATGTTGCTTACTCGATGTGAAGGGTATTGCGTAGCTTAGATATCCATGGTTACGACCAGTAACAACTAACTGTCACTGTATGAGTGGTCATAACCATGGAAACCTAAAATACTGCAATGCCCTGCACATGAGCTAAGTAGTGCAGCGAATCTGAAGAACTATACCACAGTCATGGCCAAAAGTTTTGAGAATGACACAAATATTAATTTTTACAAAGTCTACTGCTTCACTTTTTCTAATGGCAATTTGCATATACTCCAGAATGTTATAAAGAGTGATCAGCTTAACAGCAATTACTTGCAAAGTCAATATTTGGCTAGAAAATGAACTTTATCCCCCAAAACACATTTCAACATCATTGCAGCCCTGCCTTAAAAGGACCAGCTAACCTCTTTTCAGTGATTGCTCCATTAACACAGGTGTGGGTGTTGATGAGGACATGGCTGGAGATCAATCTGTCATGATTAAGTAAGAATGACACCACTGGACACTTTAAAAGGAGGCTGGTGCTTGGCATCATTGTTTCTCTTCTGTTAACCATGGTTATCTCTAAAGAAACACGTGCAGTCATCATTGCAATGCACAAAAATGGCCTAACAGGGAAGAGTATCGCAGCTAGAAAGATTGCACCTCAGTCAACAATCTATCGCATCATCAAGAACTTCAAGGAGAGAGGTTCCATTGTTGCCAAAAAGGCTCCAGGGCGCCCAAGAAAGACCAGCAAGCGCCAGGACCGTCTCTTAAAAGTGTTTCAGCTGCGGGATCGGGCTACCAGCAGTGCAGAGCTTGCTCAGGAATGGCAGCAGGCAGGTGTGAGTGCATCTGCACGCACTGTGAGGCGGAGACTCTTGGAGCAAGGCCTGGTCTCAAGGAGGGCAGCAAAGAAGCCACTTCTCTCCAGAAAAAACATCATGGACAGACTGATATTCTGCAAAAGGTACAGGCAGTGGACTGCTGAGGACTGGGGTAAAGTTATTTTCTCTGATGAATCCCCTTTTCGATTGTTTGGGACATCAGGAAAACGCCTCATTCGGAGAAGACAAGGTGAGCGCTACCACCAGTCTTGTCTCATGCCAACTGTTAAGCATCCTGAAACCATTCATGTGTGGGGTTGCTTCTCAGCCAAGGGAATCGGCTCTCTCACAGTCTTGCCTAAAAACACAGCCATGAATAAAGAATGGTACCAGAATGTCCTCCAAGAGCAACTTCTCCCAACCCTCCAAGAGCAGTTTGGCGATCAACAATGCCTTTTCCAGCATGATGGAGCACCTTGCCATAAAGCAAAGGTGATAACTAAATGGCTCAGGGAACAAAACAGAGATTTTGGGTCCATGGCCTGGAAACTCCCCAGATCTTAATCCCATTGAGAACTTGTGGTCAATCATCAAGAGACGGGTGGACAAACAAAAACCTAAAAATTCTGACAAAATGAAAGCATTGATTGTGCAAGAATGGACTGCTATCAGTCAGGATTTGGTCCAGAAGTTGATTGAGAGCATGCCAGGGAGAATTGCAGAGGTCCTGAAGAAGAAGGGTCAACACTGCAAATATTGACTTGCTGCATTAACTCATTCTAACTGTCAATATAAGCTTTTGTTACTCATATGTTTCCAATTATTATATTTCTGTCTGTGACAAAAACATGTCAAACACACATAAAAACCAGAGGGCAGCAGATCATGTGAAAATATAATATTTGTGTCATTCTCAAAACTTTTGGCCATGACTGTACATTTGTAATTGAATATTATTATTAATTATTACTTTTACACTTACTACACATTGGGATAGCATCTTGGAGATGGGAATACTCCTATAACTTTTTTTTCTGTTGATAAAGCTGAATGACATTTAATGGGTCAGGTTCAGGGAAGGACTGATCGTCTACGTATCACAGAACCGTCCTCTTATCTATGGAGGTGAACAGAACAAGACTTTGTACCGCCGCTGCAGATCATTCCACCAATCTCACTCAATAAACATGAAAATACTTGTAAGCAATTTACTGAATGTATCATCTCGGCAGCGAGTTCCTGCAATGTCTGGTGTGCAAAAGTGACTCCTCCTGGGTAAACCAATAGCAGTTCCATTGTTTTATACCGCTGAATTGTGACTAATACTTGTGTTACGGCTCGCTCACATGAGCGTATAACATGGCCGGGTGCTATGTGATGTTTTATCGGACAGCACTTCACCAATGTGAAACTAAGAGGCAGTGTAGATCCGCTCATATTTTCTCATGCAGATTCAACATGAGCAAAAAAAATTAAAAAAAATAAAAATATTGCATCATGTTGCGAGTGGCTTAGCAAATTGGAACACGCACACCCATTGTAGTCTATGGGTACATGTAGAACATCAGACTGCACTCAGATGTCATCCGAGTGCAGTCAGACAACCAGAGACTCAGACAATTGAAAAGATTGATAAACTAAGCTTGTCGTCTTCTCTGCACCTGTACTGTGATACTCTCATGCGATAGCATCGGAGCACAGTAAACTGTCATCAGCATAACCGGCCCGATTTTTTTGCATGAGAGAATCGTCGCTCGTGTGACCAGAACCTTAAAGTTAGTCACAAAGTCTCTAGAACTTAAAAAGACGGATTTTGGTAAGAACTTACCTGTAAAATCCTTTTCAGCGAAGAAGGAAGGGAGACACAGTCATTACTAGTGGGTAGGCGGAGCCCAGATGAGATAGACACCTCAGATTAAAAAAAGTGTTGACCGGCCCCTCCAGCTCGGGCTCCTGCTACTCAGCTCTCCAGTTGTACACAAGCTTAAGGAAAAGCAATATCACCAGCGAGCAACATAACCCCTTCTGAAGGAATTCAGAGAAAAAAACACAAGAATACAGGTTATGCATGCACGTAGGCAAAAACCACACAGTTCCAGGTACTACTCACTGGACTTGATCACTGCGATGAGCTGGCGATGCTGGAACAGAGCCTTAGCGCGTCGACCTCAGCCCAGATAATCGCTATCAGAGAAGGGTCACGCCGCATCTGAAAACAACAACACACTTCTGCCATGGGAGGGATCTGTGTCTCCCTTCCTTCTTCGCTGAAAAGGATTTTACAGGTAAGTTCTTACCAAAATCCGTCTTTCAGCTGCAGATGAAGGAAGGGAGACACACTAGACATTACTAGTGGGACGTCCCAAAGCAGTCCAAAAATTAAGGGTGGGAAAAAACCAGAAAAGGCAGAATCCCAACAACCTAGATAAATGCGCAATAGGCGCCAAATACAAGTTAACTAGAACTTTAAGCTACGGCCGCCTGCAGGACCCTACGTCCTAAGGCCGCAGCAGCGGAAGCACTGACGTCCACCTTATAAAACTTTATAAACGTGTGGACGGAACGCCAGGTCGCCGCTCGGCAGAGCTGAGCCGCCGAGGCCCATTGATGAAAGGCCCACGATTAACCCACAGCCCTCGTGGAGTGAGCTCGAATCTTAATCGGGCAAGGTTCGCTTTTAAGTCGATAAGCCTCTAAAAAGGCCGACCGAATCCAATGAGCTATAGAGCCCTTGGAAGCTCGTTGACCACGCTGACGACCTGCTGGAATCACAGAGAGTTCCGACTTCCGAAAATTTTGAGTAATAAACAAATAGAACTTCAAAGCCCGCACCAAATCCAATTTGTGCAAGGCCCGTTCCTTCGCATTCCTCAGCTCCGGACAGAGCGAGGGCACCTTAGGTAGGAAGTCGCCCCGTGTGCGAAGTACTACGCGATCCGGGTGAAACTCCAGGAAAGGAGGCAAGCAAGAAAGAGCCGCCAACTCAGAAAACCTTTCTCAAAAAGGTAACCGCCACTAGAAAGGCAACCTTCTAAGATAGCAAAGAAAAGCTAGCAGAGTCCATAGGCTCAAAAGGCCCATGTTGAAGAGCTTCCAATACAAGATTGAGCCGCCAAGGCGACACAGGCGCCTCCGCGGCGGAAACTGACGGATTACTCCACGAAAAAAGGAACGTACGTCCCTACGCGAGGCGATAGCCTTCCGAAAAGCAAAAGCAGGGCAGAACCTGACCCTTCAGAGTGCCAAATGCCAAACCCTTGTCCAGTCCGTACTGCAAAAGGCCAACAAATTGGGAATGGAAAGAATCCTCGGGTTCCTTGAAGAACCCGAACACCACAAAAAGAAGGTTTCCCAAGACTTTGTGATAAATCCTAGTAGTAGCCGGACCTCTGGCAGCCCGCAAAGTGGCAATGACTTTGGCTGAAAAACCTTGACGGTCAATATTTCGGTCTCAAGAGCCACGCCGTCAAACGCAGAGACCTCAGGTCCGAATGACGAACGGGCCCTCGGGTTAACAGGTCCGGGCGAAGAGAAAGTGGAAAAGGAGGCGCTGTCAGAAGCGACACCAGTGTCGAGAACCACGTCCTCCTTGGCCAAACTGGGGCTATCAACATAGCCGGGATTCTCTCCAGTCTGATCTGACACAACCCCAAAGGAAGTAAGGGTATCGGCGGGAACACAGATTAGTTCGAATTGATCCAACGGAGCCACCAGAGCATCCACCGTCACAGCCTTCGGGTCCTTGTACCTGGACATGAAAGTCGGTAACTTGGCATTGAACCTGGATGCCATCAAATCCACTTGGGGAGTTCCCCAACGGGAGCACAGCAGTGCAAAAATCTCCGGATGAAGATCTCCATTCTCCGGGATCCATCTTCTCGCGACTGAGAAAGTCTGCCGTGATTCTGAACTCCTGAAATGTGGATTGCAGAGAAGGCTGGCACTCTGGTCTCGGCCCATACCAGGATCCGAGAAACCTCCACCATGAGCCTGGAACTCCTTGTCCCGCCTAGATGGTCAATATACATGACCGCCGTCGCATTGTCTGTCTGCACTCGGACTGGCAGACCGCTTAAAGGGACCGTACAGTGTTGGAGGCAAAGGAAAATAGCCCTCAATTCCAGGATGTTGATCGGCAGGAGACTCCGACGACGACAATACTCCCTGAATCCAGAGATCGTCCAGACACCTCCCCAGCCCGTCAGGCTGGCATCGGTGGTTATGACCGACCACCTCGGAGGGAGGAAAGACTTCCCCAGGTCTAGAGACTCTCGCACCCTGTGGGAGATGATGAGACTGCAATCCAGCGAAGTCTGCGATCGATCCCAACGGCTCAGAATGAGCCTTTGGAGGGCCCTGGAATGAAACTGCGCAAACGGAAGTGGCTCCATGGACCACCATCAAACCCAGAAGGCGCATACACCCTCGAAGCGACATCGCTGTCGAAGACTTCATAACCTGTACATGTCGAAGGAGACATGCTTGCTTGTCTGGAGGCAGAGACACCACTGCTCGTACCGTGTCGAAATGCTTCCCCAAAAAAACAGGATTGACTGCGACGATTCCAGAGACCACTTCTCCCGACTGACCAGCCACCCGAAGTCCTCCAGGAGCTGAAGGGATAGATCGCAAGCAGTCACTGTCTCCTCCTTTGAGGACGCCATCCAGGTAGGGAAGAATCGAAACCCCCTGTCTTCGAAGAAATGCCATGAGAGGCGCCAGAAATTTTTGTAAAAACTCTGGGCGCTGAGGCCAACCCGAATGGCAGAGCCACAAACTGATAATGGTCCTGATCTATGGCAAAAAGAAGGAAGCGCTGGTGAGCCCTTCCGATTGGGAAGTGCAAATGAGCGTCGCGAATGTCGATTGACACCAAAAAAGCGTTCTGCGACAGGGCCGCCAAAAACGGAGCGAAGCGGCTCCATGCGGAATTTCCTGGCGTGGACATGCCGATTCAATCTTTTGAGATCCAGAATGGGCCGAAATTTGTCCTCTTTTTTGGGAACCACAAAGAGGTTAGAATAAAACCCTCTTCCCCGGCCCTCCGGCGGAACCGGCACCACCACACCTTTCTGCAGAAGGGAAACTACCTCCCGCAGCAGAGCGGCAAAAAGCTCGGGCTCTGACGGAACGCGAGGTTGACAAAAAAAAAAACTGTCTGGGGGTCGAGAAAGAGACTCTATGAAGTAGCCTGCCAACACAACCCGTGTCACCCAGGTGTCCGACATGCGGGAAGCCCAAGTCGGTTTGAATTGGAGTAAACGACCCCCCAGTCGAGAGCGCTCGAGTGAGACCCAGGCGTCAGTCCGCCTTAGCGGGCTTTTTGCCAGCTTCCCGCTTGTCTTAACGGAAGTTCTGTTTCCAGGGTATGCGGAATTTCTGAGAATTCCCCCCTTTTTTTTTTTAAAAAAAAAAAGAGAGGGACGACCCGAACCCCAGAGGGCTGACTGAATCATCCCCTGGACCGAAAGGACCGCCGACAACTACCGGCACTAGTCCTGCCAGACGCAGAAGTCACAGCTCTGCGCTGCGGTAAAGCTGATTCCTTTGCCTTTACCTTGGCAATCAGCTCCGTGAGGTCAGGTCCAAATAGCTGACCTGTTTGGAAACTGCGTCCCCAGTCCACTGTCTAAGCCACAGTGCTCTTCCGACTATGACTGCCGAAGATTGCGCCCTGGATAGCAGTGACGCAGTATCCTCCAACAACTGGAAAAGTCCATCTACCTCGATAGAGGAGATCCACCTTGCCACGCCGTCCGTAGACGGTCCAACCGGCTCAGGGAAGCTTTACAAGCACACATGGATCCTTAATACTGAATCCATGATCCGCAGTCTCGCAGATGGATTTTTCTGCCATCTACGTTTTTTCTGTCCAGCGGGTCCTGCAGACTCGCCTTCCCCTTAACAGGAGGATTTTGCTAAGCTGGGATAAAGGGACATCCACTTCAGGAGAAGGATCCAATTATCATCAACTCCATAGAACACGGATACGGTGTCTCAATTTTCTGGACACAGGCGCTACTTCTCCACTGCCCCATTAAGCTCATCCAGTGATGGTAAAGCTTGATCGTGACTGAAAACGGCCCGTCCAGATACCTCCTCCGGTAACTAACGCCTCCAATAAAAACCTCTTTACGGCCCAAAAGAGAGGCAGAGTGTCCCTGCCGATCCCCCTTGTCCGAATCGGACATTTTCGTTACGCGGGAAGGAAGGCACCGGCTTGTGTCACTTCCTGACATGAGAGGATCTAGCTGACACTCAATAATAGAAAATCAGACAGGCCATCAATAGAAACTAGCGAGGGCCTCCATTCTGACACCACTGGAACCTCCGTGCGCTTAACGCCGTCGAGGTCTGCGCGTCAGATACGCGAGACTGATCCTGTAGCGGATCTGGGAGACGGTTGCACAGTATATGGCAGGTTAAACCTGTCAGTAACTAGAAAGTGTGTTTCTTAAAGAAAAAACGAACGCTGAAGGGTTAAAGCTCTTAAAGAGAGAGCTACCCCAGCTGTCCCCCATTAAGAGTTAACCGCCTAAGAAGGGGTTAAAGTCGCAGACTCCCCACAACCTTAATAATGAAAAGGGTGTGCGAGCCCCAAGTGCCTCTTATAAGGCAGCAGCTACAGGACAGCTATGCCACACTTAACAAGAAAACGTTCACAAGATTGCGCTGTTAGTAAATCGCAATGACCGCCAAAGTCATTAAGGGGATCACTAATCGCTTATGCGTTGTTAATGAAATCGCCCAGATTGGCAGCTACTAGCGACATTAAAAATGGTTACACCAACGATCGCATAGTATGCGTCGTTATCGGTCGTTAGCAGGAACGTATAGTGGCAGTATTACTGTCGCAGACTCCCCACAACCTCTTTGTTGAAAAGGTGTGCGAGCCCCCTTATGAGATAACAGCTGCAGGCAGCGCAGTCTGCCACCCATTTGTGCCTCAGAAAGGCGCCCGCGCTGTGGGGGTGAAGGGGTTAAGCTTCTGCCCTAGACGGGTAGAAGCGACTCACCCAGCTGGTCGCGGTGCAGCGTCTGCCGGGAGGGGAGGAGAGCGATTCCGAGGGAGCTTCCAGCCTGTCAGTAATGGCCGCCGCGCTGTGCCTCCGTGTGCTTCATGAGAGAAGCCGGAAAAGGAGACTGCCGTAAAGCGCGCGCTCAGAGCGGCGTGAAATTCAAAAAATAAAAAAGCGCGCACTCCTCTCTCCCCCT
>JARQOD010000009.1:64429156-64487983 GCA_033576555.1 Oophaga sylvatica | reverse complement strand
GCTACTTCTCCACTGCCCCATTAAGCTCATCCAGTGATGGTAAAGCTTGATCGTGACTGAAAACGGCCCGTCCAGATACCTCCTCCGGTAACTAAACGCCTCCAATAAAAACCTCTTTACGGCCCAAAAGAGAGGCAGAGTGTCCCTGCCGATCCCCCTTGTCCGAATCGGACATTTTCGTTACGCGGGAAGGAAGGCACCGGCTTGTGTCACTTCCTGACATGAGAGGATCTAGCTGACACTCAATAATAGAAAATCAGACAGGCCATCAATAGAAACTAGCGAGGGCCTCCATTCTGACACCACTGGAACCTCCGTGCGCTTAACGCCGTCGAGGTCTGCGCGTCAGATACGCGAGACTGATCCTGTAGCGGATCTGGGAGACGGTTGCACAGTATATGGCAGGTTAAACCTGTCAGTAACTAGAAAGTGTGTTTCTTAAAGAAAAAACGAACGCTGAAGGGTTAAAGCTCTTAAAGAGAGAGCTACCCCAGCTGTCCCCCATTAAGAGTTAACCGCCTAAGAAGGGGTTAAAGTCGCAGACTCCCCACAACCTTAATAATGAAAAGGGTGTGCGAGCCCCAAGTGCCTCTTATAAGGCAGCAGCTACAGGACAGCTATGCCACACTTAACAAGAAAACGTTCACAAGATTGCGCTGTTAGTAAATCGCAATGACCGCCAAAGTCATTAAGGGGATCACTAATCGCTTATGCGTTGTTAATGAAATCGCCCAGATTGGCAGCTACTAGCGACATTAAAAATGGTTACACCAACGATCGCATAGTATGCGTCGTTATCGGTCGTTAGCAGGAACGTATAGTGGCAGTATTACTGTCGCAGACTCCCCACAACCTCTTTGTTGAAAAGGTGTGCGAGCCCCCTTATGAGATAACAGCTGCAGGCAGCGCAGTCTGCCACCCATTTGTGCCTCAGAAAGGCGCCCGCGCTGTGGGGGTGAAGGGGTTAAGCTTCTGCCCTAGACGGGTAGAAGCGACTCACCCAGCTGGTCGCGGTGCAGCGTCTGCCGGGAGGGGAGGAGAGCGATTCCGAGGGAGCTTCCAGCCTGTCAGTAATGGCCGCCGCGCTGTGCCTCCGTGTGCTTCATGAGAGAAGCCGGAAAAGGAGACTGCCGTAAAGCGCGCGCTCAGAGCGGCGTGAAATTCAAAAAATAAAAAAGCGCGCACTCCTCTCTCCCCCTCCTATGTCCTGCAGGCATCCACCTGCGGACAAAAAACACAAGTCACCGGCATGTATACTGTAACAGCGACTGCCGCAGCAGTCGCTGAATCACTCACACACATTAATAAAAATGTGGAGTACTCACCAGCCGAAGCGCCACAGGGACCCCCAGGGGTTTCTGGCGCTATGCACATCGCTTCCCCCCAGGGCGGGGAACGCCAGGGAAGCCATCCTCATCCCCCGGGCCGGCAGGGTTCTGCAGGGACCACCATATAGGGTAATACAGATCCGCTAAGGGAGAGGTGGGGGTCCAGCAGCGCTGAGACCCCTGAGACCTCTAGACCACATTTGGTGATCCAAGTCTCTTGTCTGATAAAAAATAATAAAAATCTTCTGAGGAGCTGCTTCCAGCAGCGACTATCTTCTCTGACCTCAAATTGAAAACTGGAGAGCTGAGTAGGAGGAGCCCGAGCTGGAGGGGCCGGTCAACACTCTTTTTAATCTGAGGTGTCTATCTCGTCTGGGCTCCGCCTACCCACTAGTAATGACTAGTGTGTCTCCCTTCCTTCATCTGCAGCTGAAATAGTGTTTTTATGTGCTAAGTATTTTTTCCTATTAGTACCCAACCGGTGTTGCTGGGGTTGAACTATAGAAAAAGATTACGTTGCACCCTGAATTGCTACAAATGATAACTATAGAGCACTGGAACTGCAAAACTGACAAAGAAAATAGGAAACGCTATACTGTATACATATGTAATATGGAAAAAATGAAACTGCAAAATTGTTATGAAAAATTACAGCAAAAGAAAAGGTAACAGCCAACATCAAGGCGTCCTTCATTGTAGAGTCCCTTTCCTGATTTAACACCTACGGAGTCGTGTTTACTGTAAATTTTCATAGCAATTTTGCAGTTTCATTTTTCCAATATTCCATATGTACATAATGTAGACTTTTCCCATTTTCCATAGCAGTAATGCAGTTCTAATATTCTATAGTTATCATTTGTAGCAATTCAGGGTGCAAGTTAATCTATTTCTATCGTGATATTTTTTTTAGCTGGCACCTGTTCACACTAGTTTGGTTGTGCTGGTCATTTTCTTCTATTTGGGTTGAACTAGAGACAGAATCAGTCTCCTACTCCCTCTGGCAGCCAACAATATTAGTTCACCTGCAGAAGAAGTCTTCTTAAATATGCTGCGTGCAATTGAGGGGTCCCAGAGTCCCTTGTATGAAAAGAGTGCAGTGAGCATGATGACCAACGCTTCATCCACCTCCATGGGAGAAACCCATTCCATCAGTCCCATAAAAGTGAGTACAGAGATCACTCCTGAGCATTAATCAAGGACTTCTGCACTCCCCGTTCTTGAGAAATCAGTGGGAGCTCAGTTTCCCAGAGATTAATATTTCCCACTTATCCATTCTTTAAGTGGGCCAAACCATTTACCATAGTTTTATAACTAAGAGCCCTTTAGCATGGACGCAAGCAGAGATCATGAAAGACAACATACAAGGAAAAAATACATTGGAAAATTGTAATAATTTAAAAATATAGAATCCAAGATATTTTTTGTGGAAACGAGAATAGCTCTTTAACCCCTTAAGAACTTGTGATGTGTCCTACAATGGGTGTATAGGGCGGGTTCAGGAGCCACTGTATGTTTAAGTTAGCCAGCACGTCCCTCTAACAGCAGTGACCAGCGCCATCTCTGGTGCAACTGTGGTGTTACTGGTGAGGGCCCACTGACCACCCTTCTTTGTGCCCACAGGTGGGCTTCACAGGAAACTAGGAATGGTCTTATTGCAATGCAAATAATTGCAGGTTCAGGTTCTTCAGGGGAACTAAAAAATACACATACATATATCGTACTTTTTTATAAGTATATTTACATTTTTTTTATCATGTTAAAGGGTTTATTTTGCATGTTTTTTTGGGGGGGTAAGCTTATTATTTATTCACTTCGATATATATAAATATTTTACACACACCCTATTTGGTTGACTGTAAAATAAAAAAATACAGTACAAAGGATGTTAAAAATCAAGATGGTGCCAGTATAAGGTTTATTCAGACATCCGATTTCTTTCATGTACAAGAAAATGGGATAGATAATTCAGATCAGAGTATGCTACGAGTCTCTTCCGATTTTCTTGCATGTGGAAAATTAAGGGAAAAAAAATTTTCTCTGTTCTGACAGTCTGCTTGAATCGGACGACATTAGGACGTAATCCGAGTGCAGTCCAATTTTTTTCTAAGGAACCCATAGACTTGCAATGCTGATTTTGATCTGACCCGCAGATCAAAACTGGACACGTCTCCAATATTTTTTAGCGGACCGCATGGTCAGCGGAATAAAAAAAAACAAAAAACAATTGGACATGTGAAAGGTCCCATATAATATCATACATATGAGTGCTATACGTGACAATCAATGACAGCACTTCAATGCAAAAAATTGATGTCTGCATGAGACCTAAATAAAAGCAATAGTGACAAAGAAGAGGATGGGTCTCATAAAATAATTAAAAAAATAATGTTTGGTGTGGCAGTAATCGTACTGACTTCAAGGAGCGTGCTAAAAGGAAATGCTTAAAACAACTGCAAGGTTGTTTTTTTCACCATTTCACTCCCTCTATAAACTATTCCTGTTTTTCAGTACAAATATAAGGTAAAAAATGGTACAGTTCTCAACTGCAATACTTCCAGCAAAATATTTAAAAAAAAATCCATTATATGGCTATGCTGACAGAAAAATATAAATAGATCTGACTTTTATGGAGAAAAAGCAAAATTGAAAAATGGTTTACGAGACTTATTATATGTGATTGAATACAATGATTAAAACACTTTACACACTACGCTGTGATTTACAGCTGGAACGCTAACAAAACACGGATTTTGGTAAAAACTTACCTGTAAAATCCTTTTCAGCGAAGGAAGGAAGAGAGACACAGTATTCATTACTGATGGGTAGGCGGAGCCCCAGATCAGGATGTTACCTCAGATCAAAAGAGTGATGACTGGCTGGCCCCTCCAGCTCGGGCTCCTCCTACTCAGCTCCAGTCGTACCAAAGCTTTTAGGAAAAGAGCCAAGATCACCAGCGGAGCAACATAACCCCTTCTGAAGGAACTTCAGAGAAAAAACACAAGGATACAGGTTATGCATGCAAAGAAAGCCAAAAACCACAGAGTTCCAGGTACTACTCACGGAACCTGACTACTGCGATGAGCTGGCGATGCCGGAACAGAGCCTTAGCGCGCTGACCTCAGCCCAGATAATCGCTATCAGATAAGGGTCGCGCTGCATCTGAAAACATCAACACACTTCTGCCGTGGGAGGGTGCTGTGTCTCTCTTCCTTCCTTCGCTGAAAAGGATTTTACAGGTAAGTTTTTACCAAAATCCGTGTTTCAGCTGCAGATGGAAGGAAGAGAGCCACAGTATTCATTACTGATGGGACGTCCCAAAGCAGTTCAAAAATAAGGGTGGGAAAAACCAACAAAAGGCAGAAACCCAACAACCTTAACAACAAAGCGCAACCAGCGCTAAACACAAGTTCATCCAGAACTTTAAACTACAGCTGCCTGCAGGACCCTACGTCCGAGGGCTGCATCAGCGGAAGCACTGACGTCCACTTTATAAAACCTTGTAAACGTGTGGACAGAGCGCCAAGTTGCCGCTCGGCAAAGCTGCACTGCCGAGGCACCTTGATGAAAAGCCCACGATGAAGCCACAGCTCTCGTGGAATGGGCTCGAATCTTAATCGGCAAGATTCACCCCGAAGGCGGTAAGCTTCCAAAATAGCTGACCGGATCCAACGAGCTATAGAATCCTTGGAAGCTCGTTGACCACGCCGACGACCTGCTGGAACCACAAACAGGGAGTCCGTCTTACGAAAACCTTGAGTAATAGATAGATAAAACTTCAAGGCCCGCACTAAATCCAATGTGTGTAAATCTCGCTCTTTCGCATTCTTCGGATCCGGACAGAGTGAAGGCAACACAATATCCTGGTTAACATGAAATTGTGACACCACTTTAGGCAAAAAATCACCCCGAGTGCGAAGCACTACACGATCCGGAAAAAACTCCAGAAAAGGAGGCGAACAAGAAAGAGCTGCCAACTCAGAAACTCTCCTCAAGGAAGTGACTGCAACAAGGAAAGCCACCTTCCAAGAAAGTAAAGAAAGGCTAGCAGAAACCATAGGCTCAAAAGGTTTATGCTGAAGAGCCTCCAAAACAAGGTTGAGCCGCCAAGGAGACACGGGTGCCTTCCGCGGCGGAAACTTACGAGAGATACCTCGGAAAAAGGAGAGCACGTCTCTATTCGAAGCAATGGTTCTCCGGAACAATAAGGACAGAGCAGAAATCTGACCTTTCAGAGTGCTAACTGCCAAACCCTTGTCTAGCCCATGCTGCAGAAAAGCCAACAGGTTGGGAATGGAAAATTTTCTCGGGTTCCGAGAGGACCCCAAACACCACGAAAAGAAGGTTTCCCAAATTTTGTGGTAAATCCTAGTAGTAGCCGGACATCTTGCAGCACGAAGGGTAGCAATGACCTCGGCTGAAAAACCTCTACGGGTCAAGATTTCGGTCTCAAGAGCCACGCCGTCAAACGCAGGGACATCAAGTCCGGATGACAAACGGGCCCCTGAGTCAACAAGTCCGGTTGAAGAGGGAGTGGAAACGGAGGTGCCGCCAACAGCGACATTATTGTCGAGAACCACACCCTTCTTGGCCAGTCTGGAGCTATCAGAATAGCTGGAATTCTCTCTAGTCTGATCCGACGCAGCACTAGAGGAAGTAAGGATATCGGCGGGAATACATAGATCAGCTCGAACTGATCCCACTGAGCCACTAGAGCATCCACCGCCACCGCCTTCGGGTCCTTGTACCTGGACATGAATGTCGGTAACTTGGCATTGGACCTGGATGCCATCAAATCCACTTGGGGGTTCCCCAGCTAGAGCACAGTAGTGCAAAAACTTCTGGGTGGAGGCTCCATTCCCCGGGATCCATCCTTCTGCGACTGAGAAAGTCCGCTGTAATATTCTGAACCCCTGGAATGTGAATCGCCGAAATGGCTGGTACACTGGCCTCTGCCCAAATCAGAATTCGGGACACCTCTACCATGAGTCTGGAACTCTTTGTCCCACCTTGGTGATTGATATACGCGACAGCCGTCGCATTGTCTGTCTGCACTCGGACTGGCAGACCGCTCAAAGGGACCGTCCAATGTTGGAGGCAAAGGAAAATCGCCCTCAATTCCAGGATGTTGATCGGAAGAAAAGACTCTTCCGATGACCATACCCCCTGAATCCAGAGATTGTTCCAAACACCCCCCCAGCCCGTCAGGCTGGCATCGGTGGTTATAACTGACCACTTCGGAGGGAGGAAAGACTTCCCCAGGGAGAATGCCCTGGACGTAACCACCATTCTAGAGAATCCCGCACCGCGCGAGGAATGGTGACACTGCAATCCAGCGATTGCGACTGGTTCCATCGACTCAAGATGAACCTTTGGAGAGTCCTGGAATGGAACTGGGCAAAAGGAATTGCCTCCATGGACGCCACCATCAGTCCCAGAAGACGCATACACTTCCGTAGGGACATTGCCGTTGAGGATTTCATAATCTGTACATGTCGAAGAAGACATGACTGTTTGTCTGGTGGTAGGGAAACTACCGACCGAAACGTGTCGAGATGCATTCCCAAAAAGAGAATTGTCCTCGATGGTTCCAGGGACGACTTCTCCCAATTGACCAGCCAACCGAAGTCCTTCAGAAACTGAAGAGACAAATCCCGAGCCGTCAACGCCTCCTCCTCCGAGGAAGCCACGATCAAAAGATCGTCCAGATAAGGGAGAATCGTAATCCCCTGTCTTCGAAGGAGTGCCATGAGGGGCGCCAGAATTTTTGTAAAAACCCTTGGCGCTGAGGCTAAGCCGAACGGCAGAGCCACGAACTGGTAATGATTCTGACCTATGGCAAATCGAAGAAAGCGCTGATGAGCCTTTCCGATGGGAATATGCAAATAGGCGTCGCGAATGTCGATTGACACCAGAAAATCGTTCTGTGACAGAGCTGCCACAACGGAACGAAGCGACTCCATGCGAAATTTCCGGGCATGGACATGCCGGTTTAATCGCTTGAGATCCAGAATCGGGCGAAATTTGTTCTCCTTTTTGGGAACTATAAAAAGGTTGGAATAAAAACCTTTCCCTCGGTCCTCTGACGGAACCGGTATCACTACACCCTTTTGTAGTAGAGATTCGACCTCTCGCTGTAGAGCGACAACAAGCTCGGGTTCCGACGGAACGCGAGATTGACAAAAACATTTGGGGGTTGAGAAGCAAACTCTATGAAATAGCCTGCCGACACTATCCGCGTTACCCAGGAATCTGGAACGCGAGCCATCCAAGTCTCCTTGAAAAGAAGCAGGCGACCCCCCACTCGAGAATCCTCGAGTGGACCCCTGGCGTCAATCCGACTTTGCGGGTTTCTTGTCAAGTTCCCGCTTGTTCTGGCGGAAACTCTGCTTCCAGGGAGTACGAGTTTTCTGAGAGGATTTCTTTCCTGAGAAAGAAGGACGACCCGATCCCCACGAGGAGTGACTAGATCGTCCTCGGCCCCGAAAGGACCGCCGACCACTATAGACACCAGGCTTACTGGACACCGAGGCCATGGCCCTTCGCTGTGGTAATGCTGATTCCTTCGCCTTAGCCTTGGAAATCAGCTCTGTGAGGTCGGATCCAAAAAGATGGCCACCCTTGTAAGGTAAGGCCAACAACCCTTGTTTGGAAACTGCGTCCCCGGCCCACTGTCTGAGCCATAAAGCTCTTCTGACTGTGACCGCTGAAGCTTGCGCTTTGGCCAGCAGAGATGCCGTATCCAGACCGGCATCAAAGATATAACAGGCTGCCGTTTCTAACCATTCACAAGTTTCCCGTATCTCAGATAACGGAGATTCATTTTGCAACTCCGTCTTCAGACGTGCCAACCAGCTTAGAGAAGCTCTAGCAGCACACATGGATCCTAGCACTGCTCGAAATCCATGACCCGCAGCCTCATAGCTTGCTTTTGCCGCCAATTCTGCCTTTCTATCCAAAGGCTCCTGTAAGCTCGCTTTTCCCTTAATAGGGAGTAGAGAGGATTTACTAAGCTGAGACAAAGACACATCCACTTCAGGAGCAGAAGTCCAATTAGCCTTTAACTCCGCAGAGCAAGGATAAAGTGTATCAAAGAAATGCGTTCCATGAAAACGCTTATCTGGACATAGACGTTCCTCCTCTATTACACCATTAAGCTCATCCAGAGCTGGCAATGTTGTGCGCGAAGCACGGGACTCCTGGAACATGCGTGCTGATTTACCAGGACGACTAGTTACCTCCTCCGGTAACTGTAGTATATCTCTCATGGCTTCAATTAATGCCTCCGTACGCTTCGCCATAGAGGAACGCCCCTGCGGCTCGTCCGCATCTGAATCGGATATTTCTCCATCCGAATTTAAAGGGGAACTCTGCCCAATATCAGATACATCTGACTCGCTCCGTGTAGAGGCCGGTAACGGCCTGCGTCGCTTCCTCTGAGAGGAATTAGCAGACACATATTGACCTAAAAGGTCAGACAAGTTATTAATCGATCGAGCGATATCATCCAATTTTCCACCGCTGTCGACCGCAGCGCTAGACGCTGTGGAGGTCTGCGTATCTGATTGCCGCAATGGCACTGGGACGTGATCCGCGGCATCTGAACTCTGTTCAGACATGTCTCACCTGTATGAGCAGGTCAAAGCGGTAATACCAGCAAAAAACTATGCGGTTTTTTTTTTTTTTTTTCAAACGCTGAAGGGTTAACGCTCCACCAAGCAGGGTTACCCCAGCGGTATTCAGTCAGCAAATTTAGCTGGTAGAAATAACCCTCAGAGGGGTTAATATTGCAAACTCACCACAATATATATATATTTGTGAGCCCCAGCCAATTTTTATGTCTCTGATGAGACTGCAGCTGCAGGATAGCGATCGCTGCGCTGCGGGGTGAGGAATCAGCACTCACCCAGCTGGCCGTGGTGTCTTATGAGGAGAGGAGCGGTCCGAGGAGCCCAGGAGCCTGAGTAATGGCCGCCACAGTGAGGGGGTCGCAGGAGAAACGCCAGAGCGCGCGTCTTCCTGCTCAGAAGACCGGGAATATTTAGGCCACGCCCCCCGCCAGCTCGAATAATGAGCGCGAACTCCCCCGCTCCTGCTCCCTCTCTGTCCTGCAGCTATCTGCCTGCGGACAAAAAATCACCACATCTACTTGTAACAGCGCTGTCACAGCAGCGCTGAAGCATACTGACATACATGTAGTAGCGCTGTCACAGCAGCGCTGAAGCATACTGACATACATGTAGTAGCGCTGTCACAGCAGCGCTGAAGCATACTGACATACATGTAGTAGCGCTGTCACAGCAGCGCTGAAGCATACTGACACAAGTAATAGCGCTGCTCATTCAGACGCTAAAGCACTCACACATAATTATATCATTAAAATTTGTGTGGAGTACTCACCAGCCAAGGCGCCACAGGGACCCTCAGGGGTTTCTGGCGCTGTGCCCATGCTTCCCCCCAGGGCGAAGAACGCAGTGACCGCACGTGTGGTTTGCGTCCCGCCAGGGAAGCTCTCCTCATCCCCCAGGGCCGGCAAGGATTCTGCAGGGACTTTGAGTAAATACAGATCCGCCAAGGGAGAGGTTGGGGTGCAGCAGCGCTGGTACCCCTGAGACCTCTAGACCAACTAGTGATCCAAGTCTCCTGTCCGAATATTAAAATAATAAAATCTTCTGAGGAGCTGCATTAGCAGCGACCATCCTCTGGACCTCAAATCTTAGACTGGAGCTGAGTAGGAGGAGCCCGAGCTGGAGGGGCCAGCCAGTCATCACTCTTTTGATCTGAGGTAACATCCTGATCTGGGGCTCCGCCTACCCATCAGTAATGAATACTGTGGCTCTCTTCCTTCCATCTGCAGCTGAAAATGGCATTTTAGGTGTTTGGCAAAGGATGTGGCCAATATGGCAACTAGCGCCAGTCTTACAGAGGTAGGAAATGATATGGCAGATGTAAGGACATACCACACAACAGGTGGGACACTGCGTCTTGTATGACAGAAACTTCCTGATGCAGAGGGAACAGTCTGTGAACAGAAGGAAAAACATGTTATTGCGGCACTGAAATCAGTACATTGTGGGTTCACAAACCTGAAAGAAAAACAAAACCTCTAAAGTACCAAAAAGTAGTGACTATTTTTCCAGAATCAGTACGAATTGCTGCTTCCAGGGGACACGTCCTTGTGCTAATTGCTGGGAGGCGATTCAGCCGCAGATGAGTGCCACTTAACCCCCTCTACAAGCGGAGCTTTGTTACCAAGACGCACATACGTTCTCACCCCCATCGTTTATTTTGAGACGATGAATTGCAATCAGTTACATTTTGTTCTCGCTTCTCGAAAACTCATCAGGTTCATTGAAATCCAAGAGAAGCTGAAGATGTACTGAAGAAATGTAAAAACACAACTTGGATCCCTATAGTAATGCACCTAGCCGAACCATAAACACTCAGTAAACGTGCGAGGCGAGGCTCTGAGAGCGAGCACTCCGTGACACACATCACCACTGTACGCTGTCAGGCTCGCTATACATCACAGTATGCATCCGGATCATCGGGCCAAGTCACATACAATCCAGTACATCATTGTGCTAATAGAGCAGAACATCGCGTCCCTCGTGGAAGGCGCTCGCTCTATAGATTCTGCTGTATTCATACAGACAGAAAACAACAAAAATACCCAAGGAAATTGTAACTGTGGGTAAATAAGCTCACATAATATGTATAGACATCAGAGGTGGTTAAAAGAGTGACAATAGAGTATCTGACCTTTAAAAAATAGATTTTTATTAAATGATAAACCAACAAAAACTAGAGCGGAGACAACGGCTGCTGAGCAGACATAAATAGAGAGGCTATATGGTACAAGCTACATAGAATAGTTATGCTTCGTATAGCATCCCCACCGCACGTTTCGTGTAGTACTTCATCAGGAGAGGTGATCCTGATGAAGTACTAGATGAAACGTGCGCTGGGGCGGTGCAGATGCTATACCAAGCAAAACTATTCTATGCAAGTACTTGCTTTTAGAAATAAATCTGATATTTTAACTGTTGGGGGACGTTCAACCCTTAGTATTGTTTGACATGTAGATTGTCAAGTAACGATAAGCAAATTATTCTATGAATCTTGTACCATATAGCATCTCTATTTATGTCTGCTCAGCAGCCGTTGTCTCCGCGCTAGATTTTGTTGTTTTTAACATTTAATAAATATCTGAATTTTAAAGGGTAGATACTCTGTGGTTATTCATTTAACCACCTCTGGTGTCTATGTAAATATACAGACATCTGCTCCATACGGTATACCGTCAGCGACTTTACAGGAACGTATTCATCCATCCAACACTGAACGGAGGGAGAGCTGAATCATTGAATATCCTACTATAATACTGTCCCCTGTGTACAAGAATATAACTACTATAATAGTGCTCCTATATACAAGAATATAACTACTATAATACTGCCCCTATGTACAAGAATATAACTACTATAATACTGCTCCTATGTACAAGAATATAACTACTATAATACTGCTCCTATATACAAGAATATAACTACTATAATACTGCTCCTATATACAAGAATATAACTACTATAATACTGCTCCTATGTACAAGAATATAACTACTGTAATACTGCCCCTATGTACAAGAATATAACTACTATAAAACTGCTCCTATGTACAAGAATATAACTACTATAATACTGCCTCCTAGCTGAGAGGTTGTGTGTTTGTAGCTCTCCTGATGTCTGGAGCAAGCCCAGGGAGGGGCCACCCTGGGCGGGGAAGCTCCCCAGGCAAGGCCCAGGCTTCCCAGGCCTCTCCTAATGGGAATGTTAATCCCAGAGCCACTGTCAGAGCAGTGAATGCTGCGAGCCAAAGCTGCAGCAGTTCTGTGAAGGAGGAAAAAGCCGTCAGTAAAGTTTTGGGAGGAAAACCTTCTCCAAGTCCAGCAAAGAAGCAAGAAGGAAAAGTGTCGGTCAGTGATGGGTTACAGCACAATGTGAAGTCAGGTAACTCCCCAGTCAGCAAGCAGCTCCTGCCGGGTGCACAGTTGAGATCAGCCCCAGCTGTGCAGATCATCTCTCCTGCTCCCAGGCAGAGACGGACGTCTTTGGAAAGACAAACCATCCAGGAGAACTTACAGCAGCATGGCAGTATGGCGCGGTCAGGACGCACACGGTCGCAGTCAGGTGGCAGCAGTAAAAGTGCTGTGGAGCCTGGAGCCATGAAACCAGCGGTGGTGAAAATTAAGGAGACGTCTGGGTTCAAGCAGCCGGGGACATCGCTGAATGCAGGATCCCAGGAGGAGACGCCACGTGCACCTGAGCTTCAGCTCGCAGAGGAGATCCCAGGACTGGTCAAGAAGTTCGGTGAGTTACAGCAGCAGAAAGACTCACTACAGATGCAGATAGACACTTGCTATAAGCTAAAGGCTATTAATCCTGGGAGTCATGATTTTTATGATGAGACTCTGAACACACTGGGTGTATTGCTGGCAAAAGTGGTGAGGGACATGGACTGCGTCCTAGAGAGGATGGGGCCCCTGGCGGAGACTTATAGGAACCAGGAACTGTTTAAGTCACAGAAGCAGAACTCTGCAGGTTCCAGGTCAGACATTGTCCCAGGTGGACCCCAGAAGCAGGTGCGGCCAGTGCTGCAGCCTGCAAGTTTCTGCTTCCAAAAGGGGCAAATGCCGCACCAGCAGCAGCCTGTAGTACAGACCCCAGCAGACGTACCACAAGTCACAGAATGCCCAGCACAACAGCCTGCAGCAGATTCCAAGCAGCAGCATGAAGGGCACATTCCAGTAGAGGTACAACAAGTCGCAGACTGCCCAGTACAGCCGCCTGCAGCAGATTCCAAGCAGCAGCATGGACATTTTTCAGCAGAGGGACTACAAGTCTCAGAATGCCATGCACCACAGTTGGGCAGTGGACATGTGCCGGTAGTTCCTGATGGTGCCCAGCAGGGCTCTGATGCTGGGGATAACCGCGCTGTATCTGAGGGGTCGGGGGTTTGGGGGAGCACAGTATCTTTGCTGGACGCTGCGCAGTCTGATAGTGACATTGATGTTGATGATAACAATGTTCATGATAATGTCTGTGATTTCCCCCCTTTAATTCCGAGCACACTAGGTGTAGAAGCCCCCCCTGCTGCAGACCCTCACCCCGTCAGTCAGCCTAGTGTGACCCCGCAGGTTCCCCCCAGTAATGCCTGGAGTCGTGGTGCTCCGTCCTTCACCTCTGGTGCCAATTATACCGGCCAGGCGTTTAAACGGAGAAAACGTTGTGCGTTTCCGGCACAGAGGTGCCAAGGAGGATCTGCCAGATAGAAGGTTTGTGGTCAGGGAGCTCTTGTGTCGCCAGATGGGGTTTGCGCCAGTCAGCATCTTGGCGGTGATTAATCTTCCAGACAGGCAGGGCTATGACGTCAGCTTTAAGCTCATGAGTGACCTGGACAGGTTTTGGTCTAATTTCCCCAAGTTTAGAGACACTGAGGGCTGGAGTAAGTTCAGCTTTATTCCTATCTCTAAGCCAGATACCGTTACGGTAAATCTCATCTTCTGGAATGAGTCTGTTCCCCGCAGGACATTGTGGTGTGGCTCCGGAGGCATTGTGACCTGGTCTCTGACCTCACCAAAAGCAGAGACAATGATGGTATCTGGACGGGAGGGTGGAGGGTTTTGGTGAAACTGCGCCAGTGCGATAATATCACTGCCCACTTACCCAACTCCTTCTTTATTGGGAGGGAGAGGGGTGTGTGTTTCTATCCTGGGCAGCCTCGTAAGTGCTTCAAATGTGGCAAGGCGGGTCACCTGGCGAATACGTGTACTGTGGTGAAGTGCAACCTGTGTGGGGAGGTCGGCCATGTGGCTGCAGACTGCCAGAACATCAGGTGCAACCTCTGTGGGAAGATCGGTCACCCTCACAGGGACTGTCCTGACGCCTGGCACAATATCTGTAAGGACTATCCTGATGAGGATTTGGTGGCAGGGGCAGAGATTCTGGAGGAGGCAGCTTTACTGTCAGGGGAAATACTGGCCAGACCGGAGGTCCACCAGGGGTCTACTCAGGTGACACCAGAGCAGCATGGTTCAGAGGGTGCACAGGGAAGTATGGAGGTTGTCCCTCAGGGGCAGCAGTCACAGGGAAGCATTACTTCACTACTACCATCTGTGTCTCAGACTAAAAGGAAGAAAAAGGACAAGACCTCCCGTAAACCTGAGAAGGAGTATGACACTGGCCAAGGAGCCAGGAAGAAGGTCCAGAGTTCTGCAGGTGTAATGGACTTATCTAATAGGTTTGGTGTTCTGTCTGAGTCTGACGGTGATTTTGAGGATGACCTTAGAAGAATTGACGCAGAGTTTGATAGGGACGTAGAGGACTGTCCTCCGCCCAAGCGGAAGCCATTACCTGAGGTCACTCGGGTAGAGTCTGAAATGGAGACCGGCGGTGACCAGAATAACTCCGACTCAGATCTGTGACGCTGTCAACTAAATAATGTCCGAGCCCAGATAGATAAAATCATTAGGAAAATTAGGAAATGTTAAGTTATGGAAGGATGTGTCACTGGGTTGAAATATGATGTTTTTTTTTTTGTTTTTTGTTTTTTTCCAACCAGGTGTATGGACTCTTTAAGATAATTTTATATGTATAATCCGGATATGTAATGAATGTATGTACAATCCAAGTGAATTTATTTTTGTATTACTGGAGGAATGTCATTATATTTGTATTTGTTTGGTTTTTACAATAAAAATTGCCCCTATGTACAAGAATATAACTACTATAATACTGCTTCTATATACAAGAATATAACTACTATAATACTGCTCCTATATACAAGAATATAACTACTATAATACTGCTCCTATATACAAGAATATAACTACTATAATACTGCTTCTATGTACAAGAATATAACTACTATAATACTGCTCCTATATACAATATAACTACTATAATACTGCTCCCTATGTACAAGAATATAACTACTATAATACTGCTCCCTATGTACAAGAATATAACTACTATAATACTGCTCCTATGTACAAGAATATAACTACTATAATACTGCTCCTATGTACAAGAATATAGCTACTATAATACTGCTCCTATGTACAAGAATATAGCTACTATAATACTGCTCCCTATGTACAAGAATATAACTACTATAATACTGCTCCCTATGTACAAGAATATAACTACTATAATACTGCTCCCTATGTACAAGAATATAACTACTATAATACTGCTCCTATGTACAAGAATATAACTACTATAATACTGCTCCTATGTACAAGAATATAGCTACTATAATACTGCTCCCTATGTACAAGAATATAACTACTATAATACTGCTCCCTATGTACAAGAATATAACTACTATAATACTGCTCCCTATGTACAAGAATATAACTACTATAATACTGCTCCTATGTACAAGAATATAACTACTATAATACTGCTCCTATGTACAAGAATATAGCTACTATAATACTGCTCCTATGTACAAGAATATAGCTACTATAATACTGCCCCTATGTACAAGAATATAACTACTATAATACTGCCTCCTATGTACAAGAATATAACTACTATAATACTGCTCCTATGTACAAGAATATAACTACTATAATACTGCTCCTATGTACAAGAATACAACTACTATAATACTGCTCCTATGTACAAGAATATAGCTACTATAATACTGCCCCTATGTACAAGAATATAACTACTATAATACTGCCCCTATGTACAAGAATATAACTACTATAATACTGCCCCTATGTACAAGAATATAACTACTATAATACTGCCTCCTATGTACAAGAATATAACTACTATAATACTGCCTCCTAGCTGAGAGGTTGTGTGTTTGTAGCTCTCCTGATGTCTGGAGCAAGCCCAGGGAGGGGCCACCCTGGGCGGGGAAACTCCCCAAGCAAGGCCCAGGCTTCCAGGCCTACACTGGGAAGAAGCGCCCAAGCTGTTTCTAATGCAGATGGGAATCCTAAAGTGATTTCTGATGGGAAGAAAGCTCCGAATGGAAGTAGCAGCAACAAGAAGGATGAAGCTGTGAAAGTGAGTAAAGTAACGGAACAAGGAAAAGCCATTGTATGTAAGAAAGTTGCAGTTAAGCAGTCGACCAGCCAAGGCAAGCAGAGTGAAGTGCAATTAGGAGAAATCCAGAAGAAATCTCCTGGTGAGAAGCTGAATGGAGGAAAGCAGCCTGCAGCTCAGGAGAGGCCATCAGCGGCTTCAGGTGTGCAGCTGACTTCCAGCAGGCAGAGGAGAACCTCACTGGAGAGACAGACATTACAGGAAAACTTGCAGCAGAAATATGTGGTGACCAGCATGGCGAGCTCTGGACGCACAAGGTTGCAGTCAGGTGGCAGCAGTAAAAGTGCTGTGGAGCCTGGAGCAATGAAACCAGCGGAGGTGAAAATTAAGGAGACGTCTGGGTTCAAGCAGCCGGGGACATCGCTGAAAGCAGGATCCCAGGAGGAGACGGCAGGTGCACCTGAGCTTCAGCTCGCAGAGGAGATACCAGGACTGGTCAAGAAGTTCGGTGAGTTACAGCAGCAGAAAGACTCACTACTAGTGTTGAGCGATACTGCTCGATATCTAAAAATATCGGATCGGAATGGTATCGCCGATATCACTAAATATCGTCGATATCCGATTCCGATACCGGAAGTCCCATGTAAGTCTATGGGAACAAAATATCACAACTAAAAAAAACACTTTCTTTCCTTGTAAACACAAAATATACACACATAGAATACACATATATATATATATATACACACACACACACGTCATTGTGACATATATATATACACATATATTTATAGTTTATACACTTCTACATAGTAAAATAGACTGATTCAATTGCCGGGTAAAGCCGTGACATACCCCATAGAAGTCGACGGGCTCGGTGCCGAGTACCCCCAAAACCTCTGGCTCTGTGCGACTCAACTTGGGCGTCACGAACAGGATTCTGTAGCTCGCTATAAGCGAGTCCTGTGTGCCTGAATTGAACTGGTTTTGTGCTTGAGAATTGCTAAAATCATCAGAGAATGTATTTGCCATTTTTCCGCCATATCTGAGTCACGACGAGGCACTGGTGAAGAAGAAGGGCGTGCTCTTCGTGGGTGTACACTCACTCAGTGGCGCGGAAAACGATGGCCGACCACTCTAAATGGTACTGCAATGTAAGATCGTGCCCCACAGCTCTTGAGTTCCGCCTCCTCATCCTCCTCAGTGTGCGGAAACTAACACGAAGGTCCCGCCTCCCTACAAAAGAGGGGCCCTCTCCAGATGCTAATGACACATGTGACTTGGCAGAGATGGCTAATGGACACGAGCAGAAGTGTGAAGGGATGGAGCAGTCAGAGCTCTCCCCCCACGGAAGCGACCCGATCGCCACGGAACCACCGTTGGGCACCCGGCCTGGAAACCCTCCTACGCTGCAAGAAGCGGAGGATACCTTAAGAGGCCTGGCCCGGCACCGGGAGGAGGTCGCCAGGATGGAAGCCAGCTGGCGTGCCCTAAAACTAAACTTGGAGCGGCGCCAATCCCTCTTACCTGAAGTGTCTGTACCGGAAGGTGAGGCACCCGTTCTAGTAGAGGAGTCCGTGCGGGCATCCCAGCCCTTGCAATGTGATCCGGTTGACGTTGTCGCAGTGGAGTCACCCGTTCCTGCAAAAAACGCTGCACCGGCAGCACCCCAGATCCCGCTGTCTGCCCCCGTCGCTGAGACAGAAAAAGCGACACCCGTCCTCATGGAGGAGGCCGCGCAGGCACCAGAGGTCTACCTGTCTGTACCGGAGCCCCGACTGTCATCTGTTCCAGAGCCGGCTGCTTCCTCCGCAGGTGAGCGCCGCCAGGACTGTCGGGCGCCAGGAGAGCTGCCGCAAACCGGACATCGTAAGCTGCAGTTTGATGGTGGAGACATGGAGATGCTGGTGGAGGAGAATTACAACCAGCGTCAGGAGGAAGAGTGGAGACGTCGGGAGAGAGAAGCCGAGCGACAAAGGGAGCAGCGCGAATCCCAGAAGCTTCGCCAACGTCACATTGAGAAGGACCGGGCAGATAAGGACCGGATAAGAAAAGATAAAGGAACCCTGAGGGAGCCGCGGCGTAAGGGTGCAGTACGGAGCTTTAAATTGAAAGCTGGTTGGGGCTTCATCCAGGAGCCTGGACTTTATTTAGAAGTGTTTGTGACCCGGCGGGACGTGGAGACTCACCTCCCAGAAGGACACCCGGGGAGGGACCTGTTGCCAGGAGACTTGGTAACTTACACCCGACACTGGGGTTACAATGGATGGTATGCCCTAAATGTCACCAGGTGCGACCCCTGGTCCCCAGAGTGTCAGGAACCTGTGAGACCCTCGGAGCCTTCAGCCTCCCACATCCAGGCCTCTGCACAAGTGCCCACCCCACGCCGTAAATCTCCCCAGCCTCCCTCAGTGGTCTCCTCAGCAGCCCTAGCTATGGACATGATAATGATAGCTGGCCCGTACCCGGCGCCTGTTAGGCCCCCTGGGGTTCGTTCAGTCCGGGACATAGGGCTCCAGACCCGGAGGGAGATGAAAGAGGTGGCCACACAGACACAGATAGCGGGTCACGACTTGACTGTACAGGCCACACGACGTCATCAGGTCCTGGTGGTCCTTGGTGTCTCGGATGTTTGGCAAGCATCAGAAGAGTACCAGGTGGTACCTGGAACACCCCTGCCAAAGAATTATAAATAACCCGGACAGGGTCCCTGTATGTAAATAGTTAAATTGTTGATGTACCCGGACGGGTGAATGTTCATAAAAAAGTTTTTTAATTTAATAAAAAAAACAACAGTTTTCATTACTTTTATTACAGTCTCATCCTGCGACGCCATCGATCTCCTGTAAAAAAATGAAAAAAAAAAACAGCAGTATACCACCTGTCCGACGCAGTCCATAGTAACGAGTGTCCCACGACGATCCAGCTCTGCTACATCAGAATGACATCAGAGGCAGGCAGGCAGGCAGAGCCTGACATCCCGGCGCAGCACAGCTGATTACCTGCTTCCCCGGCGGTGACGTCATCGGACTGGTTTACGGCCGGGATTACCTGCAGTCACTGCAGTTATTGCGAAAAACTGCATGTGACCGCCAGGGAGAAGATAATGGCGGCCATCAAGCAGTCCAGGACGTGACCGCCGGAGATCTTCTGCCAGGTAAGTGCCGCTGACTCCTGACAGACCCGACCGACGGACACTCACAGTGACAGTGACAAATCCGATTCCGGTATCCGATATGACGAAAATATCGGTACTCGGAGTCGAAAGCCCGATACAGCTAATATCGGCCGATACCCGATATTTGCAGTATCGTATCGCTCAACACTACTCACTACAGATGCAGATAGACACTTGCTATAAGCTAAAGGCTATTAATCCCGGGAGTCATGATTTTTATGACGAGACTCTGAACACACTGGGTGTGTTGCTGGCAAAAGTGGTGAGGGACATGGACTGCGTCCTAGAGAGGATGGGGCCCCTCGTGGAGACTTATAGGAACCAGGAACTGTTTAAGTCACAGAAGCAGAACTCTGCAGGTTCCAGGTCAGACATTGTCCCAGGTGGACCCCAGAAGCAGGTGCGGCCAGTGCTGCAGCCTGCAAGTTTCTGCTTCCAAAAGGGGCAAATGCCGCACCAGCAGCAGCCTGTAGTGCAGACCCCAGCAGAGGTACCACAAGTCTCAGAATGCCCAGCAAAACTGCCTGCGGCAGATCCAAAGCAGAAGCATGTAGTGCAGATTCCAGCAGAGGTACAACAAGTCACAGAATGCCCAGCACAACAGCCTGCAGCAGATTCCAAGCAGCAGCATGAAGGGCACATTCCAGTAGAGGTACAACAAGTCTCAGAATGCCTAGCACAGCCGCCTGCAGCAGATTCCAAGCAGCAGCATGGACATATTTCAGCAGAGGGACTACAGGTCTCAGAATGCCAAGCACAACAGTTGGGCAGTGGACATGTGCCGGTAGTTCCTGATGGTGCCCAGCAGGGCTCTGATGCTGGGGATAACCGCGCTGTATCTGAGGGGTCGGGGGTTTGGGGGAGCACAGTATCTTTGCTGGACGCTGCGCAGTCTGATAGTGACATTGATGTTGATGATAATTGTAGCGCCGCGTCCCTGCCTGCTGCCAGACAGGGACGTCGCTCTCCTCACCTGTCCTCGGCGCCCTCCTTCCGCCCTGCTGGTCCCGCGCGCTCCTTCCCTGCTACTGGCCTTAGGGCGCGCGCCCGCACCCTCCCCCGCTCTTAAAGGAGC
Source organism: Oophaga sylvatica (assembly GCA_033576555.1). Classification (NCBI taxonomy): domain Eukaryota; kingdom Metazoa; phylum Chordata; class Amphibia; order Anura; family Dendrobatidae; genus Oophaga; species Oophaga sylvatica. The sequence goes on along the minus strand of JARQOD010000009.1, from coordinate 64,467,343 downwards.
CGCGCGCATTTTCCAAATCAGTCTCCAGCCAATGCTGGAGGACTCCACCCTATATTAAGGGCTTCCTCCTTAATGTAGGTGCCCGAGCAATGTTGTTCCTGTGCAGTCTAACTCTGTTTCAGCCATCAGCTCCTGATTCCAGTTTCCTGCCTGTTACCTGTCGGCTTGCCTGTCTGCCATCCGTCTGCAGTTCCATCCAGAGGTTCGGACGTCATCTGCAGAGATCCCCGGCTCTTGCCTGCTCACCTAGGAGCGATCATCTGCCATCCGACTGCAGCTCCATCCGGAAGTTCGGACATCATCTGCAGAGATCCCCGGCTCTTGCCTGCTCACCTGGGAGCGATCATCTGCCATCCGACTGCAGCTCCATCCGGAAGTTCGGACATCATCTGCAGAGATCCCCGGCTCTTGCCTGCTCACCTGGGAGCGATCATCTGCCATCCGACTGCAGCCTACCTGGAGGCTCCACCATATCAGGTCGTATATACCTGCCTGTCTAGAGTCTGCCTGGTCACTTGCTGTGACATCCTGCCTGTCTAGAGTCTGCCTGGTCACTTGCTGTGACAACCTGCCTGTTCCAGAGACTGCCTGGTCACTTGCCATGTCAACCTGCCTGTCCAGAGACTGCCTGGTCACTTGCCGTGACAACCTGCCTGTCCCAGAGACTTCCTGGTCACTTGCCGTGACAACCTGCCTGTCCCAGAGACTGCCTTGGTCACTTGCCGTGACAACCTGCCTGTCCCAGAGACTGCCTGGTCACTTGCCGTGACAACCTGCCTGTCCCAGAGACTGCCTGGTCACTTGCCGTGACAACCCGCCTGTCCCAGAGACTGCCTTGGTCACTTGTCGTGACAACCTGCCTGTCCCAGAGATTGCCTTGGTCACTTGCCGTGACAACCTGCCTGTCCCAGAGACTGCCTTGGTCACTTGCCGTGACAACCTGCCTGTCCAGAGACTGCCTCGGTTACTTACCGTTACAACCTGCCTGCCCAGAGACTTCCTTGGTCACTTGCTGTGACAAACCTGCCTGTCCAGAAACTACCTATATCTCCTGCCGTGAATCCCTGCCCTTTTCCCAGGTGCCACCGCTCTCTTACAAGTAAACTCTCTTGTATAATAAAGCTTTGTGGTTCCACCAACCTGACCTGTCTCGTCAGTAGTTCCACCCACCAGACCCGTTACAGTTTTGCTCGGGCCATGGAACCCGGTGGCACCCAAACCCCTTCACTCCCGGAACTGTGTCATGAGCTGTCTCGCCAGAGGTCTCAACAGGAGGCCATCCTGGGTCACCTGCGGAACGTCAAATCCCGTCTGGACACTCTGAAATCATCAATAGCAACCATCGCTGGAGCCATGACTCATAATCCGTCAGTCCCGCTGATTCCCAATTCCGTGGTTTCCATTCCCGGACCCCGACTGTCAGCTCCTCCTAGGTTTGGAGGCGATCCTGCTCTGGCTCGGGGTTTCATTAATCTGTGCACCCTGCATTTTGAACTCCTGGCACACCAGTTTAACTCTGACCGGGCCAAAGTTGCCTTCATCATGTCCCATCTCACTGGAGAGGCCCTGGCCTGGCTTAACCCTCTCTGGGAGAGAGAGGATCCTCTGGTGTCTGACCTGCCTGCGTTTCTCTCGGCCTTCCGGAAGGTATTCGACGAACCTGGACGGAAGACTTCCTCTGCATCATCTCTGCTGCGTCTCCGTCAGGAGAGTTTCACCGTTGGTCAATATGCCATACGGTTCCGGACTTTAGCCTCAGAACTAGCTTGGGACAATGAAGCTCTAATTTCGGTCTTCTGGGAGGGTCTGTCCGGCCGTATTAAAGACGAACTTGCCGGTCGGGACATTCCAACCTCGCTTGATGATTTAATAAATCTTGCCAATCGAATTGATCTACGGTTCCAGGAACGAACCAAAGAGATCACCCGTAAAAAAGAGTTTTCCCATCTTGCACCCTCGTGTCAGAGATCTATAACCTCTTCCGTTTCTCCTCAGGTGCACCCTGCTGAGCCTATGCAGGTCGACCAGACCAAGATGGTCAAAGCCCGTCAGGACTCACGCCGTGCCGAGAAAAGTTGCTTCTACTGCGGCAGTAAGGAGCACTGGATCCAAGCCTGTCCGGAGAGGTCGGGAAAACGCCTGTGTCTAGGTTCGCTCGGAGAGGTCAATCTAGACAAAAATAAATCCTCTTCATCCCTGCTGCTGTCGGTTTCAATTCTGATCGGTAAGAACCGCCACTTCGAAATGGCCCAACTTGATTCTGGAGCAGCTGGGAATCTCGTGTCACAGGCTCTAGTAGAGAAGTATCACATTCCCACCAAACCTCTTGTTGAACCTGTATCTGTTGCTGCTGTGGATGGGGGCCTCCTACCTCGTCCCATCCGACTTATCACCGAAGTCATAACCCTGCAGGTGGGAATGTTGCATTCTGAGAGCATCTCGTTTCATGTTTTACCTGGACTCTCTCATGCTCTCTTACTAGGTCTGCCTTGGCTCCAAAAACATGCACCTGTGCTCGACTGGCAGAATGGAGAGGTTCTTCGCTGGGGACAGGACTGTCATAAAACATGTCTGGTGCCTGTTCATCCTGTCTATTCTTCTCCTACACCTGCTAATCTACCTGGACTCCCGATTCCATATTGGTCATTTGCTGATGTCTTCAATAAAAAGGAAGCAGAGACATTACCCCCGCATAGACCATATGATTGCCCGATTGACCTGTTGCCCGGTACTACGCCTCCCCGTGGGCGTATTTACCCGTTGTCTGCTGCTGAGACCAGGTCGATGTCCGAATATATCGAGGAGAACTTAGCAAAGGGATTCATCCGGAAATCTACCTCCCCAGCGGGAGCAGGTTTCTTCTTCGTTAAAAAGAAAGACGGATCTCTCCGTCCCTGTATTGACTACAGAGGCCTAAATTCGATCACGGTGAAGAATAAGTACCCTCTTCCGCTCATTCCAGAACTGTTTGATCGTCTTAGAGGGGCTAGAGTCTTCACCAAACTAGATCTTCGTGGAGCATACAACCTGGTTCGTATCCGTCGAGGAGATGAATGGAAGACGGCATTCAACACCCGGGACGGCCACTACGAGTACTTGGTGATGCCCTTTGGTCTCTGTAATGCTCCAGCAGTCTTTCAGGAGTTGGTCAACGACATCTTCCGGGACCTCCTCTATTCCTGCGTTGTGGTGTACCTTGACGACATCTTGGTCTTCTCTCCGGATCTTCAGTCTCACCGGAGGGATGTTCGTCAGGTTCTGCTCAGGCTCAGGCAGAATCACCTCTTCGCCAAATATGAGAAGTGCCTCTTTGAGCAGACATCGCTTCCGTTTCTGGGCTACATCATTTCTCAGACAGGCCTACGAATGGATCCGGAGAAATTGTCTGCCATCGAGAAGTGGCCCCGACCGGAGGGGTTGAAGGCCATTCAGCGGTTCCTGGGATTTGCCAACTATTACCGTCTCTTCATACCGCACTTCTCTTCCAGGACTGCTCCAATCTCAGCGCTCACTCGCAAGGATGCTAACCCCAAACAGTGGACGCCCGAAGCAGAGGAGGCCTTCCTTTCTCTGAAACAGGCCTTCTCTTCCGCTCCAGTGCTGCATCGCCCGGATGGCAACAAGCAGTTCTTCCTGGAGGTGGACGCTTCCTCTGCTGGAGCCGGAGCGGTTCTTACCCAAAAATCGCCATCCGGGAGGATGGTATCCTGCGGTTTCTTCTCCAAACTCTTCTCCTCCTCCGAGCGCAACTACTCCATAGGAGATCGAGAGCTATTGGCCATTAAGTTGGCATTGGAGGAGTGGGTTACCTACTCGAAGGGGCTCTTCATCCGGTAATCATCTACACGGACCACAAAAATCTGGCATACCTCCAGCAGGCACAGAGACTTAATCCTCGTCAAGCCCGGTGGTCCTTGTTTTTTGCCCGCTTCGATTTTCTTTTGCATTTTCGCCCAGCTGACAAAAACGTCAAGGCGGATGCCTTGTCTCGGTCTTTCCTGGTGTCGGATCTCGAAGATGAGCCTAAACATATCATCGATCCCGCCAGAGTGATGCAGGTGGCTCCCGTGAGTCTAAATCGTCTCCCTCCTGGTAAGACGTTCGTACCAGAAACCGATCGGAAGAGAATCCTACATTGGGGTCACTCGTCTAAACTCGCTGGCCACGCTGGTCAAAGAAAGACCCTCCAACTCATTACCCGGCATTATTGGTGGCCTACCCTGCACAAAGACGTAATAGACTTTGTTTCTGCCTGTGTTTCCTGTGCCCGCAACAAAGTTCCGAGACACCTGCCTACCGGCCGTCTTCTTCCGCTTCCTGTACCCGCTGCCCCCTGGCAGCATATAGCCATGGACTTCATAACAGATCTGCCCGCCTCTGCCGGTTGTACGGTCATTTGGGTGGTCGCTGACCGCTTTTCCAAGATGGCTCACTTCATTCCTCTGCCAGGTCTCCCGTCTGCACCCGAGTTGGCTAAAGACTTTATCCGCCACATCTTCCGTCTTCATGGTCTGCCTCGTCACATTGTGTCGGATCGTGGGGTTCAGTTCACCTCACGTTTCTGGAGAGCCACTTGTAAGTTGCTAGACGTCACCCTGGATTTTTCCTCCGCTTACCACCCACAGTCCAATGGACAAGTTGAACGAATAAATCAGAATTTGACCAGTTATCTTCGACATTTCGTTAATGCCCACCATTCTGACTGGGTGGAGCTCCTGCCTTGGGCCGAATTCTCCTACAATAATCATGAGAGCGAATCTTCCACCAAGTCTCCGTTTTTTGTAGTCTTCGGTCAGCACCCTCGGATCCCTGTCCCTGTTTCCATCTCTGTGGACAATCCAGCTGCGGAATCTCTAGTTAGAGAATTCTCCTCCATCTGGGAGAGTACCCGGTCCGCACTCATTCAGTCTTCCGAGCGCATGAAAAGACATGCTGACAAAAAACGTCTGGATCCTCCTCAATTCCGTCCTGGGGACAAAGTCTGGCTTTCGTCCAAATATGTTCGACTCAAAATTCCGTCCTACAAGTTAGGTCCTCGGTTCATCGGTCCTTTTGAGATCATCAGTCAGATCAATCCGGTGTCCTATAAATTGAAATTCCCGGCCAATTTGAGAATTCCTAATTCTTTTCATGTATCTCTCCTCAAACCTGTGGTTCTTAACTCTTTTTTTAAGTCTACAGGTACACCTCCTGCTCCAGTGTCTGCTGATGATGAATTTGAGGTAGAGAACATTCTGGCCACAAAAAGGGTAGGAAGAAAGACTTATTTTTTGGTGGATTGGAAGGGGTTTGGTCCTGAGGAGAGAACCTGGGAGCCTCGGGAGAACATCCATGCCCCTCTTATCCTAGCTAAATTTCTTTCTGGCCTAAAGAGGGGGGGGCCTAGAGGGGGGGGGTACTGTAGCGCCCGCGTCCCTGCCTGCTGCCAGACAGGGACGTCGCTCTCCTCACCTGTCCTCGGCGCCCTCCTTCCGCCCTGCTGGTCCCGCGCGCTCCTTCCCTGCTACTGGCCTTAGGGCGCGCGCCCGCACCCTCCCCCGCTCTTAAAGGAGCCGCGCGCATTTTCCAAATCAGTCTCCAGCCAATGCTGGAGGACTCCACCCTATATTAAGGGCTTCCTCCTTAATGTAGGTGCCCGAGCAATGTTGTTCCTGTGCAGTCTAACTCTGTTTCAGCCATCAGCTCCTGATTCCAGTTTCCTGCCTGTTACCTGTCGGCTTGCCTGTCTGCCATCCGTCTGCAGTTCCATCCAGAGGTTCGGACGTCATCTGCAGAGATCCCCGGCTCTTGCCTGCTCACCTAGGAGCGATCATCTGCCATCCGACTGCAGCTCCATCCGGAAGTTCGGACATCATCTGCAGAGATCCCCGGCTCTTGCCTGCTCACCTGGGAGCGATCATCTGCCATCCGACTGCAGCTCCATCCGGAAGTTCGGACATCATCTGCAGAGATCCCCGGCTCTTGCCTGCTCACCTGGGAGCGATCATCTGCCATCCGACTGCAGCCTACCTGGAGGCTCCACCATATCAGGTCGTATATACCTGCCTGTCTAGAGTCTGCCTGGTCACTTGCTGTGACATCCTGCCTGTCTAGAGTCTGCCTGGTCACTTGCTGTGACAACCTGCCTGTTCCAGAGACTGCCTGGTCACTTGCCATGTCAACCTGCCTGTCCAGAGACTGCCTGGTCACTTGCCGTGACAACCTGCCTGTCCCAGAGACTTCCTGGTCACTTGCCGTGACAACCTGCCTGTCCCAGAGACTGCCTTGGTCACTTGCCGTGACAACCTGCCTGTCCCAGAGACTGCCTGGTCACTTGCCGTGACAACCTGCCTGTCCCAGAGACTGCTGGTCACTTGCCGTGACAACCCGCCTGTCCCAGAGACTGCCTTGGTCACTTGTCGTGACAACCTGCCTGTCCCAGAGATTGCCTTGGTCACTTGCCGTGACAACCTGCCTGTCCCAGAGACTGCCTTGGTCACTTGCCGTGACAACCTGCCTGTCCAGAGACTGCCTCGGTTACTTACCGTTACAACCTGCCTGCCCAGAGACTTCCTTGGTCACTTGCTGTGACAAACCTGCCTGTCCAGAAACTACCTATATCTCCTGCCGTGAATCCCTGCCCTTTTCCCAGGTGCCACCCGCTCTCTTACAAGTAAACTCTCTTGTATAATAAAGCTTTGTGGTTCCACCAACCTGACCTGTCTCGTCAGTAGTTCCACCCACCAGACCCGTTACAATAATGTACATGATAATGTCTGTGATTTCCCCCTTTAATTCTGAGCACACAAGGTGTAGCTGCCCCCCCTGCTGCAGACCCTCACCCCGTCAGTCAGCCTAGTGTGACCCCGCAGGTTCCCCCCAGTAATGCCTGGAGTCGTGGTGCTCCGTCCTTCACCTCTGGTGCCAATTATACCGGCCAGGCGTTTAAACGGAGAAACGTTGTGCGTTTCCGGCACAGAGGTGCCAAGGAGGATCTGCCAGATAGAAGGTTTGTGGTCAGGGAGCTCTTGTGTCGCCAGATGGGGTTTGCGCCAGTCAGCATCTTGGCGGTGATTAATCTTCCAGACAGGCAGGGCTATGACGTCAGCTTTAAGCTCATGAGTGACCTGGACAGGTTTTGGTCTAATTTCCCCAAGTTTAGAGACTCTGAGGGCTGGAGTAAGTTCAGCTTTATTCCTATCTCTAAGCCAGATACCGTTACGGTTAATTTTATCTTCTGGAATGAGTCTGTTCCCCCGCAGGACATTGTGGTGTGGCTCCGGAGGCATTGTGACCTGGTCTCTGACCTCACCAAAAGCAGAGACAATGATGGTATCTGGACTGGAGGGTGGAGGGTTTTGGTGAAACTGCGCCAATGCGATAATATCACTGCCCACTTACCCAACTCCTTCTTTATTGGGAGGGAGAGGGGTGTGTGTTTCTATCCTGGGCAGCCTCGTAAGTGCTTCAAATGTGGCAAGGCGGGTCACCTGGCAAATACGTGTACTGTGGTGAAGTGCAACCTGTGTGGGGAGGTCGGCCATGTGGCTGCAGACTGCCAGATCAGGTGCAACCTCTGTGGGAAGATCGGTCACCCTCACAGGGACTGTCCTGACGCCTGGCACAATATCTGTAAGGACTATCCTGATGAGGATTTGGTGGCAGGGGCAGAGATTCTGGAGGAGGCAGCTTTACTGTCAGGGGAAATACTGTCCAGACCGGAGGCCCACCAGGGGTCTACTCAGGTGACACCAGAGCAGCAGGGTTCAGCGGGTGCACAGGGGAGTATGGAGGTTGTCCCTCAGGGGCAGCAGTCACAAGAAGGCAATACTTCAGTACTACCATCTGTGTCTCAGACTAAAAGGAAGAAAAAGGACAAGACCTCCGTAAACCTGAGAAGGAGTATGACACTGGCCAAGGAGCCAGGAAGAAGGTCCAGGTTTCTGCAGGTGTAATGGACTTATCTAATAGGTTTGGTGTTCTGTCTGAGTCTGACGGTGATTTTGAGGACGACCTTAGAAGAATTGACGCAGAGTTTGATAGGGATGCAGAGGACTGTCCTCCGCCCAAGCGGAAGCCATTACCTGAGGGCTCTCGGGTAGAGTCTGAAATGGAGACCGGCGGTGACCAGAATAACTCCGACCCAGATCTGTGACGCTGTCAACCACATAATGTCCGAGCCCAGATAGATAAAATCATTAGGAAATGTTAAGTTATGGAAGGATGTGTCACTGGTTGAAATATGGTTTTTTGTTTTTTTTTCCAACCAGGTGTATGGACTCTTTAAGATAATTTTATATGTATAATCCGGATATGTAATGAATGTATGTACAATCCAAGTGAATTTATTTTTGTATTACTGGAGGAATGTCAGTATATTTGTATTTGTTTGGTTTTTACAATAAAAATTGCCCCTATGTACAAAAATATAACTACTATAATACTGCCCCTATGTACAAGAATATAACTACTATAATACTGCTCCTATGTACAAGAATATAACTACTATAATACTGCCCCTATGTACTAGAATATAACTACTATAATACTGCTCCTATGTACAAGAATATAACTACTATAATACTGCTCTTATGTACAATGATATGGGCCTCAATATCACATCAATTAATAAATCACTGGTCAATATAGTTATATTTGTGATTGGGACATCATACATAATATTTTGCTTTTCTTGGTAATATTAATATCTTTCAATCATGGAATTTTATTAAGCAAGACAAGCTCCATAACAAATTTATTAATTTTGAAAAGAAAACTATTCTTTAGTACATTGCACCATTAATTTTATATCTAATGGGGATTAGGAAACCGTTCACTGCAGCAATAATCCTGAACTCTTGTTTTCTGCCGTAGGGAATGCAAATGTAAGAAAAACATTTAGAAAATGAGCAATAAAGTCTCAGTTACCGCGGCTCCAGGAATAAAAGCGTTTGAGCGTCCAGTTACAGAATTTACCAACTTTACGATGCGAGTGGCTGCATTTTTATGTGCTGCATATATTTCACACACAGGGAGAGCGCTGCGCATGATATAAATAAACATGAGCGATAAATGGATTTGTGAGGCATTGCACACAATTAGTCGCTGCTTTCGTCAGCATTTAGGGGAGATTTATGAATCCTGCAGTCATAAATCAGATTGTAGTAATGGAGAAATTTACATCTCGGAGTCAAGGCCGGAGAATCGGACGATGCTCATCACTCTTCAGTAACGGCAGGCCTCGATATGGAAAGCTTTCCCGATTGTGGCCGGAGTGGGATTTTATGAAAGTAAATGATAAATGTAACTTTCCTAAACCTCAAGTTTGCTTCAACTTTCTAAAACAAAGCTCCAAGCAGCATTGATCTAAAATGCTATTTTTGTGAGAAGGGGGCTTCCCGCCGCTGGAGACCGGCCGGGAGCTCCCCGCGAAGGGAGGAGCCCGCACGGGAGCTCCCCCCACCAAGGGAGGAGCCCGCACGGGAGCTCACTGCCAAGGGAGGAGACTGCACGGGAGCTCACCGCTAAGGGAGAGATCAGAGGTTTTCAAACACAGAACACGTGCATGCAGGAGTGGAAACAGAACAGAGTAGGAACCTGCAGAAAGAGGTGCTGTAAAAGGGGCAGAACAGGGCCTGCAGTGGGGAAGAAGAGGTGGAAACGGCACAGAAGAGCCTGCAGGGATGGGGTAGAAAAGGAGCCTGTGGGGGAAGCAGTGGCTTTCAATATTTTCTGCTAGGAGGACAGGAATGTGTATGGGGTAGTCAGGAGAAACAGCTGTCCGCCAACTACTCTCTATGATATTTGGGCACCTTTAGGGTATGTTCAAGTAATTTATTTCTTCATTTAAGGAGTTTTTGGAGCAGAAAAAAAAAGAATGCCTATTGGTTTTTAACTGCTGGTGTTGTTTTGAGAGTTTCTATTTCAAAAACTCTGCAAAAAAGTTTAGTATGAACACCCCTTAAGGCTTGTTCACATTCTGTTTTTACTGTGGTTTTCAAGGGTAGGATATATAACAAAAACCCTATACTTTTACAGTACAAGCAAAGTGAATGAGACTTCTGAACTGGCTCTTACTTTTTCCTTGTGGACTTGAACAATCATCTGCAGCAAGTATAAGAAGGGGCAAAAACGTGTTCATTTTCAGCAGCGTTTATCCTGACAATAGATTATTTGCAGCAAACTTATCCAGAGCCAAAAGCCAAATATGTGCACGTACCCTTAGGGTTCCTTTACGCAGATTTATGCAGACAATAACCTAAGACAGCCCTCAATTTTTCTTGGAATCAGGGTGTCACAACACTGTTGTCGGGTGTGCCGAAACCAGGAGCTCCTTCCCTGTCACTAACACTTGGGGCCCTGGATTACTCCTGATGGTGAAGATGCTGGGACCACGTACCTTGCCTAAACTCCTGAATCCAAGCTTAGTCTGTACCCTTACCCCAGTAATAGGAGTAATAGGGTACCGTAATACACCTACCAGATTGACAAGGTAATACGAACAGGGGTAACAAAAAAATACCAAACATACAAATATGCTCACACATATAACAGAGGAAGGCACCAGGGAGTAGAGGACGGGGTTAAACCAAAGTAGGAGAAAAAAAGGGAATTATCACACACTCAAAATCTAGCAAGTCTCAGATAAATCCACCAAACGCCTTCTCTAATAATAACCAACAACCTCCAGCCATGCAGCATAAGCTAGCTCTGACAATGAGTGTAAAGGGTATGCCACACTAAACAATATCGCTAACGGGATCGCTAAAAAACGTCACTATTTAGCGATCCTGTTAGCGATGTTGTTCAGTGCGGCAGCATCCAGCGACGAGCTTCCTGTTGTGATCTCGCTCGTCGCTGGAATCGCTCCGGACCCTATTTTCTCGTCGGCGCTCCCGCTGGGTAAGTATCTAATCGCTGTGTGGCACCTTTTCTTAGCGATTTAGCGGTACTTTTGTACCGCTAAAGTCGTTAAGAAGATCGCTAACGGCGATAGCGTCGTTAACTATATCGCTAAATGTGGCAGCATTTAGCGATATAGAAACAATCCCGCTAGCGATCGCATTAGTATGCGTCGTTATTGTGATCGCTAGCGGGATTGTTTAGTGTGGCAGTACCTTTAGCCAGGGCTCAGATTAGATAGGAGATGGGAGTGGCTAACAGTGCACAGCTGAGAGCCTTAGCTCCAGGAGCTCTCAACAGAGCAGATTAACTCCTGCACTGCCAAAAGAAATTGACACCATTTAATAAGAAGGTGAAGTGCTTCTAATCAGTGTAGGAGTAGAATAAATCAGACACTGAGGTCTTCTGGCTCCTCTGTCACAGTAAACCTGTGACACGAGGGTTAGCATTGTAGTCTTGCAGTAGTGGATAAACACCAGCATGGAGAGTGCGTGCCAGTTTTGTGGGTTACGTAATTTTGTTTCCTAAGAAATTGGTGCCAACACGAGTGTAGGAGATAAAATTGTGAAGCATAAAAATATAACATCGGAACAGAGAACCACACACATTCTGAACTCTGCTCCATGATGACAGGTATGATCCGTGACTCCAGCTTAGCTGCACTGTCCATTGGAGCCTGCGCTAGCCTGGAATCTACATTGTACCTTATTAGAGTCCTATTCTCTTCATTTCAGCTTGATGACAATGGTTCCTTACGGCTAGGAAAGAAAGGAGCATTAACTACCATTAAATACAAAGAAGACTACTATGAAACTATAGTCTGTAGCAACGCCATCTCTACAATAGGGGAATTAGAAAGTGAATACAGATCAGCAACAAAAATACCGGACTTGATGCTGCTGCTTTTTAAAGTCTATGTAAAGTCAAATGCTAATAATTCTGAGCCATTGTCACCAGTCCAATATACCCAGTACAAACAGAAATCTCTGGCTGAAGATGCCGTCAATCCAGACCAAAAAAAAAAAAAAACCTCAGATCTAACCAAAGTACCGTAAGTAACTTTCATTTTAACTGTCAATGAAATACAACATCACAAAAGTATAATTGAGCTTTCAGTTGGCACACGTTAATCAAGGACGCAGACCAATTGCCGCTTATGCATGACAGGTGGAGCAAGAAGCTAACTAGCGAATGCGATCCCTCTGGCATTTGTGCGTTTTATTATGCAAGTCAGAAATGTAATGAGCAATTTCCCTTCTCGCAGGCGGAGGATGAAGCAGGAGATTTTCTGCAATCCTCCATAAAGTGGAATGAACACAAGAGTAGCGGCCCGGAGATGCCGTACATATGTTCACTGCACATCTCATGTGTACGAAGCTAAAAGGACATAGATCATGGTGGGGTCGTTACTTTCACAGCAGAATCTTCGAAGTTTTTTTTCCCCAGTAAAAACAATGTTTTAAACACGTGTTAACTATTTATTAATGCTAATGGAAATGTTTTGCATCATCACTGATTAAAAAAAACACCAGGCTCACATTTATTTTTTCGCAAAAATTAGTTGCTAAATTTTTAATTATAAAAGTGGTCGTAAAGTACCTGGAAGGTGCTGAGCCAACAAATATTACACAGATTTATTAGGGGTAAGCCAGAAAATGTTGGGAACCTACACTGGTCGTTAGAGGTGCAGACTTAATTTTCTTACCTTAAGGCTAAGTTCCCATGATGACATTTTGGTGAGTTTTTGATGTTGCAGATTTTCTGCACCATTAAGTAAAATCGTTTTGTTCTAATTATTTTAAATTTACGCAGAATAAAGAACTCATTGTGGGAACGGAGCCTAAGACTGTATAAAACAGCAAAATGTGTGAAGTCGTGGGTGCCTTTAAAACATCTGGTACAATTTTACTAAAATTTGCACGTAAAATACAACGTTGTCCCCTGGATTTCTGCTGCTGATTTGCTGTGGTTGAGCAGCACATCCACTCCAAAGGCAAATCCTCGCAGTCTTCATCCAAAATAACTAAAGCGCAACTTATTTCCGCAACAATCCAATCAGAAAATTTCCATTGTATGTGAAAGGGTTGTGAGAACCCGCAGACTACCAACAAACGTGATGCAGATTTTGAAAACTGGAGCAAATGTGCGAATCGGGTCTAATAATTTCTACTCCAAAATAGTCGGCAAGCTAAAGCAGGTCCAATGAAATGTGCAAGAGAAAAGAAAGAAAAATCTGCAATCCTCATTACTGCTGTAGAGGTACAATAGAAGATGGATATTTGCCCCATGCCGAAATCTAGCCCAGAGGAAGACGCCCACCTGCAGCAGATCACTTTCGGCTCCATTGACAGCCAGACGACAGGCGCAGTCGTGGACTCCCCCAGATAAAAATCAGTGGAAAAATTCAGGCAAACTCAATCCTGATGATCCCAGGGCTGCTTTACTCATCTTAGAAGGTTTATCATCCCCGACTGTCACTGGGAGACGGCAGCAATGTATGGAAATTGAGATAATGCCCCATAAGTGGTTACAGATGCAGACACTGAGTAATGGAGGTTTTCAAAGGAGCAGCCACCCCGTCTCATACATCCACGTATAGCCCATACGTCCCGATATGAGTAATGTGCACTCATGAGTGAAGCCCTGAAAGCAGTGGCCATGTTTGCAAGGATAAAGCAAATGTAATATTTTATTGGAATAAAGCGATATGCATAGACCCTGGCTGCATGGGGGAGGGGGTAATAGACCGCCATCAGTGGACTGGGGGCCAGTGTTTCCCATTTCTGGGTGTGGAAAACAATCGAGCATTGTAATAAATCTATACAGAATTATCACAAGGATCAGATGGTCTCATATGGATAATTGTGGTTCATCGGATTAGTCCAGCACATAACGAGGGATAATCTCAGGTGGTATTTTTACAATGTGCAGTATGCAGACATCAGCCCACCTTGTGGGGGGGAGAGCGGCCGTAGCATCATTACCACAGAGAATTTGGGACGATTATAATGTCAGGGCCCCGGCCTGTATGATTAAACACCAGGCATGTTCCTCGCTGACAAAGGCCTTTATTCCAGACGTATGAGCTCTGCGCAAACCTTGTCTCAAAGATCTGCTCTCTCCTGTGCGAGGCCATAGGCCCATTTAGTCCATGCATCGTCCCTCAGTCCTGCTCAGAATATGCACCTGGTGAAAAGTATGACCATTACCCGGAGCAGGGGGTGAAAAGGAGAGTGCAGCGAACGATGCAGGACGCCCCTCACTCATTGCTAATGCAATACGCACACAAATCTGAATGTGCTATTTAAAGGGTTATTCTCATAATTAAAAGTTATCACATTTCGAAAGAATAACTTTCAGATCAGTGAGGACCCGACTACCAGTAATCACGAGAACCAGGCTCTGAATACAGCACTCAGCTTTTCTGGCAGTGCAATAGGGAATGGCCATGGGGTGCTTCAGAGCCAATTCTTGCTATCAGCGAGGTTCCCAGCGTCCTGCCCACTGATGTGCTTCATATATTTAGTCCCATATTAAAAGGATGGGACTTAAAAAATAAAAATCATACTATCTACTCTCAATAGGTTTGCAATTGACAAGATGTAAGTTCATACTACGCCCTTTGCCCCTTATTCCTTCTCTAACATGGAAACCAAAAATACAACTAAAATATTTCTTGATTTTTTAATTCAATAACAATAGAATAATGGAAAACATCACCAATACCCTCAATAAATGATCCCGATGTTTTATATGGGCATGTATATAGGACTATATGGGGAACTGCAGAAAGCTAAGCCAAATAACAAAAGGAATTAGCAGCCAAGAAAATCCCATAAAACCATCTTTATTCAACAATATGCGTTAAAAAATACAAAGGATAGTGAATGGTACAATTGGGGGAAATTCACTCAGAATGGCAATATGAACCCTCCATATAGGATCGAGTCATGTCCACATACATATTTGTATGGATCAGATTAACTCCAGAAGTGTACTGTGGTTGCAAATCATATATCATACTAGCATAGTGCAAAAAGATTCACTCCACATAATAACATGTCATATAGTACACATTACCTTAACAGATGTATAATTAAGTATGTGGAACAGGACCCAGATCCACCCCGACGCGCGTTTCGGAGCGCAGCTCCTTCCTCAGGGGGCATAAAGAATATCAGCATAATTATTGGTAAATTTCTAGTGCTTTGGTGGTTGTAGTCCATCTTGCTGATTTCTCATGCAGAGATGCATGCATTGCCCAATTCTACTAAGGGCAGTGATTGGTAGCAGCGGTTCCAAGTAAACTTCATCACTACAGGACAAATCAACCGTCTGGCAGATAGGATTGCTCATAAAAACGAAGCCAACAAAAATCATGATCAGATTGCCATTTTTTTCCCACAGTATCAGACCACTTGGATTTTCCCATTTTCCACTACATCACTTGGTAAAATGGATGGTGTCATACATAACTACTATTCATCCTGCAAACACTAAACCCTCAAACAGAAAAATAACAGTTATGGGTCTTTAGAAAGGGAGGAAAAATCAAAAAGCACAAAAAGTGGCTACATCCTTAAAGGGACTGTTCATTATTAGGACAACCCGTTCTCAACTGCTATAGTTACCTGATGCAAAATAACCACAGCCTATACTCGTCTCCGATGGAAGTGCCATCCCGGTGACATCGGTGCCGTACCAGCGACATCGGCACCTGGTCTCGCAGGGTTCATGTGATGCCGTCAGGCGTTTCACCAAACAGCGGTTGCTTTACGTCCACCTCTTTTGGGAGTAACTACATTTGAAAGTTGTCAGAGAGCAACAGCAGATGCATAACAACGTCACGTGAGCCCCGGGAGGCCAGTATAGGCTGCTGTGATTTTACATGAATAATTGGGACGGGGTTGTCCAGACGCAATGAAGAAGTTGGCAGAATCAAGGCACACATGCAAAATTTACAAAAAATTAAAACATTTTTTCCACGAGAAAATATAGCCCACGACTGCAAAATCACTGTACTCCCCTTTAACAATAGAAGTAGATGAAAACATGTGGTGGGATCTTGCCCTCCACAGACAGCTTAGCTCCTGGCTTCCCAGACTTGCACACTATTTATACAGTACATACTGCAGTAACCTATAATGGAAAAAAAATCAAGATAAATATAAATATGGAAATGCATCTGTGCAGAAAGCGAGATAACAAATACTGGAAGCTCTAATAAACCGTGTCAACAACAGATAAGGCCGCCGCTTACAATGCTACGAAAAAGGAGCGCTATTTACATCCCTCCGGTTCACATCGGCAGCAGCTCGAGATAAATCACACGTGGAGAGAACTGATGTGAGCTGAGTTATGACCAGCAATTCTATTTCTATCACCCTGGTGTAATCGTGGCCGTCTGTGACCTCTCGCTGCGATGCTTAGTGCATTCGGCACAGAAGTGGTGGCAGATCACATGGAAACGACACGTAGATGAGCAATCGCTGGTTTCCAAAAGGGTCAGGGTGAGTTCCTGCTTCATATTTTAGCAGCAGAAAGTTTCCATGTGGGTTTTGAGCTGTAGTGCCCCTTTTGCAGGTACTCCCACCTTACCAATCTATGAGAACCCTTTCCTTCCCCTGCCGGACTCGACCCCAGTGATGATGTGTCGACACGCGTAACAGAAGCAGCGGTTCTGTGTCAATACACAAAATCGCTGGTGGTGGGTACCAGAATTGTTACCATAGGAGAGGCTGGGTAATGGGAAAACATGTATACAGTTTTTCGTATTAGAAATAAGACGTGGCACTACTGTAAGGGTGCTCAAGTAGGTTCCCAAACCAATATGTGAAATAAGATAAAACTTGGCACTCAACTTAAGTAATCCTTGAAATATACTTCAATGCAGTCCCAAAGCAAATACAGACGTTTCGGTCATTACCAGACCTTCATCAGTGTGCTATCAAAAGTGATCAGTGGTTGCGCGGCCTTCTCCAATGAGGTATCCGTTGCTTGTTGGGCTCCAACTATATAGGGCAACATGGTGACTCCGTGGTTAGCACTGTACTATATATACAGGGCAGCACGGTGGCTCAGTGGCTAGCACTGTACTATATAGAGAAGCACCGTGGGTAAGTGGTTAGCACTGTACTATATATAGGGCACCACGGTGGCTCAGTGGCTAGTACTGCACTATATACAGGGAAGTACCAAGGCTCAGTGGTTAGCACTGTTGCTTTGCAGCCCTGGATTCAAATCCCATCTACAAGGAGTTTGTATATTCTCCCATGTTTGTGTGGATTTCCTCCGGGTTCCTTCCACACTCCAAAGACAAATGATTTGGGCTCATTTTCTAAATTGCCTATGAGGACAGTGATGCTAGTGTTTGTAAAGCGCTGTGGATTAGGTTAGCGCTATATATAAGACCTGCAACATTGCACCACATCTTGCAAAACAGATGTAATCCAATGAGCAACTGTATCTTGACAAAATATAGCTTAATGAGCCATTTAAAAAATTATATTATAATTGTGTTCCACAAAATCGAACGTTGCACATTGCAGAATCATACACATAATGCAGCGTTACGACCAACGCATTTCGACTACCGTCTTAATCATGGCAAAAGCAGCATGAAATAACTGGGAAACAGCACAAATAAAAAATCTAAACTAACCAAACCAGAATTTCAGTCATGACTTGATAACATAGGCGACATTATAGAAATACCAGCGCTCTGCTCCCAAACTGAAATTCAGCAGGGTCCACCATATAGATTTTACCCTTAGACGGATCAATGCATGTCACGCATACATCACAGTAATGGAAATGCCTGGCACGGGGGACGGAGTTTACGACAAACGTTCCTGACTTATGTTGCTTTCTAAATAGCGATTGTTATCGGTGATTGATATAGGAGGAACTTTAAGTGGAAGTCGTCTAGAAGGCAGAACATGACGGGTAATCACAAATCGTGAATGGCGCAAATTAAGAGCAGAGGTTAATATGGAGCCGTCGTTTGTCATCAGGATAACGTGGAGGAGCGGGGGTCTGTGTACGGAGAAATGATTTAGGAGTAAGTGATGACGGCGGAAGACAACAAGAAAACAGTGGAGGACTCAGACAGAGGTTAGGAGAGTACGGCAATCAATCCATCGCTTTCATGTCTCTGGGACCCGGTGGACATACACGGGGATACTCACAGTTATGTGAACATTGTGGGATAATCATGGCGATGTTGAAGTAATCAAAGCAAATTCCACAGTGCAGCAAGTCCTCGAGATCCTGCAAGACAAATAGCGAGGGGTCAGGAAAATCGAAGGGAGAGCTGAACCCAAAAATGTACTAAAAGGCAGAACGAGGAAAACAGCATGCACGTGGATAAATTATATTAGACTCACTTATCACTAGATATGAGCACTGCACCGCATAAAACCCAAACATTAAAAACGACATGTTCCCACATTGCACCTACCCATGTGTTAACCTAAAACGCGCCTAGCAGTACTTGTATAACGACCCGATAATCCAGCTTGTGCTTTTCGAGATGAGTTTACAAGTCGCAGTCAAATTTTATTTTTCTGGGATTTACAAAAAAAAAAAAATTGTAAATCTGCACCATTGTCACAGTTGAGCAAAAATCATTGCAAAAAAAAATCCCCAAAAGGCTGATGATAATTAACATAAAGCAAGTACAAGAGAACAGGAGCCTTTCTCCGGGATGAAAGCCACATGCTGTGAGATTATGGGTTTGCAGCTTTCCTGTAAGGCACATGTTGCTGATGTTAATAGATGACCACTGACAAGTTCATGAAGAATACAGGAAGATGGAAAAACTAGAAAGACTCAGAGCCAGAACACAAACAATCCCATAGTGGACAACCCCTTCAAGGCCCTGCTCACATCCGAGTTGTAGGTTCCATACGTTTCAGTGTCGCATGCAGCACTATTTGTTACCCTGAAATGACAGACCACATTAGAGTAACAGGGGTCCATGAGGGGCCTGTAATGTGGGGTCAGACACTGTAATTTATTATTTCTCTTCCTAAAACATAGTAGAAATAACTGAACACAAGTGCAGATGTGAACAGCTCATATGACCAGGTTCACGTCTGTCAGTACCTTTACATCAGAGCTGCATGCGGCTGATATTTCTGCATCCATCGCTATACACTAAGGCTACGTTCCCATTATGAGTTTTTGGTGATTTTTTTTTTTTATGCAAGTAACCTATTTTACGTACTAGGTGCAGAAAGTCTGCAACATCAAAAACGGAATGTGGACTAAAGCTCTTCTGTCCGGAGGCACATCTGACACCTACAGAAAAGCAATGAGGTGGCATCACTGCCCCCATGGTATGCACTGGAAAACACGTCAACGCTAGAGGGGTCCAGAGACCCCCAAACGACCTTCAGTTGCTTCCTGGTAATCAACAGACCATTAAAGGGGTTTTGCACTTTAAGAAAAGTGCTTGCTAAAAAGAAGCACAAGTCTACATCGTCATGGCTGCTGACCTCAGCGATCGTCTGCAGCAATGACATGTGCTGTCAATACAACGTGACCGCTGAAGCCAAAATACCAACACAACAGCTGGGCGGAGACCTGGAAGGGCGAGGAGCTGATTGTGTTGCTGTTTTACAAGTAATAATACATTTTTAGACCACTTATGTATCTAAAGGGGTTTTCCAAACAATAAAAGTGAGAACTTCTACACCGGACAGGAAACAACATGGGGGTCCTAGGGGTCCGACCAGCGGACCCTGAGAGCAGCACTGCTCATGGCAGCCACAGCTGCATTCGTATAGATAGAGTTGTTGTGGGGATAGTGGAGAACTGCACTCTACGTCCGGTGGTCTTATCGACACGACTGCGGCACCGTCGCCACCGTGTAGCCGCCCCTCCCCGGGCTGTAAGTGCACCATCTCCACAGTGTAGCCATCCACCCCCCGGGCTGTACGTGCACCATCTCCGCAGTGTAGCCCCCCCCCCCCGGGCTGTACGTGCACCGTCGCCACCGTGTAGCCCCCCCCCCCCCGGGCTGTACGTGCACAGTCGCCACCGTGTAGCCCCCTCCCGGGCTGTACGTGCACAGTCGCCACCGTGTAGCCCCCCTCCCGGGCTGTACGTGCTCCGTCGCCGTGTAGCCGCCCCCCCCGGGCTGTACGTGCATCATCTCTACAGTGTAAACACTCGCCCCCCTCCCCCGGGCTGTACATGCACCGTAACCACCCTGTAGCCCCCGGGGCTGTACGTGCACCATCGCCACCGTGTAGCCCCCAGGGCTGTATGTGCACCGTCGCCACCGTGTAGCTGCCCTCCCGGGCTGTACGTGCATCATCTCTGCAGTGTTAACCCCCCCCCCCCCCGGGCTGTACGTGCACCGTAACCACCGTGTAGCCCCCCGGGCTGTACGTGCACCATCTCCGCAGTGTTGTCATTCCCCCCCCGGGCTGTACGTGCACCGTCGCCACCGTGTACCCAACCCCCCGGGCTGTACTTGCATCATCTCTGCAGTGTAAACACTTTCGCCCCTCCCCCCCAGGCTGTACGTGCACCGTAACCACAGTGTAGCCCCCCCGGGCTGTACGTGCACCATCTCCGCAGTGTAGCCATCCCCCCCCGGGCTGTATGTGCACCGTTGCTGCTGTGTAGCCCCCCCCCAGCTGTATGTGCACCGTCACCGCCGTGCAGCCCCCCGGGCTTTGTTGTTAGTGATAACCCTTTAAATGCTGCTTTGCTTTTTCTATAGTAGCTGCAAAAAATTAAAAAATAACAAAGGCATTGCCGTGATGCCGTGTCTGGACTCCACGCTCTGTGGAGGCTCTATTCTGCGCTGAACGTGAAGTCGAGACGCCATGATGGTGACAGCCGCCGGTCACATGACCTCCACCATATCGCACCACTATGGCGCAATCAATAGTGAGGGCAACATCATAATAGCTCGAGATCCTGGCCTGGCGGGCATGCTGGGACTTCCGCTCCCTCGGGTTGTCCAGGCCTGGCGGGCATGCTGGGACTTCCGCTCCCTCGGGTTGTCCAGGCCTGGCGGGCATGCTGGGACTTCCGCTCCCTCGGGTTGTCCAGGCCTGGCGGGCATGCTGGGACTTCCGCTCCCTCGGGTAGTCCAGGCCTGGCGGGCATGCTGGGACTTCCGCTCCCTCGGGTAGTCCAGGCTGGAGGGCCTGCTGGCACTTCTGCTCCCTCGGGTAGTCCAGGCCTGGCGCATGCTGGGACTTCTGCTCCCTCGGGTAGTCCAGGCCTGGCGGGCATGCTGGGACTTCTGCTCCCTCGGGTAGTCCAGGCCTGGAGGGCCTGCTGGTACTTCTGCTCCCTCGGGTAGTCCAGGCCTGGAGGGCATGCTGGGACTTCTGCTCCCTCGGGTAGTCCAGGCCTGGCGGGCATGCTGGGACTTCTGCTCCCTCGGGTAGTCCAGGCCTGGAGGGCCTGCTGGTACTTCTGCTCCCTCGGGTAGTCCAGGCCTGGCGGGCATGCTGGGACTTCTGCTCCCTCGGGTAGTCCAGGCCTGGAGGGCATGCTGGGACTTCTGCTCCCTCGGGTAGTCCAGGCCTGGCGGGCATGCTGGGACTTCTGCTCCCTCGGGTAGTCCAGGCCTGGAGGGCCTGCTGGTACTTCTGCTCCCTCGGGTAGTCCAGGCCTGGAGGGCATGCTGGGACTTCTGCTCCCTCGGGTAGTCCAGGCCTGGAGGGCATGCTGGGACTTCTGCTCCCTCGGGTATATAGCACCAGCTTGTGCTCTGCCCCCCTCAATTATACAGCAGAAGTCTAGTCCTCATTGCTTCATATCCGTACACCCCCCACACGGACGCCCGCTCCTCACCTGCACCGGACCGCGAGGCTGGCCCCTGGGGGCCCCGGTTGTGCTGGTGGTTGGCATGGTACCAGGCGCAGCAGCGCTATCTGGCCTCTGAATTTCCCGGGATCTTCTGGTTACGCCCCCCGCAGTGCGCGGAGGATTGTGGGAGGATCGTTCAGTCACAAGAAAAGGCGGGAAGTGAGAGAGTCAGTGTGTGACGAGGCGAGAAGTGAGTGAGCGGTCCTCTCCTCAACACACGGTCACATCTCCTCAGTACATCTCAGTTCACGGTCACATCCCAGTACAACGCGATATTTCCTCAGTACACTGTCACATCTCTTCAGTGCAACGCGATATCTCCTCAGTACACTGTCACATCTCTTCAGTACAACGCGATATCTCCTCAGTACACGGTCACATCTCAGTACAAACCAAGGCGTTATCTCCTCAGTACACGGTCACATCTCAGTACAACGCGATATTTCCTCCGTACACTGTCACATCTCTTCAGTACAACGCGATATCTCCTCAGTACACGGTCACATCTCAGTACAAACCAAGGCGTTATCTCCTCAGTACACAGTCACATCTCAGTACAAACCAAGGCGTTATCTCCTCAGTACACGGTCACATCTCAGTACAACGCGATATTTCCTCAGTACACTGTCACATCTCTTCAGTACAACGCGATATCTCCTCAGTTCACGGTCACATCTCAGTACAAGCCAAGGCGTTATCTCCTCAGTACACAGTCACATCTCCTCAGTACACAGTCACATCTCCTCTGTACACAGTCACATCTCCTCTGTACACAGTCACATCTCCTCTGTACACAGTCACATCTCCTCTGTACACAGTCACATCTCCTCTGTACACAGTCACATCTCCTCTGTACACGGTCACATCTCCTCTGTACACGGTCACATCTCAGTACAAGCCAAGGTGTTATCTCCTCAGCACACGCTCACATCTCTGTGCACGGTCACATCTCCTCAGCACACGCTCACATCTCTGTGCACGATCACATCTCCTCAGCACACGCTCACATCTCTGTGCACGATCACATCTCCTCAGCACACGCTCACATCTCTGTGCACGGTCACATCTCCTCAGCACACGCTCACATCTCTGTGCACGATCACATCTCCTCAGCACACGCTCACATCTCTGTGCACGGTCACATCTCCTCAGCACACGCTCACATCTCTGTGCACGGTCACATCTCCTCAGCACACGCTCACATCTCAGCACACGCTCACATCTCTGTGCACGGTCACATCTCCTCAGCACACGCTCACATCTCAGCACACGCTCACATCTCTGTGCACGATCACATCTCCTCAGCACACGCTCACATCTCTGTGCACGGTCACATCTCCTCAGCACACGCTCACATCTCTGTGCACGGTCACATCTCCTCAGCACACGCTCACATCTCTGTGCACGGTCACATCTCCTCAGCACACGCTCACATCTCTGTGCACGGTCACATCTCCTCAGCACACGCTCACATCTCTGTGCACGATCACATCTCCTCAGCACACGCTCACATCTCTGCACGGTCACATCTCCTCAGCACACGCTCACATCTCTGCACGATCACATCTCCTCAGCACACGCTCACATCTCTGTGCACGGTCACATCTCCTCAGCACACGCTCACATCTCTGCACGATCACATCTCCTCAGCACACGCTCACATCTCTGTGCACGATCACATCTCCTCAGCACACGCTCACATCTCTGCACGATCACATCTCCTCAGCACACGCTCACATCTCTGTGCACGGTCACATCTCCTCAGCACACGCTCACATCTCTGTGCACGGTCACATCTCCTCTGTACACGCTCACATCTCCTCTGTACATGCTCGGTCACATTTCCTCAGTACACGGTCACATCTCCTCTGTACCCTGTCACATCTCAGCGCACGGTCACATCTCAGTACACGGTCACATCTCCTCTGTACACGGTCACATCTCCTCAGCGCACGGTCACATGTCCTCTGTGCACGGTCACATCTCCTCTGCACGGTCACATCTCCTCTGCACGGTCACATCTCCTCTGCACGGTCACATGTCCTCTGCGCACGGTCACATCTCCTCTGCGCACGGTCACATCTCCTCTGTGCACGCTCACATATTGGTAAACGAGGTCTCCCTAGAGCACATGGACACGTCTTATTTACTGCAGTTTTCAGTAAATGCTTTCATTTCAACTGCATTAATGAAGTTGTACATCACAAAATCTCGGAGATCTGCCACTCCCAGCATGTCCTGCAATACATTAATTAAGGGATATTCTAAATACAATAGTTATATCTGACCTGAGATGTGCAATTGCAAGGACCAGAACAGTAGCGTAACTAAAGTCCAAAGGGCCCAGATGCAAAATTTGGACCTGGGCCTCCACCTACCTGTTCTTCAGATGTATGAGCCCTTCTGAAATTATGTCCTCCATCCTGGGCCCCATTTAGTGCTAATTTCCCCTATCCTGCTCCCCTTTCTGGGATAATATCCCATATCATATACTAATGCCCCACATCCTGGGCCACTTCCCTTTATAACATCCCATACCCTAATTCCCTTCCTGGTATAATGCCTCCCATCATGAGCGCCTTCGGGTAATAATGTCTTCCACCCTTGACCCCTTCAAGTAATAATGTCCCCCCATTCTGGTATAATCTCCTCCATCCTCAGCCCCTTCCAGTAATAATGTATGATGTCCTCCATCCTGGGCCCCTTCCAGTAATAATGACCCCTATCCAAGTATAATGTCCTCCATCCCTAGTCCCTTCCAGTAATAATGACCCCCATTCTGGGCCTTTTCCAGTAATAATGTCCCCCATCGTGGGCCCCTTCCACTAATAATGTCCTGGTATAATGTCGTTCATCCTCAACCCTTCCAGTAAGAACTTGCAAAAAAGAACTAAAAAGGACCTTTTCCTTTATGTCGCATTCAGAGGCTAGTTTTTCGCAGTCTATGGGGCTATTCACATTTGTCACATATGGTAATTAGGTGCTCTGTGCACCCTGGGTGTGGCCAAGAAGCTCAGTGAACAGCTCCGACCACTAGTTTTCCTTGTCTCTGCATCCCTCACTGATGATTGACCGCACTGGCTTGCCTTAGTTTCCCTGTAGACAGCACTCCTTCCAGGCAAAACAATGCGGTCAATCACCAGTGAGGGAGGCAGTACATGCATTTGTCGCAGTGCACAGAGCTTCTTGGCCACACCTAACATGCACTGAGAACTCTAATTAGCATATTGGATTTTAGTTTCAGGAGAACGGAGGCAGTATTTAAATAATTGAAGGTGCAAATACAGGGGCAATAACTTCTACAGCCTATACCGTCTGTCGGAGCTGACACATCCTTTAAAAACTTAAGACGCCCAGGCAACTTTTCGAGCGGTTTCACGTCAGAAGCTGCTAGCGTTTTTTCACTGTATAATAAAGGAAATTAAAGTGACAGGTAAAAAAGATAACTCAAGTGCTCAGGAAACGACCAACAAGGCTCAAAGAATGACGATTCAGGAAAAAAAAGCCATAAAATCTACAACTTACCCGACCCATACAAATTCAGAATTTAAAATAAAATCTATTTGGTGCCACTAATGATTTCATCCATAGTGAGAACGCTATTAGAATATTTTCAACTTTCACTATAGGTTTATGCAACTACAGTTAATATTATGTGACATTCTAAGAAATACTGCTTTTGACGTTTCTTAAAAGGGGTTAGGGAATTCTCCACAGCTCAGATACATCAGTAAGGTAGGAAGATCAGATCCATGAGGAAAGGTCGGTACCAACTTCCTGAATGAATCCGCCTCCCTCAGATCTGTGGATTGAGCCATCATTATCTCTTCACCTGTATAACATAGTGTCCCCCTGGAATCGGTATGCTCGTTGCTCAAGTTTTCGCGAGCATAGTCGGGTGGTCTCCGAGTATTTGGAAGTGCTCTGAGATTTAGTTTGTCGCCACAGCTGCATGATTTGCGATTGCTAGACAGCCTGAATACATGTGGGAATTCCCTAACAAAGAGGCAATCCCCACATGTATTCAGGCGGTCTAGTAGCCGCAAATCATGCAGCTGCGGCGACAGAAACTAAATCTCCGAGCACTTCCAAATACTCGGAGACCACCCGAGCATGCTCGCTAATCACTAATCAGAAACCATATGTTACATCTGAATGGCGCATACACAGCACATTACATCTAGAATTACAGCAGCATGTGATGATACACTGACACTTGGGGTATAGGATAATAAGACAATGATACCTGGGTACAGGATAATGACAGTGACATTGGGGGTACACGATAATGACACTGACACTTAGGGTACAGAATAATAAGACACAGTCATTTGGGGTACAGGACAATGACACACTTGGGGTACAGAATAATAAGACAATTAAATTTGGGGTACAGAATAAGACAATTACACTTAGTGTGCAGAATTAGACAATGACACAGGGAGATAATGACACTGACACTTAGGGTCCAGGTTAATAAGACAACTACACTTGGGGTACAGGATGATTAGACAATGACACTTGAGGTACATGATAATGACCCTGACATTTTGGTACATGATGATGAGACAATGACACTCGGGGTACAGGATAATGATGCTGACACTTAAGGTACATGATGGTGACACTGAGTGTACAGGATAATGACACTGATTCCAAGGGTAAAGGATAATGACATGCTGATACTTGGGTGTTTTTAAAGCTAGAAGGTACAGTATATTTATTAATAGTACAAAGAGGTGAACCATTAGAAAAAAGTTAAATGAAAACAGACAGGTAAAGTGAATAACAGTATAACATCTGTAGAGGAAATACGTAAACATGCACTAATGTACATATATACAGTACAGACCAAAAGTTTGGACACACCTCATTTAAAGATTTTTCTGTATTTTCATGACTATGAAAATTGTACATTCACACTGAAGGCATCAAAACTATGAATTAACACATGTGGAATTATATACTTAACAAAAAAGTGTGTAACAACTGAAATTATGTTTTATATTCTAGGTTCTTCAAAGTAGCCACCTTTTGCTTTGATGACTGCTTTGCACACTCTTGGCATTCTCTTGATAAGCTTTAAGAGGTAGTCACCGGAAATGGTTTTCACTTCACGGGTGTGCCCTATCAGGTTTAATAAGTGTGATTTCTTGCCTTATAAATGGGGTTGGGACCATCAGTTGTGTTGTGCAGAAGTCTGGTGGATACACAGCTGATAGTCCTACTGAATAGACTGTTAGAATTTGTATTATGGCAAGAAAAAAGCAGTTAAGTAAAGAAAAACGAGTGGCCATCATTACTTTAAGAAATGAAGGTCAGTCAGTCCGAAAGATTTGGAAAACTTTGAAAGTGTCCACAAGTGCAGTTGCAAAAACCATCAAGCTCTACAAAGAAACTGGCTCACATGAGGACCGCCCCAGGAAAGGAAGACCAAGAGTCACCTCTGCTTCTGAGGATAAGTTTATCCGAGTCACCAGCCTCAGAAATCGCTGGTTTACAGCAGCTCAGATTAGAGACCAGGTCAATGCCACACAGAGTTCTAGCAGCAGACACATCTCTTCAACAACTGTTAAGAGGAGACTTTGTGCAGCAGGCCTTCATGGTAAAATAGCTGCTAGGAAACCACTGCTAAGGACAGGCAACAAGCAGAAGAGACTTGTTTTGGCTAAAGAACACAAGGAATGGACATCAGACCAGTGGAAATCTGTGCTTTGGTCTGATGAGTCCAAATTTGGAGATCTTTGGTTCCAACCACCGCGTCTTTGTGCGACGCAGAGAAAGTGAACGGATGGACTCTACATGCCTGCTTCCCACCGTGAAGCATGGAGGAGGAGGTGTGATGGTGTGGGGGTGCTTTGCTGGTGACACTATTGGGGATTTATTCAAAATTGAAGGCATACTGAACCAGCATCTTGCAGCGGTATGCTATTCCATCCGGTTTGCGTTTAGTTGGACCATCATTTTTTTTTCAACAGGACAATGACCCCAAACACACCTTCAGGCTGTGTAAGGGCTATTTGACCAAGAAGGAGAATGATGGGGTGCTACGCCAGATGACCTGGCCTCCACAGTCACCAGACCTGAACCCAATCGAGATGGTTTGGAGTGAGCTGGACCGCAGAGTGAAGGCAAAAGGGCCAACAAGTGCTAAGCATCTCTGGGAACTCCTTCAAGATTTTTGGAAGACCATTTCCGGTGACTACCTCTTGAAGCTCATCAAGAGAATGTCAAGAGTGTGCAAAGCAGTCATCAAAGCAAAAGGTGGCTACTTTGAAGAACCTAGAATATAAGACATAATTTCAGTTGTTTCACACTTTCTTGTTAAGTATATAATTCCACATGTGTCAATTCATAGTTTTGATGCCTTCAGTGTGAATGTACAATTTTCATAGTCATGAAAATACAGAAAAATCTTTAAATGAGAAGGTTTGTCCAAACTTTTGGTCTGTACTGTGTGTATATTTATATATATATATCTATGTATAGATATATATATATATAGTCTCTAAAAAAAGACACAGTGGTCCCAGTCCCTTATGACATCTATTTTTCACGATCCATGACTCAGAATAGAAAAACGAAAAAAAATTGGTTTGGTACCGTGTTAGCCAGTAGAAAAAAAAAACATATAGAGTGCTTTCAGTGGGAGAAGCAAAATAGGAATCTTGTGGGTATGATACCTTTTAATGGCTAACAAAATATAGTTTAAGATATTACAGGGCGAGCTTTCGAGACTGCTTACGTCTCTTCATCAGGCTGGTGTAACAAAATATTTGAAGAAACACAATTATATACAGTGAAAAGCACGGGGATGATGTGATGCATGGACATTTAAATAAACAAACACTGAAATAAACAAACACTGAGCTTAAAGAGAGAATCCTTAATTAGGTAAGATTAGATAAGTGGTGTGAAAGGTTAATGGATCCCATATGCATGTGAGATCAAAGGACTGGTGGTGTCTCCATTGTTTTTGGAGGAAGTTGCTCAGATTTGGTAATGAGCCATGAATCCTCATGACAGATTGAGTCCTGTGTGAACAGAATCAAAGATGTTAATGAATTTGCATTCCCAAACCCTGCAATGTTTTTGCGATTGGAAATTGCCTATCAAAATGACAATTTTCATATTGTCCAGTCCTTTGATCTCACATGCATATGAGGTCCATAAAACTTTCACACCACTTATCTAATCTTACCTAATTAAGGATTCTCTCTTTAAGCTCAGTGTTTGTTTATTTCAGTGTTTGTTTATTTAAATGTCCATGCATCACATCATCCCTGTGCTTTTCACTGTATATAATTGTGTTTCTTCAAATATTTTGTTACACCAGCCTGATGAAGAGACGTAAGCAGTCTCGAAAGCTCGCCCTGTAATATCTTAAACTATGTTTTGTTAGCCATTAAAAGGTATCATACCCACAAGATTCCTATTTTGCTTCTCCCACTGAAAGCACTCAGTTTTTTTTTTTCAGAATAGAAAGATACATTCTTATCCTTAGAATTAAAATGACCATCTAATGTTACCAGATAGAAGTAGAAAAGATCCCCATGGGTTCTCTTATTTGTACTATTAATAGTGTGGTGTAATGACCCCTGATGCAGCTAGGGGCACTGTGTATGGCCCTCGGGATATGCATGGAGGCATGTGATGGATGGACGTTATGTATCGCAGAGGTGGGTGGCCCTGTGATGGAAGCCTGAGCATGTTTTGGTCAGCAGATCTACTGCTGAGAGTTTTGCTATACATTGGGAGGCTTCCAGGTGACTTGGAGAGCTGGGCGGGTCCAGTCACCTACAAACCCACCCAAGGGGCTTGTGTCTAAATACCTGGATAAAACCTGTATGTAATGGTGTAGCTAAAGGACCTGTGGTGAGGTCATGACCATGTGACATAACCATGTGATTCCTGACCTCACCTGTGGTGGAGTTACACCTATGTAATGGAGTGTGTTTTGCACCTGTGAGAGAGTGGGGTGGAGTCTGCCAGTGTGGACAGGCTTCCATGTGTCCAAGGCAGGACATTACAGAGAGGTCTCTGTGACTGAAGAGCGAGGCTCCAGGCAGGAGCTGAAGCATTGAAGAGTGTATTGTATGTTACCATATGGTTTATTGTTATTGTTTCGGTAGCTGAGGAGTGCAGGTAAAAAAGGCAATACACCAGAGCAGTTGGAATCTATGAGATTGCAGTACCCTGACTAACCACCGCAACTAGAGGCAGCCGTGGAGCGTTCCTACGTTGGTCCTAGACGCCTCGTCACAGCCTGAGAAACTAACTACACCTAAAGATAGAAATAGGAAAGCTATCTGCCCCGGAGCAGAACCCAAAGATAATAGAAAGCCCCCAAACATGTAATGGCGTTAGACAAGAGGAAATACTGACACAGAAAGAAAATAGTATGAGCAAAACGCTGGGGCCCAAACTATCTAAATAGAAAAGGATAGGAAGGGTACTTACTGCAATCCCAGAAAACCCTGAAAAGCACCAACTCTACTAATTTCAAAATCACCTGAGATCACACGACCTCTACCACCTAAATTAGTTCTCTGGTGTAACAAAATCAAAACAGCAGCCACTGAAAAAACTGGAAAAAGCAAAAGTACAAAACTCAGTGACTGAACCAAACTGAGAGGGCAAAAGCCCCCGGAGGGGACCCTGAAGGCCCCCACAGACGTGCAGGACAAAATGCAAAAATATAGCACAAACACAAAAGAAGAAAATGTCTTATCTGATAGCAGGAGATGCAGACACGACACAGCAGGCTACAAGGGAAACTGGAAAGAAGGATTCAGACCAGAACAATTGATCACCGGCAACCCTGATGGGAAAATGACTCCCTTATATAAGACCAGTCAGTAACACCTGATTCCCAGTCCTCACAATCTTCACTAGCACCGCTTGTAACCACCAGAGGGAGCCTCTGCTCAGAACTCATCTCAAACCCATTCACAACAGTACCCCCCCCTTGAGGAGGGGTCACCGAACCCTCATTTGAGCAACCAGGTCGGTCAGGATGAGTTCTATGATACGCACGGATAAGTCTCCTAGCATGATGTCCGAAGCAAACACCCAAGAATTGTCTTCCTGACCATAACCTCTCCATTTAACCAAATACTGGAGTTTCCGTCTAGAAAAACGAGAATCCAATATTTTCTCAACCACATACTCCAGATTGCCCTCAACCAAAACAGGGTCAGGAGGCACAGCAGCAGGAACCACTGGCTCAACAAACCTCTTCAACAAGGACTTGTGGAACACGTTATGGATCTTAAATGTCCCTGGAAGAAGCAAACGAAAAGAAACAGGATTAATAATCTCCATGATCTTATAAGGTCCAATGAACCTAGGCTTAAATTTAGGAGATGCTACTCTCATAGGAATATTCTTTGAAGACAACCAGACCAAGTCCCCCACTTTAAACCGAGGACCATCAGTCCTATGCCGGTTAGCAACCGCTGGGCCTTCTCCTGAGAGAGGGACAACCTCTCCACTACTGGTCCCAAATCTGTTGCATACGCTCCACAACAGAGTCAACACCTGGACAGACAGAAGCCTCCGTCTGTCCTGAAGAAAATCGAGGGTGAAACCCAGAATTACAGAAAAACGGAGACATCAAAGTGGCAGAGCTAGCCCTATTATTAAGAGCAAACTCAGCCAAAGGCAAAAAAGAGACCCAGTCATCCTGATCAGCAGACACAAAGCATCTTAGATAAGTCTCCAATGTCTGGTTTGTTCTCTCAGTTTGACCATTGGTCTGAGGATGAAATGCCGAGGAGAAAGACAATGAACACCCAGTTTAGAACAAAAAGTCCTCCAAAATCTGGAAACAAACTGGACTCCTCTGTCAGACACAATGTTCTCAGGAATGCCGTGTAAAA
The DNA here is from genome assembly GCA_033576555.1 of Oophaga sylvatica. Taxonomy (NCBI): domain Eukaryota; kingdom Metazoa; phylum Chordata; class Amphibia; order Anura; family Dendrobatidae; genus Oophaga; species Oophaga sylvatica. Next base: position 64,435,745 of record JARQOD010000009.1, on the reverse strand, counting down.
CGAACCACGTGCTGAAGGAACAACGGCACCAATTCAGAGGAGGAAGGCAACTTAGGTAATGGCACAAGATGTAATCATTTTGGAAAACCTATCACAAATTACCCAGATGGTGGTCATTCTCTGAGAAACAGGAAGATCGGAAATGAAATCCATAGAGATATGGGTCCATGGTCTCTTGGGCACAGGCAATGGCATCAACAAACCACTAGAGCGAGAGCAAGGCTTGGAGCGAGAGCAAGTCCCGCAGGACTGCACAAATTCCCTGACATCACGAGACAAGGTAGGCCACCAAAAGGACCGACTAACCAAGTCTCTGGTACCAAAAATTCCGGGATGCCCAGCCAATGCGGAACAATGAATCTCAGACATCACACTCTTTTTCCATTGGTCCGGGACAAACAATTTTCCAACAGGGCAGCGCTCGGGCCTATCCTCCGACACCCTCCAGAGCAAGTCTCAAATTGGGCGAGATGGCGGAAAGAACTACACCCTCTTTCAAAATAACAGAAGGATCAGATAACTCAGGAGAGTCCGCAAGGAAACTCCTCGAGAGGGCATCCGCCTTAACATTTTATTGCAGGAGAAAGGAAACCACAAAATTAAAACGGTGAAAAAACAGGCCCACCTGGCCGTCTAGGTTAAGTCGCTTGGCTGATTCCAGATAAACCAGATTCTTATCGTCCGTGAGGACACCACCTGATTTTGGCTCCCTCCAGCCAATGTCTCCACTCTTCAAAAGCCCACTTCATGGCCAATAACTCCCGATTACCCACGTCATAAATTACGTTCAGTAGGAGAAATTTTCGAGGAAAAAGGCACAAGGGTTACTTTTAGAGGTCTCTGGATCTTTTTGGGACAAAACGGCACCTGCCCCAATTTCAGAGGCATCAACCTCCACCTGAAATGGCAGGAAGAAACATCAGGCTGCCGTAGAACAGGAGCAGAAGTTGAATCTCTGTGTCAGTATTCCGGGTTTTCTAGGTAACTTGTCAATGATTTTGCCCTTTGTTAAAATGGAGTTTGCTGTTTTCTGTGCCCTACTTCCTGTTCGTTTGTTTAAAACCCGGCGTCAGGTGCTGGCTTCACTGCTGGAATATTCTGCTTCCGTTTCCCTGCAACCCAGCTGCTTTGTTCCTCACAGATCTTTTGTGTATTTACCAGGAAAGTGCATAACCTTATCTTCAGGTGTTTCTCAGCCACAGCAGTTTCTACCCATGGCTCTGGACATTCTCTGCATAGTAAGTTGCACACAGTGTTATCACAAAACTGTTGACTTGGGAATTTTAACCCTTGGTTCACTCCCATCTGATAAGAACTGTGTTTTCTGAACTGTTGCTGTTTAACCCTTCGTGCATTACCTCTGGTGAGAGCTGTTTATGTACTGGAACCTTTACTGACATATGAACTTGTTGTTGGACTTCACTGAATTAAGCCACAAACTGAGATTAACTTGTTCCTGGACCTCCCTGTGTTTTCTTGCATACCTGGATCGACTCTTCACACACCAGCAGTGTGTAAATCCAGCCACGTTACCTGTGCATCAGACTTACCTTGTGGTCACTTTGTGTGAGGACTCCGTCGTAAGAACTTTACCACCTCGCTATAGAGGTTACAAGGACTTATTATCCGGATTCATATAATGGACTTGTGTATATATATATGGACTCATTGCATGTCACTACGGGTTGTTTGAATATTGTTTTTTTGGGTTTTTGCTGTTTCACAAATACATTATTTGGCATCAAAGAAACCCGTCTCTGATTGTTCATTGCCCCACGCTTCAGAATCCTCGAGTTCCTACAATAGTTTACAGGATATTCCAGCCTAAAAAGAGGATTTGCTGGGGCAATGACGGAGACACGGGCAGACAAATTGTTCACCATAGTTAACCCTTGGCAGCAGGAGGGGCGGCTGCACACAATCAGATTTGAGACTTGGAGTCTCGGGTTAACCACAATGCACAGGGGTTTGGTCAGGCTCTCCAAGATCTACGTTCTAGGTTAGGAGTCCTGGAGGCCTTACCTACTGAGCCTACTCATCCACCGTTGCCCAATTGCCTCCATTCCGTTTAAATGTGACCGAAGTCAATTCCGTGGGTTTTTTAATCAATGTATATTATTTTTTGATGTACTGTCTCCTATACCGGTCTGATAGATCTAAGGTTCTATGATTTAGTTGTTTCATCCGGCACTGGCTTGGCAAATCCTATGGTTGAAGTCATGATACCCGTCTAAATAATTTGGCAATTTTCTGGCAGCCATGGCGAATTTCGACGACCCAACCGCCGTGCTACCGCTGAATCTGCCTTGCTTTCCTTAAGCCAGGGGAAACGGTAGTCATAGAAATGTTCTGAATTTAAAAGGTTGTGGTGGACACCCAGGGGAAAACAATGCTTTTTACCAATCTTTAGAAAAGGTTGTCAAATGCAATCAAAAGGGTGACTACTCGTCAATCTCCACAGGAGTTTGAATTGTTTATACGCACTGTGTACGTATTGATTCCTTTAACTGAACGCAACAAGAAAAATGGGCCCTGTAAATCGCATTACTAATTTACCTCTTCCGTCCAGGAAACCACAGGCAAAAACCCGGAGAGGCTGAGGAGGTCCTATGCAGGTTACTCACTGCAGAGACGTGAGAATAAGAACGCCGCGAACACCGTCTCCTGACGCTTATGTTTCTATTGTGGTCAAACGGACCATTTCCTCATCAATTGTCCAAAAGTCCTAGGCACCCAACAAGGTGTTGGCGGGGAGTAGGGATATGTAACACGACGGAAATCTGAAGTTTCGGAAAAACCCGTTACATCAGATGCGGTTTTTCCCCCAATACTGATGCCACTTCCCCTAAAGATCAAGGGGAGAAATATCACATTGTTTCTCTTCCTATACAGATTCAGTGGGAGGAACAGTGATATCAAGTTCGCCTGATGACTCTGGAGCAGGTGGGAATTTCATGGATTCTTTTTTGCAAGGAACAGGTAAAAGACACAACTGAGCTCACCAATCCTTGGAAACGGTGGATGGTTCCCCATTAGTTTCTGGCCAGTAATCGGAGACAGTGCCTTGGAGTTTAAATGGAACCAGACCATCAAGAAAACTTTCATCATGTTAATATCTTCCCTCAATTTCCTGTAATTTTAGGAATTCCCGGTTCGGTCACAAAATCCAATCACAATTGGGAAACCAAGAGTAACCTTTCTCCCGAAGTGCAGTTTACCATCGCCAACGGGGGCTCCAGTTACCCAGAACTTTGGAAGAGGTGATACAGGTACCTACTCTCCCCTGATTTATCAGAATTCTCAACATTGTGATAAAAAGGAAGGCGATCAACTTCCCCACATAGACCGTAATGACTGCCCCCTAAATTGCTTCCTGGAGCAGCGATTCCTTTCGGCCATGTTTACCCGTTGGCGGCTCCGGAATTAAAACTTCGAGGTAATAATGAGAATTTTGCCAAGGGTTTATCCACCTCTTCTTCACCAGCGGGAGCTCCAATATTCTTGTAAAAGAAGAAGGATGGTACTCTAAGACCCTCATGACACCGGGATTTAATAAGGAACCATTCGTAACAGGTACCCGTTCCCTAATTCCAAATTGTTGGAAAGAGTTCGCCACCAAAGTATTTACCAAAATTAGAATTTGGGGCATATAATTACCGTAACCCCGGAGACAAGGAAGACGCTTTTAGATGCCGGTATGGACATTTTTGAATTTGGTGATCCATTCGGCTCGTAACGCTCCTGCTGTTTTAAATTTAGCCAACGACTTTTCAGGGGATTTTATTGGACCAATAGGGTAATTTACCTTGAATTTAATCTTTTCGACTCCTTAAGAACTTCAGGAACATGTCAAGACCGTATTAGACTTTGAGAATAACTTTGTACATCAAACCGAAAATGTGATTCCATTGTTCTGAAATTCAATTTTTAGGCTATGTTATCTCGCCTCAGGGATTAATATGGAGCCAGCAAGATCCAGAATCTTGGACTGGCCGTACCAGGAAACATAAGGAGGTACAACGATCTTGCTTTCTAACTTTTATAGGGGTTTTTTTCCGAAATTTTTCAGAAATTGTCCGTCCATCACTCTCCTCACCAAGAAGGGGAAAAGTTTGAATGGTCTTCCAAGCTCAGGAAAGCCTTGATCGCCTGAAGGGTTGTTTTAACGGCTCCAAAATTGATCATCCGGATCCTGCACACCTTTTTCGTGGGGGGCGCTCGACGTGCATTGGGGATCCTCTCACAACGTACCGGAGACAAAGTTTGCTGCCCCGTGTGCCTTTTTTCTCTCGAGGTTATCTTCTGGAACGAACTATGATGTGGCAGTAAGGAAACTTTTGGCAATTAATTTCTGCCTTTAAGGAATGGAACACCATTTGCAGGGGGCAACTCGCAGGTAGTTATTCACGGATCATCGCAATTTGGAATTCCTTAAGTCTGCCAGGTTCTTTCTCCTCGAAAGCTAGTGGGTTTGTTCTTGAACCATTTTAAATTTTTTATTATTTCGTACCGCCCAGGTTCACGTAAGGGGGAAAAGACGCATATCCCGAATCCATACCGTGGATTCCGGCCTGGGACCCCGTCAAGACCATTTGTCGAGCCAATTTTCGTTGGAGTGCCCGGAACCGGGACTTGGGAGGAGCAAGGGCCTAACGGGACGTATTTCTTGCACCCCCTGACAATGTGAATCTTGTCCTTCGAAGGGTTTTGTGGCTTGAGTCGATGTAATATGCCCAGAGGCTGTAAACTTCGATTCTCAAATTTCCAGACCAATTGGTGGTCATGGGGGTACAGAAGCGCGGAATTGTTAACTCGTTTTTTTTGGTGGCCTACCTCTTGAAGGATGGATGCTATGTCCGCCTTGTGAAGTTTTGCCCGGTACAAGGTTCCTCCATTTCACCTAGGTCTTCTTAAACCGCTACCTGTCCGTCTCCCCTTGGGGGTCTATTTCGATGGACTTTATTGTGGAGTTCCCACCTCTGGTGGTAAAAAAAATTTTGGTGGTATAGATCGTTTAACGAAAGCTGCCATTCATTCCGGTGCGGTCTTCCCTCAGTAAGAGACAGTAGATCTAGTTACCAGAAACATTTTTCCGGCTGCATGGGTACCAAGCATCATTTCTGACCGGAATACAATTTACCTCTGATTTTGGAAAGGATTTTTGTTCTGGCTCCACATTAATGTTTGCTTGTCTTTCATACCATCCCAGACCAACGGGCAGACCGAACGGACAAACAAACCTTTGGAGCAATATCTTCCTGTTACGTCGTATTTCAGGACGATTGCTGAAGCACTTCCTCTGCGAATTTCGTACAACAACTCCCAAACATTCCACAAGGTAACGCTTTTTTTTCCAACCTGGGTTATATCCAAGGATTTTTGCCTAGGTCTCGGTTACGATTTCGGTACCAGGGGGTTGAAGACAGAGTGGGGCGTTGCAACGAATCTAAGTTTTGAAGGACTCCCCCGACCCAGCACGGAGCAACAAAAAGTCGGCGATAATTCCGGAAACCACACCTATGTAAAGGGAGGAGACTCGTTTGGTTGTCCACCAAGAATCTAAAAAATTGGGGTTTCCTTGCAGAAACTGGGACAGAAATTCTCGGTCCCATTCAAAGATCCTGGGATTTGAGCTCTGTTGCTGCGGTTGAAGCTACCAGGACTTAAAGGTCACCCAGTATTCAGTTCCTTTTAAAACCAGTCCCCCCTAACACTTTCAGGGAATCGTACCTCCCCTCCACCAGTGTTGGTTGAGGCGAAGAACAATTCGTGGTACAGGATATTTTATTCGAGACTTCAAAAACCGGCTTCAGTATCAGTTGATGGCAAGGTACCCCTAAAATGATTTCTTGGGAACCAGTGTAACATCCTGCACCTTAAGATTGCTCAGTTTCATCGGAGATACCCGGACAGGCCTGGTCCAGGACCGTCCGGAGGCCGTTTTAGGGGGGATAAGTCAGTATTCCGGGTTTTTAGGTAACTTTGTCAAGATTTTGCCCTTTGTTAAAAGGATTTGCTGTTTCTGTGCCCACTTCCTGTTCGTTTGTTTAAAACCCGGCTCAGGTGCTGGCTTCACTGCTGGAATATTCTGCTTCCGTTTCCCTGCAACCCACTCTTTGTCCCACAGATTTTTGTGATTTACCAGGAAAGTGCATAACCTATCTTCAGGGTTTTCAGCCACAGCATTTTACCCATGGCTCGGAAATCTCTGCATAGTAAGTTGCACATACTTGTTTATCACTAAAAGTTGACTTGGAATTTAACCCTGTTACTCCACTGAAAGAACGTGTTTCGGAACGTTTGCTGTTTAACCCTTCGTGCATTACCCTGGTGGGGAGCTGTTGGAAATGTTACGGAACTTACTGCATAGAATTGGTTGGGGATTCCTGAATTAAGCCACAACTGAGATTAACTTGTTCCTGGACCTCCCTGTGTTTTCTCATACCGGACGACTCTTCACACCACACTGGAAACCACCCGTTACTGTGCATCAGACTTACCTTGGGTCACATTGTGTGAGGACTCCGTCGTAAAACTTTTCCACCCTCTTTAGAGGTTCAAGGACTTATATACCGGATTCTAAACGGAC
>JARQOD010000009.1:64390041-64429056 GCA_033576555.1 Oophaga sylvatica | reverse complement strand
TGTCATGTTCAGGACAAAATTTTAAAAAGGCCCTTTTTGGGAATTTACTCCCGGCATTTAAAATAGCGCAGTCATAGCCTAGGGGGGAAGGATCAGATTTACTTTCGCTAAACACATCGAAAAATAAAAAAAAAAGTCAGGAACACCGACCTGGGGGGGAAAAAAACAGGGTTTGGGGTTTAACACATTGGCCCCCAAAACGGTTTAAAGCAAACAGTTCCCCAACCCAAAAAAGGGGAAATGAGACGAACCCCAAGGGGAAAACCCCCCCACCGATAAGCATAATTTTTTAAGAACCAAAAATTTGCAGCATCCGGTACGGTTTTCAACCCTCATTACCCCCGAGTAAAAAAAGGGGTTTATTCTCACCAAAAGGGGGGGTAAATCATCCCCAGTAGGGGAAAGACTTCGGGGGGGAAAGGGAAACCCACAACGTTTAGCAAACAAATCCATCAGTTAATAGCTGCTCCAGAACAAAAAAGCCGAGCGAAAAAGGACAGAGAGCATATCAGAGAAAATTTAAAAAAAAAAACTTAGTCAAAACATACCCAAGCCAACTAGCGTGCAAAATCTTCCCCGTTAGGGCAACGGAAATAGATGAGGGCACACCAAGTAAAACATAACCCATTGCGCTTTCGAAACTCATGACGCTGTGCCCCGACACCACTCTATCACACTGCATGGGTTCAGAAGCTGTTCACAAGGCAACACCATTCCACGCATACTTCTCCTCACGCAAACGTCTGTCAATTTGAATCGCTAATGACATAGAATCATTGAGACCAGAGGGGACAGGGAATCCCACCATAACATCCTTTACATTATCTGACAGACCCTTCCGGAAAAGGGCGCCAAAGCGTCGTCATTTCCATTTGGTCAGGACTGCCCACCTACGGAATCTCTGACAGTATAACTCAGCGTCATCAAGCCCCTGATTTAATGCCAACAAGGCTTTTTTCAGCTTGATCAGTGACATTAGGCTCATCGTACAATAACCCCAAAGCCTGAAAAAATGCATCAACATCATTCAAAACAGGATCCCCAGGTATCCGGGAAAAACCCCAATCCTGAGGATCGCCGCGCAGGAGAGAGAATGATAATTTGAACCTGCTGCGCTGCGTTTCCTGAGGACTTAGATTTTAAGGCAAAAAACAATTTACAATTATTTTTGAAATTCTGAAACTTTGCTCGATCCCCTAAAAACAAATCTGGCATGGGGATCCTAGGTTCCACAACAGGCAACCTAGCAAGATATGCAGCAATACTCTGAACCTCAGTGGCAAGCTGACCCACACGGCCCAGACAATGTGCAAACTCCATTGGGAGAAAAGATCCTCCCCAGCACCCCGAGATACAAGGGAAAAAAAATGCAACAAACAGAAAAATATCTCTGACAACTCTGACAACCTTTTTTCTTTCACAATATTTTTTTCCCTTCTGTGAGTACCATACAATTTTCAATTTTTAGGCCGGTGATACTGTTATTTTCGGTAGCTGAGGAGTGCAGGTAAAAAAGGCAATACACCAGAGCAGTTGGAATCTATGAGATTGCAGTACCCTGACTAACCACCGCAACTAGAGGCAGCCGTGGAGATTCCTACGTTGGTCCTAGACGCCTCGTCACAGCCTAGAAACTAACTACACCTAAAATAGAAATAGGAAAGCTAAACTGCCCCGCAGCAGAACCCCAAAGATAATAGAAAGCCCCCAAACATGTAATGGCGGTTAGACAAGAGGAAATACTGACACAGAAAGAAAACAGTATGAGCAAACGCTGGGGCCCAAACATCTAAATGAAAAGGATAGGAAGGGTACTTACTGCAATCCCAGAAAACCCTGAAAAGCACCAACTCTACTAATTTCAAAATCACCTGAGATCACACGACCTCTACCCCTAAATTAGTTCTCTGGTGTAACAAAATCAAAACAGCAGCCACTGAAAAAACTGGAAAAAGCAAAAGTACAAAACTCAGTGACTGAACCAAACTGAGAGGGCAAAAGCCCCGGAGGGGACCCTGAAGGCCCCCACAGAAGTGCAGGACAAAATGCAAAAATATAGCACAAACACAAAAGAAGAAAATGTCTTATCTGATAGCAGGAGATGCAGACACGACACAGCAGGCTACAAGGGAAACTGGAAAGAAGGATTCAGACCAGAACAATTGATCACCGGCAACCCTGATGGGAAAATGACTCCCTTATATAAGACCAGTCAGTAATACCTGATTCCCAGTCCTCACAATCTTCACTAGCACCGCTTGTAACCACCAGAGGGAGCCTCTGCTCAGAACTCATCTCAAACCCATTCACAACAATTTATGATGCAATAAACCTAAAGACTTTTTGCATAAGAAAGTGTCTCCTGAATTACCTCTGAAGCAGCCGAGTGAGTTGAAACCTTACAATTGGTGGATGGAATGCTGGCAACGACCCAAGGAGCACATGTTCCAGGACTGGGAATCAGGAACCAGAGGAGGAACGGACGGTCTGTGAAAACCGTGAGTGTGACCAGTGGTCACGAATAAACTGTGTTGATGTTTATGGGGTGCCTCTGATATGAGGTATTTGAAGAAACTGTTAAGCAGTGGTGACAGACAGGAGTCTGTGTTATGTGACCGGGGTCATTGAGAAGTAACCAAAAAGCATGCTGAGAGGATACCTCAGAGGAGGTGTCCAGAAACCTGCGTGGCCAACAGGTAACAGACAGGAGTCTGTGGTGTACTGACGGGTCAGTGAGACTGTTTTTTCCTTTGTGGGATGCCTCTCTGAGAGAGGAGGTGTCCGGAAATCTCTGTGGCCAAGAGTGACAGACAGGAGTCTGTGGTGTGCTGACGGGTCAGTGAGAAAGACTGTATTTTTGTGTTTGTTGGGTACCTCTGAGGCTGAGGTCTCCAGGAACCTGTGTGGCTGACGCCAACAGGGGACGGTCTTGACAACCGTGCTAGGCTGGTCGGGATCAGTGAGAAGAATCAGTGAGAAACTATTTTTTTTTTTTTGGTGTTTTTTTTCTCTGGAACACATGTGAGGTGTGTGCTGTGGCTCATCGGAGTCCACGAAGGTGACAAGCGGCTGGCTGTGACTCGTGGGGTCACGAAGGTGACAAGCGGCAAGACAGCGCAGCGTGCAGAAACTTGTGGTAGCAGGAGCTACAGTGACTTGCAGCAAGAGGTTCTGCAGCAGCAAGAGCTGCAGTGGCAGCAGCAGCTTGTGCGCGGCAGCCGGAGGTGCTGGCGGGTGGTGGCAGTACCAGCAGGAGCTGGTGAGGTACCATAAGGACATCAGGTCCAGAGTGGGTGACCTCTTAAAGTGACGATACCAGCCCCGAGAGACATAAGGGTCTGTGCGGACTGGGGCCTGTAAGAGCCGTGATGTGTACCCCAGTGTTGGGTGGTGTCCCTAGAGGGGGAGGAGTCCCAAAAGGGGGGCGGCAACCCAAAACAGGGATGGTTACCCAAAAGGGGGCGGAGTCCCAAAAGGGGGCGGTATCCCAAATTGGGGTGGCGGTAGGAAAAGAGGTGGCGATGATTAAGCTGAAGGACGGTTGCCAGGTTCAGGGTCCGAACAGCGCATGTCCAGGATGTTGTACTGACTTTCCATCTGACAAGGTGTAAGGTTCTGTGTATCTGTTTCTGAAACTCAGTTTGTTCGTCGGCCATTTTGCTTTCTGTTTTGCTGCAGCTATCTTGCCCTCAGTCAAAATGGAGTTTTCCAGCTTGCATGTTCCCGCCCTGATTCTCTCCGTTTGCTTCTTAAACAGCCACAGCTGAGCAATCAGTGCTTCAGAATCTAGCCTGCAGTGAACCTGTGTTCTGACTCCTGAAGCCTTGGACCTTGTACTCCAGCCATTCCTACTGAGGAACTCTGAAGCACTTGTGGACTCTGAACTCTGCTCTTGAGAGCCTCACGTTTGCATGGACTTGCGGTAACAGAGAAGAAGATCTGAATCTGTTGTGGAGAGTTATTGCTGAGCTTAGATTACTCTGGCCTGCTGTGTCTCCTGCTTCTGTGTTTGCAACCTGTGTGTTTATTTTTGCCAATTTGTATGAAGCAATACAAGACTTTCTTTATCAACCTGTGTCTCAAGTATTTTCATCGCACCCAAGCACAAGACGCTATATGAACTGTACCACATACATTACAAGATTCTGAAGCCAAACGTTAGTGTCTGCTGGGTCTGGAAAGGCTTGTCTGCTGTACTGTGGATATCGGATGTCCGGTTGTACTTTCTGTGATGACAGTGGTTGTGACTTCTCACAACCATTCCAGATGTCTGGTTGAAAGCTTTCTGTGATGATAGTGGTTGTGACTTCTCACAACCATTCCAGGTGAGCAGTTCCCTTAAAGTTTTTTCTTTCTTCAGTGTTGCCACAGGTGAACACTATTGTTTTCTTTTTTTCTCCTCTTCTTCCAGTATCCTGTCTTAAAAGATCTGGAAAATGGAGGCCCGCATAAAGGAACTTTGCGGAGTGACTGATAATATCCTTGCAGATTTGCAGAATATAAAGACCCGTTTTACAAATCTTCAGGACCTAAATAATCACAATTTGCAAGTGGTTGGACAGACTACCCAGGATTTGCGAGCCAGGATTGAGGTTCTGGAGGGGCGAGTCCAGGCTCCTGCCGTGGCCCCGAGTTCTGGGATTCCCAAGTTGCCCCCTTTTCGTTTTGGTGGTGAACGTGAAAAATTCAGGGGATTTGTTAATCAATGCAATCTTTTTTTTTCTGCACATGCTTCACAATTTCCTACTGAACGATCTAACTTGCTTACTATAATTATGTTGCTTACCAACAAGGCTTTGATGTGGGCAAACCCTCTGATTGAGACTGAGGATGATTGTTTGAATCACCTTGATGATTTTATTTCAGCCATGGGGCAGGTGTTTGATGACCCCAATCGAGGTGCAACAGCTGAAGCAGCCATGTTAGCTTTGCGCCAAGGTAAGCACTCGGTAGCTGAATATGCCTTGGATTTCAGGAGATGGGCCCTTGATACCACCTGGGACAATTCCGCCAAAAAATCTATTTTTCGAAAGGGGTTATCCCCACTGATTAAGGATGAACTTGCTCGTGCCGACCCTCCCACTGCGTTAGGTGACTTTATTAACTACTGCATCCGTATTGATACTCGTTTAACTGAACGCAGGCAAGAGAGATGGTTCGAAAGCAATCGTACTAACCTTTTCCTACCTTCCTCTCCAGCTAAGGAACCTTTGAATAGGATTACACGGGAACCTGAACCTGAACCCATGCAGGTAGACTCTTTACTACGACGGGTTAGTGATGCACGCAAGGAACATCGTTTTAAGGAGAATCTATGTTTTTATTGTGGTAAGTCAGGGCACTTTATTATTAACTGCCCCAGCCGTTCTCGCAAGACTACTGCAGCACTCATTCATTGTGAGTGTTGCGAGAGGGGATCTGTCAGGTCCGAGCCTCAGGCTCCAGAGAGATCTGCAGCAACAGATCTTGATTTCTCTGACTTAAACTCCGTTACCTCTGAGGACGTTGACTGTGTAAATGCTGCCATCTTTCAAGTTTCCTCAGCGGTGTCCCAGCTGAGTTGTAAAAAAATCAATTCTCACTGTTTTCTTTCCATCAAACTCTGGGTTGACTCAGCCTGGGTGTCTAGCTCTGCTATGATCGACTCAGGTGCAAGTGGAAATTTTATGGATGTCTCCTTTGCTCTGAAACAGGGAATACGTTCAGTGAAGAAGGCTACTCCAGTACAGATGGAAACTGTGGATGGCTCCCTGCTGACCTCTGGACCAGTGGATCAGGAAACAGAGCCTTTAAAGGTTCTTATGGGTAAAGATCATCAAGAGAAACTGTCCTTTATGCTTATCTCTTCTCCTCACTTTCCCATTATTCTAGGGCTACCATGGCTGCAGGCTCAGAATCCTACCATTAACTGGGAGACCAAGGAATTACACTTTCCAGAGAAACAGATGAGTCCAAAAATTTCAGCTTGCTCTGTTCCTAAAGGAACCATGTCAGTCCCTGAACTACCAGCTGTATACCAGGACTATGTGGATTTATGTGACAAGAAGAACGCTGACCAGCTTCCTCCTCACCGTCCATATGATTGTCCAATTGAATTATTGCCTGGAGCAGAGATACCTTTTGGTAAGATCTACCCCCTGGCGGGGCCCGAGCTGAAGGCTTTAAAAGAGTACATAGACGAAAATCTAGCCAAGGGCTTCATACGCCCCTCTTCATCTCCTGCAGGGGCACCCATATTCTTTGTAAAGAAGAAAGATGGATCCCTGAGACCATGCGTAGACTATAGGGAACTCAATAAGGTTACTATTAGAAACCGTTATCCATTGCCTTTAATCCCTGAGTTATTGGATAGAGTGCGACATGCCAAAATTTTTTCTAAACTAGATCTTCGTGGGGCCTATAACTTAGTCCGTATTAGACCTGGGGATGAATGGAAGACTGCATTCAGGTCACGCTATGGACACTTTGAATATCTAGTTATGCCTTTTGGTCTGAGTACCGCCCCAGCCACTTTCCAACACTTGGTGAATGACATCTTCAGGGATCTCCTGGATACATTCGTGGTAATTTATTTGGATGATATTTTAATTTTTTCTAACTCCACAGAGGAACATCATGGACATGTGAGAATGGTCTTGGAACGTCTAAGACAAAATCATCTTTACATCAAGCTTGAAAAGTGTGAATTCCATAAGACCGAAATTCAATTTCTGGGGTATGTACTGTCTACACAAGGAATTAGTATGGATGGAAGTAAGACCCAAGCCATCAATGATTGGCCAAGTCCTAGAAATGTGAAGGAGGTACAGCGCTTCATCGGGTTTGCAAACTTCTATAGACGTTTCATTAGAAATTTCTCTGAGGTAGTGTCACCTATCACCCAACTTACCCGGAAAGAGTCTAAGTTCTCCTGGACTCCCCAAGCCCAGGAAGCATTTTCCCGTCTAAAAGATAAATTTACCACTGCACCTATCCTAGTACATCCCAACCCAGAGCTTGCCTTCATAATAGAGGTGGATGCTTCAGACTGTGCCGTGGGAGCTATACTCTCTCAGAGAACAGGTGAGAAGAATGTCTTGCATCCCTGTGCCTTCTTTTCCCAGCAGTTGTCTTCGGCTGAGAAGAACTACGATGTGGGCAATAGAGAGTTGTTGGCCATTATTGCCGCCTTCAAAGAATGGAGACACCTTCTTCAAGGAGCTGCACAGCAAATAGTCGTTCTGACAGACCATCGTAATCTTGAGTTTATCAGGTCGGCTAAGTGCCTGACTCCTCGCCAGGCTCGCTGGAATCTTTTCTTAAACCAATTTAATTTTATTATTTCTTATAGACCAGGATCGCGCAATGGAAAGGCTGATGCACTCTCTAGGATTTACTCAGCAGAGACACGTCCAATTACTCCTCCTAAGACTATTCTTCCTGACTCTAGATTCCTAGGAGTGATTCATCATCAAGACCTAATTAAAGACATCAAGGAAGCATACCATGTGGATTCTTTTTTGGCTCAACCCCCAAGGGACGTAAGTCTTGTCTTTAAGAATGGTGTGTGGATTCTGGGACAACGTCTGTATATACCTGAAACAGTCAGATTGAGAGTATTGCAACTCATTCACGATTCCAAAATAGCTGGGCATAGAGGAATTCTAAAGACACAGGAATTTCTTTCTCGTTTCTTTTGGTGGCCCACTTGTAGGAAGGATGTTTTGGACTATGTCACTTCGTGTGAGGTTTGTGCAAGATGCAAAACACCTCGCTCTTCACCAACTGGTCTGTTACAGCCTCTTCCCACCCCGTCCCGCCCGTGGGGATCCATTTCTATGGACTTCATTGTGGAATTACCAACCTCTCAAGGGAAGAACACTATTCTAGTGGTGGTTGACCGTCTAACAAAGGCAGCTCATTTTATCCCTTGTGTCGGCTTACCCACTGCAAAACAGACATCAGATTTGATGATTAAAGATGTGTTTCGCTTACATGGAGTACCGGATGAGGTTATTTCGGATCGAGGGGTGCAATTCACTTCTAGGTTTTGGCAAAATTTCTGTGCAGCATTGGACATTAAAGTAAACCTTTCTTCTGCTTTTCATCCCCAGACTAATGGACAAACCGAACGAACCAATCAAACCCTGGAGCAGTATCTCCGCTGCTTTATCTGCCACCTACAGGATGATTGGGTGGATCTACTTCCATTGGCTGAGTTCTCTTACAACAACTCTCAGAGTGCCTCCACTAAACAGTCTCCTTTTTACTCTAATCTAGGTTATCATCCTAACATTCTACCACGATTTCCCATAGAGACGCCTTTGCCAGCAGTGGCTGAAAGAGTCACGACTTTACAGAAGAATATGGATCTTCTAAAGGAGAATCTGGAATCGGCTCAGGAAAGGTACAAGAAGGCAGCAGATAAATTTCGTAAACCTGCACCAGCTTTTAAGGTAGGAGACCTGGTCTGGCTGTCAACCAGAAATCTTAAGTTAAGGATTCCATCGTCTAAGTTGGGACATAAGTACATTGGACCCTATAAAATCAGTAAAATTATAAGTGCCGTTGCTTGTCGTCTTCAATTGCCCAGAACTATGAGAATCCACCCTGTCTTTCATGTATCCCTACTAAAGGCTGCGACACCCAATACGTTTCCTGGACGTTCTTCTCCTTGCCCTGACCCAGTGCTAGTCGATGGTCAGGAGGAATTTGTGGTGGAAAGGATTTTAGATTCCAGGTTGTATAGAAATCAGTTACAATATCTGATTAAATGGCAGGGCTACCCAGTGGAGGACAACTCATGGGAGCCAGTCAATAACGTTAATGCTCCTCGCTTGCTCCGTCCGTTTCATCAGAGGTACCCACACAAGCCTGGTCTGAGGTCATCCGGAGGTTGTCCCTAAGGGGGGAGTAATGTAAGGTTCTGTGTATCTGTTTCTGAAACTCAGTTTGTTCGTCGGCCATTTTGCTTTCTGTTTTGCTGCAGCTATCTTGCCCTCAGTCAAAATGGAGTTTTCCAGCTTGCATGTTCCCGCCCTGATTCTCTCCGTTTGCTTCTTAAACAGCCACAGCTGAGCAATCAGTGCTTCAGAATCTAGCCTGCAGTGAACCTGTGTTCTGACTCCTGAAGCCTTGGACCTTGTACTCCAGCCATTCCTACTGAGGAACTCTGAAGCACTTGTGGACTCTGAACTCTGCTCTTGAGAGCCTCACGTTTGCATGGACTTGCGGTAACAGAGAAGAAGATCTGAATCTGTTGTGGAGAGTTATTGCTGAGCTTAGATTACTCTGGCCTGCTGTGTCTCCTGCTTCTGTGTTTGCAACCTGTGTGTTTATTTTTGCCAATTTGTATGAAGCAATACAAGACTTTCTTTATCAACCTGTGTCTCAAGTATTTTCATCGCACCCAAGCAGAAGACGCTATATGAACTGTACCACATACATTACACAAGGTGTCAGGGAGCTGTTCTGTAGAAGTCAATGGAGAGTGTGTGATTGGACTTCTGGACTCAGGGAGCCAGGTGACACTGGTGAGCGCCACACTCCCTGTCTATCTGATTCCCGGAAGGAAGATGGAAGTCCACTGCGGACATGGAGTCTCTAGGGATTATCCGGTGTCCAGGGTAATCATTGAGACGTCCACTATTATTGCTACCCATGATGTCCCTGTAGTCCCGGACTTACCATACCCTGTAGTAATTGGCCAGGACTTTAAACGGTTTTGGGATTTGTGGGAGGAAAGAGGAGTGCTTGATTGCTCAGAAGGGAGCAAGAATGACCCTAAGGGAGTCTCACCACAGCAGGCTGCTGTAGTGGGTCCTGATGGTGTGATGTGTGAAAAGAAGGTAACACCTAATATCGATAGTCTAGAGTTCCAGGTGACCAGAAGAAAGTGTGGGTCAGACCAACTCGGGGACTTGGACGTGACAAGACTTGTGACCGTGAGAAACGGTACAGCTCCAGAAAAGGGGGCAGAGACCTGTCTAAGTGGGGACGTGCAGTTCCAGGATGACAGGGGGAGTGGGAGTGACTCCTATGCAGACTGTGACTCGACTGCAAGGGAAAGCGAGTGCAGTAACGTGGAGCCGAGTAAAAATGGCCGATCTTCCTCTTGCCGCAGGGGCCGTGGAAAAATGGGACAGGCTACATCCTCTAAGAAGCAAAATGATGAGGAAGAGTCAGGGTCAGGTACCGGTCAGGTGACTGTCCTTAATGAGGAGATAAAGCTGTGTAAAGAAACAGTGGAAGAGGCAGTCGAGCAGGAAAGGGTCCTGAGACGAATGATTGAGCACAAAGTGGAGGAGCTGGAGAAGGAAGTCTCTAAGCTCAGAAATCATCTGTCAGCGTGTAAGAGTATGAACAAGGCTCTATGGAAAGAGACGGAGGTGCTCAGAGAGGCCCAAGAGAAACATCAGCAGGAGTGTCGCTGCTTGGCAGAAGAGCGAGATGAAGTTCTCCGAGAGCTCAAGATAGAGGAGGAGACTAGTGCCCAGCTCCAGAAATCTACGGGAGAAGAAATCCAGCAGGAGAAGTGCCATGCAGATGGTCACACAAAGGAGATCGAGGTCTTGGAAAACCGTACTAACGCTCAGGACGAGGAGGTCCAACAGTCTGTCCAAGAAGGTGACGGGTCGGTTTTCAAGTGTATAATAGAGGTACCCGAAGACATGCAAGAAGCTTGTGCCAGTGAGGATGTGCATGAGACCTTTAGAAAAGCGGTAGAAGCATGCAGTGTGAACTGGGTGCCAGAGATGAAACAGTTAGTCATACTGTCGACTAGGGAAGTCACAATGAAGCGGGTGGCTATCCTGAGGGACATGCACCTACATTGTCTCCGCACAAAGCAAATGATCCTGTTGAGAAATCACGAAGCCACTCGACGTCTGGAGCTAATAAGAAAGACTCAAAATCAGCTTGGCTTGATGGAAGACATCGTTCAAGTGCCCAGAGGTCTGGTGAAGAAGGTCATCGGAAGACTCGGGAAAGTGATGCAGGAGATGGTAAATAAGTCCGGTGTGACGAGAGTCAGGATTCCGGCTGATGACGAAGTCCAGGTCGTGGGTGAAGACGGGATGGTTCCGTTCCTCGTTGTCGGATCCAGGGAGAGCCTTGGGAATATCCGGATGCTCCTGGAGTATCGTGTGTCGTACCTGAGAGAAGTAGAGCAGCTACGACTTGAGAGGGAGCAGGTCAACAGAAACCTACGGGAAATGGAAAGAAGATGGTCGCCACCTTCAACCCGTGGTATTGAGAGGCGAAGAGGTTCGCTTAAGACGAGAAGTCCTCAAGCTGGAGATAATACAGGAAATAGGTCGCCTGATGGAAGAGGTAGAAATAGTGATGCCTCAGTTAGCTCAGTGATGAGTGACCTAAGCAGGAGAACCTGTAGTGGACGAAATGAAAAGGACTCAGACCAGACAGGACGTATGGGTGCAAGTGAATTGCGACGCCATACTGACCGCTGGGGATGTGGGTGGTCTGACAGGGGGGCGTCAGCAACAGATGTGACAGAGTCGGAGGACAGACGCCTACCAAAGAGATTAGTAGCAGGGTCCGACTTAGAGAGACGGTTTGACTGGCAGAGACGACCGAGAAGGATCTCTGGTCGGGTAAAAAGTGTTCAACCCCACAAGTTTGAACAGAGGGGGGAGGTATGTGGTGTAATGACCCCTGATGCAGCTAGGGGGCACTGTGTATGGCCCTCGGGATATGCATGGAGGCATGTGATGGATGGACGTTATGTATCGCAGAGGTGGGTGGCCCTGTGATGGAAGCCTGAGCATGTTTTGGTCAGCAGATCTACTGCTGAGAGTTTTGCTATACATTGGGAGGCTTCCAGGTGACTTGGAGAGCTGGGCGGGTCCAGTCACCTACAAACCCACCCAAGGGGCTTGTGTCTAAATACCTGGGATAAAACCTGTATGTAATGGTGTAGCTAAAGGACCTGTGGTGAGGTCATGACCATGTGACATAACCATGTGATTCCTGACCTCACCTGTGGGTGGAGTTACACCTATGTAATGGAGTGTGTTTTGCACCTGTGAGAGAGTGGGTGGGAGTCTGCCAGTGTGGACAGGCTTCCATGTGTCCAAGGCAGGACATTACAGAGAGGTCTCTGTGACTGAAGAGAGAGGCTCCAGGCAGGAGCTGAAGCATTGAAGAGTGTATTGTATGTTACCATATGGTTTATGATGCAATAAACCTAAAGACTTTTTGCATAAGAAAGTGTCTCCTGAATTACCTCTGAAGCAGCCGAGTGAGTTGAAACCTTACAATAGATATACTTTTGAGCTTTAAAAAGTCCAGTTTTTCTCCTTTTTTATAATGATAAATGTGTATACATTGAATATTGTTATTTCGTTACACTTTGTTGCTTTTTATGTTGCGATTGTTTTTCACTTCATTCATGTTTCTTATTTAACCCTTAGATGCCCCAAACTTCTCTTAGCAACAGGCTGACTGGACATCAATACATCTGAAGGAAGACGGAGCTGCGCCCAGTGTTACTTCTCGCAGGGTACAAGATATTATAACTGGTATGAAACTGGAATTGCTTATATCATTTCTCATTATGATCTCTATTTAATGTGTTTATCCAGCAAATACGGTAATTTGCATTTCAAAAGGCAACAAAATTCTCAGTATCTTCAATTTTCAACAAAAATACATTATTTACAAGAACTCTCGCTTATCGCAATCTCAGCAACCCCTGGTGAAGTGCTCATTTAAGCCCCCGTCACACTAAGCGAGATTGTGACGCAACAGCGACCTAGCCAGCGATCTCGCTTAGTGTGAAACGCAGCGACGACCAGCCCCCTGCTGGGTATCGCTGATCGTCGCTGAATGTCCTGGACCATTTTTTCATCTTTGGTCTCCCGCTGGCCAGCGCGCATCGCTGCGTGTGACAACGGGAGACCAACGATCAGGGAGCTGGTATTAAATGCACATATCGGGTAACTAAGCACCGCGCGGCACCTAGTTATCAGATATGTACCCTGGTTACCAGCTCCCAGCTTCTGCAGTAAAGCGCTGAGAGCCGGTATCTAGGGTACATATCGGGTAACTAGGTGCCGTGCGGTGCTTAGTTACGCTATGTGTACATTGGATACCAGCGTGCTCGCTGGTCCTGATCGCTGGTGAGTCTGCCCATGTGACAGCTCACCTGCGATCAGCTAACAATGTCCCAGCGATCCCATCCACGTCGTATCGTTGGTGGGATCGCTGGGACATTGAAGAGTGTGACGGGACCCTTACACAAGTGGTTTGCTAAATATTGATTAGTATTTAGTAGACTGTAGAGGGGTCTCACCTCTGAGACCACTAGTTATCAATTAGGAAATATGTCAGGCAGAACAACAAATGAGAATATATTTACACCCGGTCATTTTGTAGCTGTTTTTCTTTTACTGCAATATGCATAAAAATTGCAGCAAAAGAACTTATGAAGACAAGTATGTTGCAGCTATCGACCTCACTGCCAAACAGACACATATAGGTGGGGATTGGTTTGTTGGGACATGCAAGTGGTCTTATTAAGAGGTCTGTGAAATGCCACATCGAGATTTAGCGGTGACTGCTCGTTCATTCTCGATGGGAGTGCCTGAGATGGCCAACAGGGCAGTCCCATAGAGAATGAAGAGAGTGGTGGTTGTGCATGCTCCATTCTGATGGAGCACCTCAGAGGACGATCTTGGTATCTACATTTGAATAGTAAAGATGAATAACATTCAGTTGAATTGGAATAGTTTTACAAGCAACTCTGTCTGCACATAGCCTTATAGAGGAGGTGATCTTTCGTCCTTGTAAAAGCCTTCTGCCCTATTTAGACAAGGACTGTTTTCATGAGACAAGCCTCTAAGGGTATGTGCACATGGTATCTTTTTCAAGAGAGCTAACCAGACAAGTTTTTTTTTAAGAGGATGACACTTCTGGAAACACCAGTGTTTGTTTTTTTTTACTGAAAAGTCATTTTTTAGTGCTTTTTGGATGTTTTTGGCCACTAACATTTTTTGAACATTTTTCAAGTGTATTGGGGCCATCTTTTTTACTGGTGTTTTCATTTTTAACTCCATTCAACAATGTAGAAAGTGCTAACTAAAACGTTTGCGAAACTCTCAAACAGCGTATGTTTGGAGTCTTCTCAGTGCCTTGTTTTGTTAATTATAAAGTCATCAAAGCAGGAGACTCCTGAAGATTGGTCAGGTCACTTTTTTTTAACTGCTTAGCATCTTTGGAAACCTGAAATGATTTGAAGGCCGAAAATATGAACAGCAAGTTGTTTTTACATAGAAATGCATATGTTCATTTTTAGGGTATGTTTAGTTCTTTTTCAGGCAGGTATCTAAGCGGTATATGAACCTATAAATAATAAAAAATATTTGTCCAAAAGAAATATAATTTTATTAATTACAATACAGAAAAGCAAAAGGAAATTTATAAAAAAAAAACTAACACCCCATAAAACCCCAAAAGATCAACAGTGTGGCAAGAGGTGAATCACATTATGGCAACCAAATATGAAAGAAAACATGATGACTTCATAAAGTAAAACAAGAGGGGGAGGTGAGAAAATTGTAGACAGCCACACAGGATAATAAATATATTTCAGGGAGTCAAAGACAAAATTGACTAGAGGGAATTATAAACACTTTGTTTCTCAGATGACTCCCAAAAAAGTATAACAAAGAAAATCCCCAATCATTAAAGTGCATTATTGCAGGTACGCCTTACCCATCAGCAGACACAATAGCCAATGTACCAAAGTAACAGACAAACTGTCCATTACCTCAGCGCATTTCGCGTTAGCTTCATCTGGGGTGCTTTCTGAGCAGACCCACCTGACAAAGACATCGTTTGCACATACCCTTTGAAATCCACGTATACTGCAACATTGTAGTGCTGTTGTATGTCTCAACATGGTAGTATGTCATCTAGAAGCAATGCCTTTAGGAAATGTTTCCCGCCTAATGGACGCCATGATTTTTTTTCAGTTTAGTTTTTTTCTGATGCATTGTGTGGTACTATATAAAATCAGACACAGTGGTACAAACCAACACAGATTCATAGTCCAGTCTAGTAGCAAGAACAGTTAATGGTCCCTTTGCAGCCCAATAATGTGTTTGTGACAGAAGCTGTTTGCTGATTTGGAGGTGGTAGTGGCCCCCTAACCTCTTGGGGCCCCTGGGCGGCTACATAGGTTGCACCAATGGCATGTCTACCCCTTGCATGGCCATATGTATGGGAACATATAGTTGTGTAGTGCATCTGAGCAATGATTTCAGTAGCAAATGTAAGCTGAGACCATAAGTTTTTGCTCCAATCTGCTAATCCCCATAACATCCACTTAAAATACATCAGTGAACATCCCTGTTGTGAATGTGTTGGAGACGACTTTGGAGCTGAGGCTCCCTCCGGTGGTTGCTGAGGGTATTGAACCAATTAAGGAATGGGTGGCAGGTGGGGCTGACTGGCCTGATATAAGTGAGCTGACCTCCCATGATCCTCGCCGGTAATCAATTGTTGCTTCCAGGTCTTTGTTGGAATTTCAGCTTGCTTTCCTGCTATCATTCAGATAAGTGACTTTCTGTTTTTTTTTTTTTCTGTGGTTGGATATAGGTGGTCGAGATCGTGTGGTTTCAGGTTTTTTGTAATCAGAAGTGCTAGTATTTTTATTAGGGTTTTTCTGGGTTGCAGACAGAATTTCTCTCCTGTACTTTACTTTCTAGACAGATTTGGGCCCCAACATTTGCTCGTTCTATTTTCTGTCTGTGTTCGTGTTTTCCTCTTGTCTAACCGCCATTACATGTTTGGGGGCTTCCTATTTCTTTGGGGGCTTTACTCCGGGGCAGTTAGCTTTCCTCTTTCTATCTTCAGGTGTAGCTATCCGGCTGTGCCAAGGCGTCTAGGATCACCGTAGGTACGCTCCACGGCTACTTCTAGTTGTGCGGTTAGTTTAGGGATCTGCAACCCATTAGGTTCCAGCCTCTCTGGTGTCTTGCTGCTTTGACGGTATTTTGCTCCTGTCCTCCTCAGCTACCAAATCATAACACATCCCTGTATTACTTGATATTTAATGTCACATTTGATAAAGGTGACAAAATTAATGATTGCTTTCACTTAAGTTGTCATGATTTGTAGTGAAAGGTTAGATGGGAGATGTGAAGAAATGCGAAGGTGGATTACATGAGAGATGCAAACTGCTGTAGTGGAAAAAACAACCTGAAGTGTTAAAGAATGATTACTCTGTATCTAATATCAGTGTGATTTTACAAGAAAGCTGAAGGTAGTGGAGTTCATTTCCATCACATCTTCCCGCTCCTTTCTGAGAGAAGATCTGTAGTATGCAGTGACTTGGTGGCAGGAAGTATCACTTCATTAGTCCTTTGCAGGTTTCACTGGAAAGACATCCATGTTTTCAGCTTCGCAAGAAATAGATGTAACTAAGAAAGGGTAAAACTCTGGGTGATATGACTATAAATGAAGCCATTATTTTGGTTAATTGTTAGAAATGCATATGCATCCCCCAGATGCGGTCTGGTTATATTGTGTGGCTGTTAATGCAGTCTTCAGAGCCAATCAGAAGCACACAGCCTTTAAAAGGTTTCCATTAAAGATTCATGAAAGCTTGTACGCTTCTGGGAGACGTGTGTGACTCGATGGTTTACAATAGAGCAAAAAAGCAATCTGTCAACTGCGTGAAAATACTTTTAATAGCCGTATATCGTGAAATAAATTTCATGACGTCTCCTTGGCTGATGAATAACATAATCATTTACAACAACCTGTAGTTATAATTACCATAAAATGGCAAGTAAAATGCCAACACTTTTTTTTTCACCGATCAGGTACTGATTGTAGGGGGAGAAGCACTTTAAAAACATTATATTGAAGACGTCTTGGGGCTACTTCCGTGTGCATAATTGTCAGGACTGCTGAAGCAATGTACATTTGCATCCCAATGGCTGTAGCTTGGCTGCTGATAGTCAGGGATACTGACAATGAAGTTGCAGAGGGGAGGTGGCGCAGGACTAGAGATCTCTAGAGTAGCACCAAACTCACAACAGAAGAAATACAATCTGCTGTGTCTGTGACATCAAACATAAGATTCAGTGTCGGCGAGAAATCAGCAACATGTCAACTGCATTACTTACTAGACTACCTCTTGAAGCTCATCAAGAGAATGCCAAGAGTGTGCAAAGCAGTAATCAAAGCAAAAGGTGGCTACTTTGAAGAACCTAGAATATAAGACATATTTTCAGTTGTTTCACACTTTTTTGTTAAGCATATAATTCCACATGTGTTAATTCATAGTTTTGATCCCTTCAGTGTGAATGTACAATTTTCATAGTCATGAAAATACAGAAAAATCTTTGAATGAGAAGGCGTGTCCAAACTTTTGGTTTGTACTGTGTATGTGTGTGTGTGTGTGTATATATATATATATATATATATATATATATATATATATATATATATATATATATTGTGAGACAGTGAAGGGGTGTGTGCTGGACGGCGTGTATATCTCGCCCAGGTTTCTTAGCTGGGGCGCATAAAATAGGTTGTCAGTGCGGTGTTCATTCCATTCCTATCTGGGACAGGTTTTCAGTGCAACCCGGAGTGAACACAGCTGCTTAATTAGGCAGCCATAAGTACCTGCTTGAGAAGTTCAGAGGAGGCTCTCAGTCTGGATCTGACTACAGACAACGTTGGAGTCTCATGTGAACCTCACGCTGGTAACTACAGATTATATGTGTTATTTTGGGGCCCAGGCTGGTAGAGTCTGGACCCGGATAGAAAGGGAAATTATCTATGTGTAGTGAGTGGCCAGACAGGCCCAGGATTTATGTTTATGTTTGGTTTTGATTACATCATGTTACTGTGGACTTTAATAAAGCTGGTTGCGGCCAGTTTTTAACAGAACTGCTGTCTGTGAATAGAAAAAAAAAAAAAAAACAGCGAGAAGGTTGCAGTCTAAAAGATAACCTTTAATCCATTAGGTTAAAACATAAGTGGCACAGGATTGTCCTGTGCCACTTATGTTTTAACCTAATGGATTAAAGGTTATCTTTTAGACTGCAACCTTCTCGCTGTTTTTTTTTTTTTTTTTTCTCTTCCCAAGTACGTTTGCTTCATGGAACCGTGCTGAGCACCAGCTGTCTAATGAAGATTTCACAGAAGGGTGAGCTGACTATATATTTTTTGTTTCCCATCTGCTGTCTGTGAATGGACTCTTTATGCCACTCCGTCTTCCCAAGACGGCGATTCCCGAGCTATATCCCCTGAAAAGCTTACAGTATATATATATATTATATATATATATATATATACTGGACACATATATATATTGGACACACCTTCTCATTCAAAGATTTTTCTGTATTTTCATGACTATGAAAATTGTACATTCACACTGAAGGGATCAAAACTATGAATGTTAATTCATAACGTGGAATTATATACTTAACAAAAAAGTGTGAAACAACTGAAAATATGTCTTATATTCTAGGTTCTTCAAAGTAGCCACCTTTTGCTTTGGTGACTGCTTTGCACACTCTTGGCATTCTCTTGATGAGCTTCAAGAGGTAGTCATGGGAAATGGTTTTCACTTCACAGGTGTGCCCTGTCAGGTTTAATAAGTGTGATTTCTTGCCTTTATAAATGGGGTTGGGACCATCAGTTGTGTTGTGCAGAAGTCTGGTGGATACACAGCTGATAGTCCTACTGAATAGACTGTTAGAATGTGCATTATGGCAAGAAAAAGCAGCTAAGTAAAGAAAAACGAGTGGCCATCATTACTTTAAGAAATGAAGGTCAGTCAGTCTGAAAAATTGGGAAAACTTGAAAGTGTCCCCAAGTGCAGTTGCAAAAACCATCAAGCTCTACAAAGAAACTGGCTCACATGAGGACCGCCTCAGGAAAGGAAGACCAAGAGTCACCTTTGCTTCTGAGGATAAGTTTATCCGAGTCACCAGCCTCAGAAATCGCAGGTTAACAGCAGCTCAGATTAGAGACCAGGTCAATGCCACACAGAGTTCTAGCAGCAGACACATCTCTACAACAACTGTTAACAGGAGACTTTGTGCAGCAGCCTTCATGGTAAAATAGCTGCTAGGAAACCACTGCTAAGGACAGGCAACAAGCAGAAGAGACTTGTTTGGGCTAAAGAACACAAGGAATGGACATTAGAGCAGTGGAAATCTGTTCTTTGGTCTGATGAGTCCAAATTTGAGATATTTGGTTCCAACCACCGTGTCTTTGTTCAACGCAGAAAAGGTGAAAGGATGGACTCTACATGCCGGGTTCCCACCGTGAAGCATGGGGGAGGAGGTGTGATGGTGTGGGGGTGCTTTGCTGGTGACACTGTTGGGGATTTATTCAAAATTGAAGGCATACTGAACCAGCATGGCTACCACAGCATCTTGCAGCGGCATGCTATTCCATCCGGTTTGCGTTTAGTTGGACCATCATTTATTTTTCAACAGGACAATGACCCCAAACACACCTCCAGGCTGCGTAAGGGCTATTTGACCAAGAAAGAGAGTGATGGGGTGCTACGCCAGATGACCTGGCCTCCACAGTCACCAGACCTGAACCCAATCAAGATGGTTTGGGGTGAGCTGGACCGCAGTGTGAAGGCAAAAGGGCCAACAAGTGCTAAGCATCTCTGGGAACTCCTTCAAGACTGTTGGAAGACCATTTCCAGTGACTACCTCTTGAAGCTCATTAAGAGAATGCCAAGAGTGTGCAAAGCAGTAATCAAAGCTAAAGGTGGCTACTTTGAAGAACCTAGAATATAAGACATATTTTCAGTTGTTTCATACTTTTTTTGTTAAGTATACAATTCCACATGTGTTAATTCATAGTTTTGATGCCTTCAGTGTGAATGTACAATTTTCATAGTCATGAAAATACAGAAAAATCTATGAATGAGAAGGTGTGTCCAAACTTTTGGTCTGTACTGTATATACTCATTATGTTACAGTAGTGTCTGTCAGGGGTGAAGTATATTGGGCTGCACGTGTAAACAGTCAGTTTTTGAATTTGATGTACTGGATACAGAGAAACTGAGCATGTGAGCAACTGTGACTTGAGTGAAATTGTTGCAATGTTGCGGCAATTGAGGCAGATTATCTTCAAAAATAGCAGGCCTTGTGACATGTTCCCGATATGCAGCAAGAATTGTATGGTGTTCCTGGTGTGTGGCAAGCTGTGTGGGGTGTTCACAGTATGCAGTGGGAAATAGAAACAAAGAGTGGTCTAAAGAAGGTCAATTGGTGACCGGGTCATGATGAGTAAAGGCTAGCCTGTGTGATGCGTTCTCACAGAGGAGCAACTGTACTCCCAAGTTACTGAAAAAGTTAATGCTGAACTCCTTCAGAGCTCTTGTGGACTTCATGTCTCACTCTCAACGTGTCAGGTTTCCTTCACTTTCGAAGCCCCTATGACATGGGGCAAACCAATCCATATACTCTCTTTTTACAGACAGAATCTAGAAAAATATTTTTTTAACCTTTGGCAGTAATGAAAAAATGCAATAATCACTTGTAAATAAAATGAAATTACAATATCAAACCAAAATCTGCCCTACAAAATATTTATTTCTGTTTGTTTGTTTGTTTGTTTTTTTAACAGGTTTCACAGAGTTGGAAAAAAAATAATTGCTTTCTATTTCTAGAATAAAGCAGCAATGTTTTCTATGCTGCATATGGATGACATTATATTAAAGATAAGCTGTTGTGAATCATCTCTTCATTGTTACCTGTTTGAGTGTTGCTCCTATAAACAGATGAGATGAGTTGTAAGCTGAGTTGGTAATTGCTTGTTTCATATTGCCTCTACAACATATAACCATATAACATGTCACTTTCCCTTTATATCTTCTGAGGAGCGAGCTGGAGATTAAGCTCTCAGCAACGAGGTTCTGCTAAATAAAATTGATGTGGAAATAAAAAGCTGATGGATAAATAGAAGACAAACTGGGGGTGAGAAAAGATGGTCCAGTCAAAACAACAATTTGGCAGAAATTATGTCAATATCAGGAGTGGATTTAAAAGACATTGGAAATATAAAGGAAAGTCTGGGGATTATTTTTGCCTTTCTAAAAGAAAGGTCCAGTAGAGTAAGATGAAGCAAATAATATCAGAGGAGCAGGACCCTTAATAAATTTGCCTCATGTTTTGAGTGTTAGAAACAGGAATCTACTCTCGATGCTTAACTTAGAAGGAATTATTTTGAGGCATCTCTGACTCTCGACAGCCTTTCTCCAACTTTTGAAATATTTTGCAAAACCACTTGCACAAGAAAATCACAACCTGGAGATTGTTAGGCTCACTAGGTGAGAGAGATCCTCAAAGACCAAGACCTAGGTGGGCACACGAGCCACAGGCATCAGTATAGCAGGCAATTAAGGCACGCAGGAAACAAGTAGCCTAGTTCCTGGAGACCACAGACAGGTAGCCGTGGTCCTAGAGGCCGCAGGCAGACAGGAAACTATGAAGCAGGTAGCAGAGGTTCTGGAAGCTGCAGGCGGCCAAGACTCAGGAACACTAAAACTCTTTATACCAAGGCACAGGTGTGTGGGCCTGGTGGGCTTATATAGGCCCAGGAAGATGATCACATGGGAGCACGCTGTGCTGGGCCACCTGTAAAGCCCGATGTTGGAGTACAAAAAAGTTAAGCGGGCTGGGGTGAAAGGAGCAGAGCCTGGTCCTAGGACAGGTGTATAACAGATATTAGCTTACACTTGACTGTATGCACCCAGCCCCTTTCTTGTGTTGGTATAGGAAATTCCATATGAGTGTAGACTTCTACATTCAGTAGGGATCCCTCACATATCCCATTATAGAATCGATCTTTCCAGTGGTTTCCCTTTAATTCTTACAGCTGGGATGAAGGAAGATCTGGGCCAAGAATATGTATAGACATTATTCCAGATATACAATGTAGAGACTGCCTCATCTATATGAAGTGTTATTCTTTAAGAGTCCCTGCAACTGACGATCTGTCAAGCTGAGCAGAAAACCATTACCGATAAACAGAATAGACAGAGATGTGCTTATCTCCTGTCTGTGCACAGCATCCCAGCAGCGAGGATCTGTCAGTATCCCGTGGACAGCTGTACACGTGTTTGCCTTCGTGCTGCTCTCATTTAGTCAACTGACTCATTTAGCAGAGCCAGACGAGGACAGAGCGGGTGGAAGTATGAGAAGTAGCTGACGAGGCATGACTGTAGTGTAGGGCCTAAATTTAATTTATCTACATTGAGAAAAAGGTTTTTGTGCACAGGAAGAAGTGAGTTTTTTATTTTTTTTAATGCCCGAGATTGTGCTCTGTAAATTTGACCGGTGCCACAAAAAGAGTGAGCACAAAGATGCGGTCTATTGCAGCACACTACTAAAGGATAAGTGCCCCCAAAACCATTCCTCCAGAAGGTCACAGCGAGGGTCAGGAACAAGTGTCCTCCTCTAGCCGAAGCCAGAGGATGTCCAATCTTGCTCCCAGCATCAACCTCGGTTCCCACCAGAGCCCCTTAACAGATTCTGTTTGCACAACAGCTTTCCTGACATAGACTGTGCAGTACAGACTCACCTGGGCTTAGCGCTAGGCAAAGGTAGTATTCAGTCCCAGCCTTGTTGCCTCCAGGGGTGATAGGTCTCTGAGCCATGTAATACCAACTACTATTTCATATGGCATAGGAGAGGGGGGGTCCCATTACAGTATTTCCATTTGGCCAAATGAGACGTTTCCCTTCTCATAAAGTGATGGTATATCTGTGGAATATGCTATCACTTTATAAACGTTGCTGATCCAAATTCTGAGACCTTTATTGATCCTGAGAATAAATAATCTGGAACGCTGCATAAGAAATACTGCCCCTTCACTTTGACTGCTGCCGATGCAGGTCTTCTGAACAGCGGGTAGAAGGCGGTGCCATTGTTTTTTCCATTTTCCATCCACTATGCTTTGCCCTGCTTTATCTTTTTTTTTTTTTTGAATTGTGTAGTAACACTTCAACAGGAAGTCAGTGCATGATAGAAAATCCCACACAGCACTACCGACAGGCACAAGGCAACTCAGTTTTTGCTTAGTGTCTGCAGGAGGCAGACCTGGATCTAACACCACATCCGCAGTGTTTTTTCCTTCGCAGGTTTTGTGTGTTTATTAATCGTTTCCCTTTGTTTTTCAGATTCATCTCTTCGGGTAACAGGGTGCAATTTATTCACCCTGTTTTCCCACATTTAAGCGACTGAGAGAGCAGTGTGGTATCACCCACATCGCCCACTCTCGGACCCACTGGCAGGATTTCGTCCCTTCAGCCTTAGGCTATGTGCACACGTAGCGTTTTTTATGCGTCGTAATCGCTTAAAAAACGGATACAAAACGCATCCCATGCATTCCTATGGGATTACTCATTGCTGTGCACATGCTGCGTATTTTTGCGGAGCGTAATCGCTTCACGTAAAAATAAGGAGCATGTCCATTCTTTTGGCGTAATCGCGGCTATTACACCGCCATAGGATTGCATTGAAACGCTGACTTTACGCATGTGGCTGTGCCCACCATGCGTGAAGTGAGCGCTTCATGTGCGCTTGGTACCCAGGGTCTGGAGGAGAGGAGACTCTCCTCCAGGCCCTGGGTACCATATTCCTGTCAAAAATAGAATTAAAATAAAAAGTATTGATATTCTCAACTTCTGGCGGCCCCGGAGTATTCCCGCTCCTCAGTGAAGCTGCCGCCAAGTTCCGTTTCCAGGGATGCATTGTGAGAATCATCCCAGATGACGTAGCGGTCAAGTGACCACGACGTCGCAAAGGTCATTCTCGCGATGCATCTGTCATGTGTGCATCGCCACGAAGATCGTCGCGGTTGCACATTCTGACTTCTCACAGCTGAGTTGCTGTTTCTTTGTGTTTGGCAGTTAGGGAGTTAATTCTGTCTGTGCTCAGTTCTGGGACTGGGTGCAGTTTCTCCCGGCTGCAATTAATTATTTGTTGATTGGTTTCCTTTAAATCTCTGGTTGTCTGTGTTGGGAGTTGCCAGTGAAATTCTTCATGCAGACCACAGATAGGATTGTATCTGTATAGACTTAAGTTAAAGAGCTCCTTAGTTGTTTTAAGCTCACCTTGCTTAGAGTTTAATATCCCAGATCATTTATGTTCCTTCTGTGTTTGAGTGTGTATGCAAGTCTGTGTTTTCTCCAGTCTGTCTTATATGTCTAATCTGTGTATTTAGCAGAGATCAGCCCATATCCCTTTGGTGGTAATCAGTATCCTTCTTAGGACTGATTACAGGGTTCAGGGACTGATAGGAGACAGGGTTAGGCTGGAGACTTGGACCTCTGAACCATTATCAGTACCTCCAAGGTGAGGGATTAGTTAGGACCCCAGTTTAGGGTCAGGTTAGACCCCCGGTCCTCCTCTTTCCTGTGACAGTGTATCAAGTCCTCAAGATTAACCCTGAGTTCAACGGATATCGTGTCAGGTAAATCTATTCTATATTTACATGCTGATGTTGCTAATCTATATGTTGTATAGAGTGTTGTTCTTTTAAGAATAGTTTACTGACATCGTACACATATCATAAGACCGCGTGACATTTTCACTGGCCCATAAAATTATTCCCAGTTGCCATGGATCCAGTAGCCCAGCTGGCTCTGCAGTTGCAGGGATTATCCATGGAGCTGACGGACATTAAGTCCAAAGTTTTGTCTCCCTCGGAGCAAACCAGATTTGAACCTAAAGTAGCTCTCCCGGACAGGTTCACTGGTGGGCGAGACAAATTTTTTACCTTCAGGGAAGCATGTAAATTGTATTTTCGGCTTCGGCCTCGATCATCAGGGAGTGAAGAGCAGAGAGTGGGAATTGTTATCTCGCTCCTACAAGGGGACCCTCAATCCTGGGCCTTCTCCCTTCCTCCGGGATCCCCGGCTCTACAGTCAGTAGATCGATTTTTTACTGCCCTGGGTTTGGTATATGATGACCCAGATCGGGTCTCTCTTGCTGAGACAAAATTACGTAAGATACAGCAGGGAGATCGTCCGGCGGAGGAATTTGCTTCTGAGTTCCGTAGATGGGCCACAGATACTCAGTGGAATGACCCAGCTCTTAGAAGCCAGTTTTGTCATGGGCTTTCTGACAAATTAAAGGACGTTTTGGCTCAGTATGATTCTCCTCCATCACTGGAGGCTGCTATGGCCCTAGCTATCCGTACTGATAGACGGCTCCGGGAGAGGTGCGAGGTAACTCCGCCCCCTGTTGTTACTCCACCTACTACTAAAGTCCCTTATGTTGAGGTTCCCCTTGTCTGTTCGGAGGAGCCTATGCAGTTGGGAGGGACATCATTTCGTAGGAGGGGATTGGCGGTACGCCGCAGGACTAGAAGGTGTTTCTTCTGCGGGAAAGAGGGACATTTTGTTGAGGGATGTCCATCCCGTGCCTTGTTGAGCAAAAAGTCGCCGGAAAACTGTTAATCCCAGGTTGTGTGGTGGACGACAACCTGGGAGTATGTATTTCGTCCACTAGTTCTTCTCAGTTCCTTGTACCAGTGGAGGTGGTGGTTGGTACGAGAGTGGAGAGATTTTCTGTTCTTCTTGATAGTGGGTCCGGGGCTAATCTGGTTGACGCTCAGTTTGCTCAGGCTCAAGGTATGCATCTGAGTGTATTGGTCAAACCGATCCCTATATTCTCCATTGACGCCAGGCCTCTCGGCCAAGGTAGCTTTGTTCATGAGGTTCATAACATTGACCTTCGGGTAGGGGCAATACATAGGGAACTATTATCTTGTTATGTGTTGGAGGGTCTACCTACTCCTATTGTGTTGGGACTTCCTTGGTTGGTTAAACATAACCCTGTGATTAATTGGCAGTCCAGAGATATAAGCCAATGGGGTGAGTTTTGCAAAAGTAACTGCATGAACACAGTCATCAGTGCGGTCGTGCCTAGTACTTTGCCTCCTTTTTTGGAGGACTTTGGGGATGTGTTCTCTGAGGAGGGGTGTCAGGAGTTGCCTCCTCATCGCGTGTATGACTGCTCTATTAATTTACTTCCTGATGCTAAGTTGCCTAAAGCTAGGTTATATAACCTTTCTGGTCCTGAGAGGCAGGCTATGAAAGATTATATTTCGGAAAGTCTGGCCAAAGGGCATATTAGACCTTCATCTTCCCAGTGGCCGCGGGGTTCTTCTTTGTGAAGAAAAAAGATGGAGGCCTACGCCCTTGCTTGGATTTCCGCGAACTTAATCGGATTACTGTTCGAGATCCGTATCCACTCCCTCTGATTCCTGATCTCTTCAATCAAATTGTTGGCGCCAAATGGTTCTCTAAATTGGATCTCAGGGGGGCGTATAATCTGATTAGGATAAAAGAGGGGGATGAGTGGAAAACGGCGTTTAACACGCCGGAGGGACATTATGAGAACCTTGTCATGCCTTTTGGTCTGACTACTGCACCAGCAGTATTCCAACATTTTGTTAATGACATTTTTCGTCATCTGGTGGGGCTGTTTGTGGTCGTATATTTGGATGACATTTTAATTTACTCACCAGATCTTGTGTCTCACCAGGAGCATGTGAGACAGGTGTTGCAGATCTTGCGAGACAATAAACTATACGCCAAACTGGAAAAGTGTGTATTCGCCGTACAGGAACTTCAGTTTTTGGGTTTCTTGGTGTCAGCCTCCGGTTTCCGTATGGACCCTGAAAAGGTGAGAGCAGTGCTTGAATGGGATCAGCCAGAGGATCTTAAGGCTCTGCAGCGTTTTCTGGGGTTTGCTAACTACTACCGGAAATTTATTTGTAATTTCTCATCTGTTGTCAAACCTCTCACTGACATGACAAGAAAAGGGACGGATTTTTCTAAATGGTCGGACAAAGCTTGCCAAGCTTTTTCCTCTTTGAAAAAATGTTTTGCTTCGGCACCCGTTCTCATCCAACCAGATGCATCACAGCCGTTCGTTGTGGAGGTGGACGCTTCTGACGTAGGGGTGGGTGCAATATTGTCCCAGGGTCCGTCCCCTGGTAAATGGCATCCATGCGCTTTCTTTTCTAAAAAATTGTCGTCCGCCGAAAAGAATTATGATATCGGCAATAGGGAACTTTTGGCCATTAAGTTGGCTTTTGAAGAATGGCGTCACTTTTTGGAGGGGGCAGTCCACCCGGTCACCGTCATTACTGATCACAAGAACCTGCTGTATTTGGAATCTGCTAAGCGTCTGAATTCCAGACAAGCTCGATGGTCGTTGTTTTTTACCAGGTTTAATTTTGTTGTCACTTATCGCCCTGGATCTAAGAATGTTAAGGCGGATGCCTTGTCTCGCAGTTTCCCAGGGGCCGGGAAAATGGATGACCCGATTCCTATCCTTCAGGAGGGGGTGGTAGTGTCGGCTGTATGTTCTGAGCTTGAGGAGGAGGTGTTAGAGGCTCAGGGGGACGCCCCTGCAGGACCTCCAGGGAGACTGTTTGTCCCAAATCAGTTGAGACAAAAGGTTATTGAGGCACATCATAATTCTGCTTTAGCAGGACATCCAGGGAGTAAGGCTACTTTAGATCTCCTTTCTCGCCGGTTTTGGTGGCCTAACGTTAATAAAGATGTTTTAACTTTTGTCGCGTCCTGTGGGGTTTGTGCTCGCTCTAAGACCCCTCATACCCGTCCGTCTGGGACCCTCTTACCCTTGAAACTTCCGGAGCGTCCATGGACTCATTTGTCTATGGACTTCATCACGGACCTTCCTCAGTCGTCAGGGAAGACTGTCATACTGGTGGTTGTTGACAGGTTCAGTAAGATGGCACATTTCATTGCTCTTCCTGCCCTCCCTAATGCTAAAACTCTGGCGCAGGTGTTCATTGGGGAGATTGTGAGACTTCATGGGTTGCCTTCTGATGTGGTGTCAGATAGGGGGTCTCAGTTTGTGTCCAAGTTTTGGAGGGCATTTTGTTTACGTCGGGGGATGCAATTGTCATTTTCCTCGGCTTTTCATCCGCAGACCAATGGTCAGACAGAGCGTCTGAATCAAAGCCTAGAGTCTTATCTTCGGTGTTTTGTCTCAGAGAACCAGGAGGACTGGTCTTCTTTCTTGCCTCTGGCAGAGTTCGCTCTTAACAACAGGCGGAGCGAGTCCACTGGTAAGTCCCCGTTTTTTGGGGCATATGGTTTTCATCCCCAGTTTTGTACATTCAATGGGGGGGGCCCTTCTGGGGTTCCTGAGGAGGAGCGTTTCTCGTCGTCACTTGCTTCAGTGTGGAGAGGTGTATTGAATAATCTGAGTGCTATGGGGAACCGTTATAAACGTATGGCTGATAGGAGGAGAGTTTCTGGTCGAGATCTTAATGTGAACGATCTGGTATGGTTGTCTACCAGGAATATAAAACTTAAAGTTCCCTCCTGGAAGCTGGGCCCCAGATTCATCGGGCCGTACAGGATCAGTTCCATAATTAATCCTGTGGCATTTCGTCTGGACCTCCCTCCTACGTTTAAAATCCACAATGTGTTCCACAAGTCATTACTTAAGAGGTACGTGGCACCAGTCATACCATCACCTCTACCTCCTCCTCCAGTGGTGGTCAATGGTAACTTGGAGTTTCAAGTGTCAAAGATCATTGACTCACGTCTGAATCGCCGGTCCCTTCAGTACTTGGTGCATTGGAAGGGGTATGGTCCAGAGGAGAGGACGTGGGTTCCTGCGTCTGACATTAACGCAGATCGTTTGGTGCGGACCTTCCACAGAACTCACCCGGGCAAACCTGGCCCTGAGGGTCCGGAGGCCCCTCGTAGAAGGGGGGGTACTGTCATGTGTGCATCGCCACGAAGATCGTCGCGGTTGCACATTCTGACTTCTCACAGCTGAGTTGCTGTTTCTTTGTGTTTGGCAGTTAGGGAGTTAATTCTGTCTGTGCTCAGTTCTGGGACTGGGTGCAGTTTCTCCCGGCTGCAATTAATTATTTGTTGATTGGTTTCCTTTAAATCTCTGGTTGTCTGTGTTGGGAGTTGCCAGTGAAATTCTTCATGCAGACCACAGATAGGATTGTATCTGTATAGACTTAAGTTAAAGAGCTCCTTAGTTGTTTTAAGCTCACCTTGCTTAGAGTTTAATATCC
Source organism: Oophaga sylvatica (assembly GCA_033576555.1). NCBI lineage: Eukaryota > Metazoa > Chordata > Amphibia > Anura > Dendrobatidae > Oophaga > Oophaga sylvatica. The sequence goes on along the minus strand of JARQOD010000009.1, from coordinate 64,399,983 downwards.
CAGATCATTTATGTTCCTTCTGTGTTTGAGTGTGTATGCAAGTCTGTGTTTTCTCCAGTCTGTCTTATATGTCTAATCTGTGTATTTAGCAGAGATCAGCCCATATCCCTTTGGTGGTAATCAGTATCCTTCTTAGGACTGATTACAGGGTTCAGGGACTGATAGGAGACAGGGTTAGGCTGGAGACTTGGACCTCTGAACCATTATCAGTACCTCCAAGGTGAGGGATTAGTTAGGACCCCAGTTTAGGGTCAGGTTAGACCCCCGGTCCTCCTCTTTCCTGTGACAGTGTATCAAGTCCTCAAGATTAACCCTGAGTTCAACGGATATCGTGTCAGGTAAATCTATTCTATATTTACATGCTGATGTTGCTAATCTATATGTTGTATAGAGTGTTGTTCTTTTAAGAATAGTTTACTGACATCGTACACATATCATAAGACCGCGTGACAGCATCCCTGGGAACGGAACTTGCTGGCAGCGTTGCTGAGGAGCGGGAAGTCCCTGGGTGCTGACGGAGGGTGAGTATATCAATATTTTTTATTTTTTGTATTATTTTTTACATTACTCATTTAGTAAACAGTTGGTCACAACAACTTGCGTGACAACTGTGACCAACCTGTCAGTCAGTTTTCCAAGCAATGCTACAGATCGTTTGGAAAACGCTAGCATTCTGTAAGCTAAAAACGCTTGCAAAATGCTTGTGTTTTGCGGGAAAATGTACAATAATTACGTATGCGTTTTACCCGCAATGGGGAGTTGCGCAAATGCTCTGCAAAATTACGGAGCATTTGCGCAACATTTGCACATAGCCTTAAGGGTGTTTCAGGGTGACTTTTGGTGGCCACTCCTTGCCTTTTCCCCTCCTCACCCCTCTCATCGGAGAGGGTTGAGAGAAAGATGGTGGTCACCTGTGGTGGCCTCCCCCCTTCTAGTAAGGGGTTGACGCTGTCTTCTGCACCGTCCAGAGATGGTGTGGGAAGGAAAATCTTCTCACCCAGGACCCTCTCCATCTTCCTGAGGGCTCGAATAGCCCTGACTAAGTCCAAGATCGAGCGGAGGGAACCGTCTTTTCTTTGGAACTGCGAACAGATTTGAGTAGAACCCGGAAAACTGTTCGTGCCAAGGGACGGGTACGATCACTCCTGAGTTTAGGAGAGAAGAGACGGCCTGGAGGAGTCCTGGGAGATGAGAGGGCTGTTTTGGAGGGCGGGAGAGGAAGAAACGTCTTCCTGGGGGCGATGAAAATTCTGTCTTGTAGCCGGATGTAACGATCTCCCTGACCCAGGCGTCGTCGACCGCAGACAACCAAATCTCCCTGAAAAAAAGGAGCCTGCCTCCCACCCTGGAAAGATTCCCAGATGGGGGTGACCCATCATTTAGAGGAGAATCTATGACTGCGGGATCCGGAAGGCTTAGATGGACGGCTTTTAGATCTCCAGTGAGGAGTAGACTTGAAGGAAGGTTTCCTTCTTTCCCCTTGGCCAGAAGAAATGTCCTGTTGGGAGGAGCCGCCTGAAGAAAACAACAGCCGAAAGGGGCGAAAGGACGGGTCCCTTCCTATTGAAGGGACGTTTTGGTTTGGATTGGACCAGAGAGGTGCTTTCACCCCCGGTGGCGTCCGAAATGATCTGGTCCAACTTGGTCCCAAAGAGCCTGGAGCCCTGGAACGGAAGGCCAGCGAGGGATTTTTTAGATGCTGGGTCTGCGTTCCACGCCTTTAACCAAAGGACACGGCAAATAGCAATAATGTTGCTGTTTGCTCTTGCGGAGCAGGCAGCCGCATCCAAAGAGGCATTCAAGAGATATTTACCCGCATGGGCAATCTGGTCTGCTAGATCTGCTAGTTCCTCTGTAGGAACCGTTGCCACAATGCCCCGGCGAAGAATCTTGGCCCAGGCCGATATGGCTTTCGCCACCCAAGTGGAGGCGAAAATAGGGCAGAGAGAGTTGCCGGACGCCTCAAACGCAGATTTAGTTAGAGCCTCAATCTGTCTGTCCGTAGCGTCCTTGAGAGACGCCGCATCAGGAATGGACAGAACTGTCTGAGAGGATAAGCGTGAAAATGGCGGGTCCATCTTAGGGGATTCGGACCATTTGCTGACAAGGTCTGAATTAAACGGGTACAGAATGTCCAGACGTTATCTTCCCAGGAAGCGTTTGCCGGGATGTTCCCAGTGTCTAGAGGTAGTAGCCTCAAACTCCTTGTGATTGGGAAAAACCCTGGAGGGACGCTGTACCAGTTTGAATGAGACAGAGTCATCCTGAGCAGCCATATCCTCCTCTTTTATTTTGAGGGTTTGAACAATAGCCGAAATGAGGCTATCTATCATGTCCTGCATCCCAGAAGTCTGATCCACATCCGAGTCAGACTCTGACTGAGAAACTACTTCCGACCCGACGTCCGCCTCCGAGGAGAGGGAACGGGTAGAGAGGGGCATTCTGGATGCCGCAGAGGGGCCCGGTGAACTGGAAGAGGAGCTAGACAGAGTCCGCTTTCTAGGTCTTTTCCCTGACCTGTCCCTGTGAAGGTCATGGTCGGGTGCGTGCAAATCACCATGGGAGGCGTTCGGAGCGCTGGTGGCGGCAGATAGATTCGGCATACGTTCCAGGACCTGAACCAGGGACCGTGATATTTTTGTCAGGTCTGAGACTGACTGAGACATGGCAACAGCCCACTCCGGAGGGGTAGGCGCGCTCTCATCCCAGGCGTTAGAGGTCTCCTGAGGGGCAGACATGGTGGAAGGACTGCAGGACGGGCAGAAGGGCGACTGCTGGCCTGAAGCCCACTCACCCTTACAGCAGGCACAAGCGTAGTGAATCACCGTAGGATTATGACCAGAAGCAGCGGGGTTGGGCATAGGTAGGCTTGAGCAAAACTATAGCAGGGTGCTATGGAAGCAATACTGCTGAGGGAAGTTAAGGAAAAAAGAGGTGGGCAGAGGATGGGAAGTGCAGAGCCTACCAGGTACCCAGCGATTAGCAGCAGCAGAGAGCAGGTAGCTGTGTCCCCCTTTGTAGACTGCAGGAGCAAGCACCGGACCGCTGAGGACGCTGCAGGGGCCGAGCTACCAAGATGGACGCTGTGCTCCCTGGGCCACGCGACACGCTGAAGCGAGCGGTGGGCGGGGCTAACGTTCTGTGCAGACAGGGATGTGAAAGACACCCTGTGATAGGCTTTGTGAAAACCAAAAATAGAACAGCGCTCCATCCAGGTGTATATAGTAGAAAAACTTTATTCAGCCATAAAAAAAAATTTTTTATGGCTGAATAAAGTTTTTCTACTATATACACCTGGATGGAGCGCTGCTCTATTTTTGGTTTTCACATGGACTTTCCAAGTTGGTTCCTTGGACTTGGTACGTGCGCCCCCACTCTGAGTGTGCTGTCAGCTTACTCTACTACATTGGACCCTGTGATAGGCCTGTCGGCTCGGGCGCGCAGAGAATGGGGCGTGCCCGGCTGAAGAAAAGGAAACCCGGGTCCTGATAGGCTAACACGTCATAGGGGGCGTGTACAGCCTATAGATGGGAGGAATGCCAGCGCCGGGACAAACGCGCAAGCAAGGGGAATGCCCGGCGCTTTAAAGAGAAAACGTGCTGCTGGAGCCGGCGAGGGTGCGTGACCGGCCAGAGGACGTGAAGATGCCCAGGACAGAGCGCTCCAAGTGGGGGGTGTGTCCAGGAAGGAAGGGAAAGTGAATACGAGTAATGCCACGGGGGGAGGGGGCCTAGACAGAGAACAGTCGAGGATGAAGAAGCTGGAAAATGTCGGGTACCGCACGCTTTTGGAAGAAAAAGGGCGCAAAATTAAAAATAAAAAAAACAGAGGAAGAATAAGAGCTGCCAGGGGCCTATAGTGAGACACCGAGCGGTGCTGCTGCATGGGGGAGGAGAGGACAATACTACCTGTTCTTTGGTCCAGCTCCTCTTCAAAGATGAGGATCGCATCAGGAGCCCTCAGGAAGATGAAGAAGGTCCTGGGGGAGAAGATCCTCCTTCCCACACCGTCTCCAGACGGTGCAGAAGACGGCGTCAACCCCTTTCTAGAAGGGGGGAGGCCACCACAGGTGACCACCGTCTTCCTCTCAGCCCTCTCCAAGGAGAGCAGTGAGGAGGGGAAAAGGCAAGGAGTGGCCACCAAAAGTTACCCTGAAACACTCTTAAGGCTATGTGCACATAATTTTGCGGAGCATTTGCGCAACTCCTCGTTGCGGGTAAAACGCATACGTAATTAGTATACATTTTCCCGCAAAACACAAGCATTTTGCAACCGTTTTTAACTTGCAGAATGCTAGCGTTTTCCAAGCGATCTGTAGCATCGCTTGGAAAACTGATTGACAGGTTGGTCACACTTGTCACGCATAGTGCTGACAAGTGTGACCAACTGTTTACTAAATGAGTAATGTAAAAAAACATATTGATATACTCACCCTCCGTCGGCCCCCAGAGTCTTCCCGCTCCTGAGCATATATTTTGCAGCAATGTTTGCTGCAATATATACAAGTGCAGAAAGGCTCCACAGTGAGAAACATTCATTTTCTGCGTTTAGCTTGGGATATTTGATGATGGCAATTTTAATTAAGTCAAAAAGCTTCTGTTGAACATTTTTAAGAACTACTTGTTTTGCAAATTCATCAATAAAAGCACATTGTCATCAAAGTATTTGTCAGCAAGAATCGTAGAGCTCCCGAGACGTGAATCATTCATGGTTAAATTAATTATCTGATGCTTTGTCATATTCAGCTAAAAACGACTACATTAAATGTCCAAAAATTACCTGGATTAAATTACAACCACAAGGAGTCAAGGGACCTGACTTAGAGGTGATTTCTCCTAATATCTCAACAAATGAGCCTCTGCCGTGGGATTCTGCATTCAGATGAGGTACAGAATGTTGGGAGAGTATGGAGTTTACCCTACCCTAATCGCTCACTGACTAAAGATCACCAAGACTTAGAATTATTGAATTAATAAATACATATACCCATGAAAGTCAATGCAAAACGTCTGATACACATGACAATGAATACCCACTGGCTTAAGAGAAGATGTAGCAGACAAAATATTTTTATACAGTATACCAGCAGCTATAGTGTTATGATTTGGTAGCTGAGGAGAGCAGGCAAAAACGGCAATACACCAGAGAGGTTGGAATCTACTGGATTGCAGTACCCTGACTAACCACCACAACTAAAGGCAGCCGTGGAGCGTTCCTAAGTTGGTCCTAGACGCCTCGTCACAGCCTGAGAGGTTAACTACACCTAAAGATAGAAAGAGGAAAGCTATCTGCCCGGAGCAGATCCCCAAAGAACATAGGAAGCCCCCAAACATGTAATGGCAGTTAGACAAGAGGAAATACAGACACAGACAGAAAATAGTATGAGCAAACGTTGGGGCCCAATCTTCCTAGAAAGAAAAGGATAGGAAGGACACTTACTGCAATCCAAAAACCCTAAAAAATACCAACTCTACTAATTGCAAAAACACCTGAGATCACACGACCTCTACCACCTAAATTAGTTCTCTGGTGTAATCAAAACTAGCCGCAGCCACTGAAAAAACTGGAAAAGGCAAATGAACAAATAACAGTGGCTCAGATAAACTGAGAGGAGCACAAGCCCCCGGAGGGGACCTGGCTGACCTCCACAGAAGTGCAGAGAACAATGCAAAAAGCAAGCACAAAAATAAAAGCAGAAAATATCTTATCTGATAGCAGAAGATGCAGGCAAGACTCAGCAAGCTTCAAAGTGAACCAGGAACCACAGTTGAGACAAGAACAATTGATCACCGGCAACCATGATGGGAGGGTACCTCCCTTATATAAGACCAGTCTGTAACTCCTGATTGCCAATCTTCATTGAATGGTTCAGTACTGTTTGTAACCACCAGAGGGAGCTTCTGCTCAGAATTCATTTCTAACACATTCACAACAGTACCCCCCCCTTGAGGAGGGGTCACCGAACCCTCATTTGGGCATTTGGGCAACCAGGTCGGTCAGGATGAGCTCTGTGATACGCACGGATCAGTCTCCTAGCATGGATGTCCGAAGCAAACACCCAAGAATTGTCCTCCTGACCATAACCTCTCCACTTAACCAAATACTGGAGTTTCCGTCTAGAAAAACGAGAATCCAATATTTTCTCAACCACATACTCCAGATTGCCCTCAACCAAAACAGGGTCAGGAGACGCAGCATTAGGAACCACTGGCTCGACAAACCTCTTCAATAAGGACTTGTGGAACACGTTATGGATCTTAAATGTCCCTGGAAGAAGTAAACGAAAGGAAACAGGATTAAGAATCTCCATGATCTTATAAGGTCCAATGAACCTAGGCTTAAACTTAGGAGATGCAACTCTCATAGGGATATTTCTTGAGGACAACCAGACCAAGTCCCCCACTTCAAACCGAGGACCATCAGTCCTATGCCGGTTGGCAAACCGCTGGGCCCTCTCCTGAGAGAGGGACAACCTCTCCACTACCTGGTCCCAAATCTGCTGCATACGCTCCACAACAGAGTCAACACCCGGACAGACAGAAGCCTCCGTCTGTCCCAAAGAAAATCGAGGGTGAAACCCAAAATTGCAGAAAAATGGAGACATCAAAGTGGCAGAGCTAGCCCTATTATTAAGAGCAAACTCAGCCAAAGGCAAAAAAGAGACCCAGTCATCTTGATCAGCAGACACAAAGCATCTCAGATAAGTCTCCAATGTCTGGTTTGTTCTCTCAGTTTGTCCATTGGTCTGAGGATGAAAAGCCGAGGAGAAAGACAATTGAACACCAAGTTTAGAACAAAAAGTCCTCCAAAATCTGGAAACAAACTGGACTCCTCTGTCAGACACAATGTTCTCAGGAATGCCGTGTAACCGAACCACGTGCTGAAGGAACAAAGGCACCAATTCGGAGGAGGAAGGCAACTTAGGTAATGGCACAAAATGTATCATTTTGGAAAACCTATCACAAATCACCCAGATAACGGTCATTCTCTGAGAAACAGGGAGGTTGGAAATGAAATCCATGGAGATATGGGTCCATGGTCTCTTGGGCACAGGCAATAACATCAACAAACCACTTGTTGTGAATGGGTTTGAGATGAGTTCTGAGCAGAGGCTCCCTCTGGTGGTTACAAGCGGTACTAGTGAGGATTGGGAATCAGGTGTTACTGATTGGTCTTATTTAAGGGAATCATTTTCCCATCAGGGTTGCCGGTGATCAATTGTTCTGGTCTGAATCCTTCTTTCCAGTTTCCCTTGTAGCCTGCTGTGTCGTGTCTGCATCTCCTGCTATCAGATAAGACAATTTCTTATTTTGTGTTTTTGCTATATTTTTGCATTTTGTCCTGCACTTCTGTGGGGGCCTTCTGGGTCCCCTCCGGGGGCTTTTGCCCTCTCAGTTTAGTCCAGCCACTGTGTTTTGTACTTTTGCTTTTTACAGTTTTTTCAGTGGCTGCTGTTTTTGTTACACCAGAGAACTAATTTAGGTGGTAGAGGTCGTGTGATCTCAGGTGATTTTGAAATTAGTAGAGTTGGTGTTTTTCAGGGTTTTCTGGGATTGCAGTAAGTACCCTTCCTGTCCTTTTCTATTTAGATAGTTTGGGCCCCAGCGTTTGCTCATACTATTTTCTTTCTGTGTCAGTATTTCCTCTTGTCTAACCGCCATTACATGTTTGGGGGCTTTCTATTATCTTTGGGGTTCTGCTCCGGGGCAGATAGCTTTCCTATTTCTATCTTTAGGTGTAGTTAGTTTCTCAGGCTGTGACGAGGCTTTTAGGACCATCGTAGGAACGCTCCACGGCTGCCTCTAGTTGCGGTGGTTAGTCAGGGTACTGCAATCTCATAGATTCCAACTGCTCTGGTGTATTTCCTTTTTTACCTGCACTCCTCAGCTACCGTAACATAACAGTATCACCGGCCCAAAAAAATTGTATGATACTCACAGAAGGGAAAAAATATTTTGAAGGAAGAAAAGTTGTCAGAGATATTTTTCTGTTTGTTGCATTTTTTTTTTTTTTTTTTTTTTCCCTCTGTATCTCTGGGTGCTGGGGAGGATCTTTTCTCCCAATGGAGTTTGCACAGTTGTCTGGCCGTGTGGATCAGCTTGCCACTGAGGTTCAGAGTATTGCTGCATATCTTGCTAGGTTGCCTGTTGTGGAACCTAGGATCCCCATGCCAGATTTGTTTTCAGGGGATCGAGCTAAGTTTCAGAATTTCAAAAATAATTGTAAATTGTTTCTTGCCTTAAAATCTAAGTCCTCAGGAAACGCAGCGCAGCAGGTTCAAATTGTCATCTCTCTCCTGCGCGGCGACCCTCAGGATTGGGCTTTTTCCCTGATACCTGGGGATCCTGTTTTGAGTGATGTTGATGCATTTTTTCAGGCTTTGGGGTTATTGTACGATGAGCCTAATGTCACTGATCAAGCTGAAAAAGCCTTGTTGGCATTAAATCAGGGGCTTGATGACGCTGAGTTATACTGTCAGAGATTCCGTAGGTGGGCAGTCCTGACCAAATGGAATGACGACGCTTTGGCGGCCCTTTTCCGGAAGGGTCTATCGGATAATGTAAAGGATGTTATGGTGGGATTCCCTGTCCCCTCTGGTCTCAATGATTCTATGTCATTAGCGATTCAAATTGACAGACGTTTGCGTGAGCGGAGAAGTATGCGTGGAGTGGTGTTGCCTTGTGAGCCAGCTGCTGAGCCCATGCAGTGTGATGGAGTGGTGTCTGGGGCACAGCGTCATGAGTTTCGAAAGCGCAATGGGTTATGTTTCTACTGTGGTGATGCCTCTCATGCTATTTCAGTCTGCCCTAAGCGGGGAAGACGTTTTGCACGCTCAGTTGTCTTGGGTGGTGTTCAGACTAAGTTTTTATTAACTGTCACTCTGATATGCTCTCTGTCCTCATTTTCTGCTCAGGCTTTCGTTGATTCTGGAGCAGCTATTAACCTGATGGATTATGATTTTGCTAAACGTTGTGGATTTCCCTTGATACCCCTACAGAAGTCTATTCCCCTACTGGGGATCGATTCTACCCCTTTGGCTGAGAATAAACCCCAGTTTTCTACTCAGGTGATAATGAGGGTTGAACCTGATCACCAGCAGTGCTGCAAATTTTTGGTTCTATATAATCTGCATGACATTATCGTGCTGGGTTTCCCTTGGTTACAGTCTCATAATCCTGTTTTGGATTGGAAATCTGTGTCTGTAACCAGTTGGGGCTGCCAATGTGTTAATACCAACACTCCTGTTTTTTCGGCCTCCCCCCAGGCTGAGGATGTTCCTGACTTTTTGTTTGATTTTCTGATGTGTTTAGCGAAAGTAAATCTGCATCCTTACCTCCCCATAGGAGCTATGACTGCGCTATTGAATTAGTGCCAGGTAGTAAATTCCCTAAGGGTCGCCTTTTTAACTTGTCTGTACCTGAACATGACGCTATGCGGTCTTATATCAAGGAATCATTGGAGAAGGGTCATATCAGACCATCCTCTTCACCCTTAGGTGCCGGTTTTTTCTTTGTGGCCAAAAAAGATGGTTCATTAAGGCCGTGTATTGATTATCGTCTCTTGAACAATATTACTGTGAAATATCAATACCCGTTACCCTTGATTTCTGACCTGTTTTCCAGGGTGAAAAACGCTACTTGGTTTACCAAGCTTGACCTCAGGGGGGCGTATAACCTTATTCGCATTAAGCACGGGGATGAATGGAAGACGGCATTTAACACCCCTGAAGGGCATTTTGAGTACCTTGTGATGCCCTTTGGGCTCACTAATGCTCCTTCCGTCTTCAGTCCTTCATGAATGACATTTTCAGGGATTTTGTGGACAAGTTTCTGATTGTTTATTTGGATGATATCTTGATTTTTTCTAATGACTGGGACTCTCATGTGAAACATGTTCGAACTGTATTCCAGATTTTGAGAGAGAATGCTCTGTATGTGAAGG
>JARQOD010000009.1:64319303-64389941 GCA_033576555.1 Oophaga sylvatica | reverse complement strand
CCTGCCACCATTCTGCCCTTTGATTACCATGCGGCGCCATTTTCCAATTTAATTGCTGCACTCCTTGCTAAAATTTTCACATTCATCAATTAGGGTCTTCAAGGGGCACAGGATTTGGAGCTCTATATCAGGAAAATTTGGTTTTTATTTTTTATAAAGATATTATGAAATGCTTTTTTTTTAAAAAGTTTTATGAAATTCTTGCTTGTGAGACGATAATGCAAAAAATCATGTCTTCCAAACGGTTGACTCACTCGAGAAATCTAAGTGGATTGACCACAGAAAGGTGGTTGACATGTACAAGTATCACCACTTTTTTTTTTTTCTTGCTTGTGGAGCCTAAATTCTTTTGTAACATATTTCCAGAATATTGAGAAAATTTTGGAATGAAGATTTTGGGTTTGTGTACACAACCCAGAACAGGGGTTGGCTTTCTCCCGGATTACCGCAAAAATAAGGGGGTATTTTATTCAAAGAGTGATTTTTTAAAAGCTCGGCTGATGGAAAAAGAGCTAAAAACCCCCAGTTTAATAAAAAATTTTTTGTTCAGATTTTTTAAAATTTAAAAACAAGTAAAACAAAGCACTTTAAAAAAAACTTGTGGGATTTTTTGGTATCATTTTCTTCCATTTGTTTGGGGGTTTTTTTGGATAGCACCCCCCAAGAAAGATCTTAAACATCGAAAAGGGGCCCAAGGGGCCCTGAAACCAAACATAGCCAATGAGGTAGGGGACAAGGGATCTTATGAAAAGGGGAAAAATTAGATATTATTTTAATCTGGAAATTCCTAGCCCCCTTGAATTGGCCCCAAATAATTCTGATGCTACATTGAAACATCTTTCTCGCCCACTGACACACTTGTCTCTTGTTCAGAGCAAAGCCCTATAAAAAATAGACGAGTGTGGAATTCTTTGCTCTTTTCCTTTCTGGGGAAGATGGACTCCCCCCCACAGGCCAACAAGATCAAACTATGATCCCCTACCCAAAAAAATAAAAAGCGACCCCCGAATGGCTTATTTTCACTGGCCCCCAAACATAGTTTCATTTTAAAAAATGTTAAAAATAATTGTTCCTTTGTTTACAAAACCAGAACTCCCACAGCTGCACTGCTACATTCGGGTTTTAAAATGTATCTCTTTGTGATCTTTGACATGATAAATACTGAAAGTTTCCTATTCCCACTCCTATTTGTCATAGATAAGGAAATCCTGCATTTTGTGACTATATTAATCTGGATTTTTCTGAAAGATCTTTTGCACCCTGGATGTTTCTTTAAAGCCTACCTCCACTGAAAACTCTAAAAGTCAGATGTAACTGCATGTCGCACCCAGGTGTCATAAAGCTGAAACATGGGGGCTATTTGGTGAGGTCTTCACTTGGTGATTTTTCTCTACGACATGATCACCAGTCATAGCTCTATATTGTGAGGAACCAACAAGCAATTACTCGTTTCTCCGCTTCCTGGGTTCATATTGTTTTGACAAGGGGAACAGAGTTGTTTGCTTTGAAAGATCTAGATTTATAAGGTTTAGTTCATCATAACAGCTTATCGCCCACAGAATGGGTCTCTGGAGTACACTGTTAAAATGAAGTGATGTTGGAGCATGTACACCACTGCTACTATACAGTAAACTGTCTCCATGAGTCTCATAGACATCGCTGCGTTCAAACTAATCACTGGAAAGGCCTCAATCTTGGATTGGGTGTGGACACCTGCAGATGGATGCCAACAATTATCACATATGGATAGGTCATAAATTGTTATGGCAACCATTCCCTTTAATAGGCACCCCTTGCTTAGATCATTGCTTCCTCATTTTAAGCATATTTTGTATTTGTCTGATCCAAAGCAACATTTACTTTTTAAGTGCAGTCTCTTTCCAATCTCTACATGTATTTTACCATGCGTTCCCCCTGATATTGCAGCTACATTGAAGAGAATGGGTCTGAGATTCAATACCACAAACAGCCTGCTATCAGCTGTGTCATAGTTTTGATCTGAAGCAGACAGGTTTTCTAACTTTGTATAACCCTTCAAACCTTGAACTTCTGGATTAATGACGGGAATGCCAGAATGTTAGTAAGCACTGACTCGGAATGAGGTTACGAATACCGTTACGACAAGGAGCGATATAAAACCAGAACTTATCCCTATAGCTTTCGTTTATATATTTCCCCAAGGAGAGACTGCACTTGTATCTTCAAAAAATAGAAAACGACTCAGCAGAGAAAGCTGAGAACAGTCGGCACTGGAAATAAAATCCTCCGTGCTTTATTTGAGCCATTAAAGCTGCTGTGACTTCTGGCGCCATTCCCTCGTCCTTAGTTATAGTACAGACCTGTTCATCAGCACTTCAGAATCATGGTGGATTTAAAGGCTGATAAATAAGGAACAAATAATCTATTTAAGGTGCTGGCCTTTCTTTCCTTTTTATTGCTGGATTGTCGCAAGCGCCATAAGAAACAATCATCTGAGTTTTCATAACACAGTAAACGATATGCCATTCAGGGTCTGTAGGAATCCTGAGTGACAACCAATATGATTACTAGTAGAAGAGGATGATATCACGTTGAACCGGCTGTGTTGTGGCCTCTCGTGTTCCAAAATGGTTCTGTATTGTACCAACGCATTTTGGCACCGTACCAGTGCCTTTCTTAAAGTAAAAAGTTACCTTGAGAAAAGCGCCGAAACGCTTTGAAAACGATAAAGAACCATTTTTTTTCATTTACCGCAGTTTAGCCAATTCAACCTGATATTTTCCTCCACTACTACTAATCAACTGGAAGATGTTGTTCTCCACCGGCCACAGCAACATTTACATGTGTCTACAGTTGTTGTGCCTTCACATTATACTGCCAGCTTGACAATTAATGTGGTCATCATTATGGATTCCACTTGGGTTTTTACCAAGTATCTGAAAGTTCTGCAGGTTGGCAAAGAAGACGTTGAACGTTTTATTTATATGTTTGACGCAAGGAAAAACTCGGATTAAATAGAATTTTACATAGAAATGGCAATTATCTGGACATTTTCTTTGAATTGGCAGGAAGTCATATTTCTATAACGTGTTGACAACTCTGGAGCCTGTAACTAGAGGGTAACCAGGAGTGAAATGTACTGGACTCAGTACATGAAATCAATATCTGATATGTTCAGAAAAGACATGTCCTTTTATGGTTATCCAAAAATACATTTTTCCAATTTTTGTTTATACATTTGAAACAGTGTTGCGTAATAATATTTCATGGAAAGTTTCATAACATTCTTAGTCTTTATGCAATTATGAACTGTGCTGTTTAAGAAATACTACAAGGAAACGGTGACTCTTAGATTTCTATAGTCATGTAAAGATCCAGTTGTGTCACCCACATCACTAGTGAAGGGCTGGTATGGGTTGAACCTTTCCAACAAACCAAACAGCTCCTCATATCTTAGCTTCCTGGACTCCTGTTAGTGTGATCTGGGGAAAAGGGATATTTAGTTAACTAGATCTGCTAACCTTAAGACCTTGGACCTTAAGAAGGAATCGTGTACCTGTCCTAATAGGATGTGTGCTATACTTGTACAATACCTGCCCCACAGCCAATGGTCACTGCATCAGCTGTGTCTCTCAGTGCCCGGTGTGGACATTGCTAGATATGATAGGCTGCTTCAGGACACCCCATCTATTGTACACCCCATGTCTGGTATGTACAGCTCTCCAATTTCAAGACATTGCTGATGTGCCCCACAGATTTCTGTAACATTGTGATGGCCAGAGGTGCAGATAATTCTGAATAATGTATACAGCATCCTGTCTATAAACACAAAGGGGACAATTTGTAGGTTATCACAAAAGCTCATCTTGCTACAAGATGCCTCTTTATCAGTGGGAAAGATGCAATGCTCCTGCTTGGTTTTGCAAGGCTTGTAATGGAAAAGCTGCAAAGAATCATGACTAATAGACAACAATCCCACATAGGGGACCCCCACTATTAATTAAAGAACTATTGACAATCTCACTAGTGTGCTCAGATAAGCTGCAGTCATACATTTATAGGTTAAGATCTTTCTTTATGATGCTGGTATAATAAGGCAGTTTTACAATGTATTCACACTCGGCTACAAATTAACATAAAGCATCTGAAAGAGATAAAACATAACAATGCCCCGACAGAAAGGTATTATCTACCTGGATTGTAATTCTCAGCACAGGGTCTCTGCATTTTTATATATTTCATATAGCAAACTGCGTTATTATCAAGAACCATCAGGAAATTTCTTCAAAGGTTTATTAGATTTAGCAGCAAAGGATAAAGAGTTTGGAAGAGATCTGTCACCATGTCATGGACAAACCCTATTCATCATGTTTTAAAATCAGTAATTTGCCTGGAGCTTCCTACAAAACTGCAATCAGAAGGCGGTGAGCTCATTAAAGGGGTTAATCCAGGGAATACAGAATAGATGATAACTTACTGATGGGTTGGGGTCCAACTACGGGGAGCCGCACCCATTAGCAGAACAGGGCATGGAGCAGCAGCGTGCATGATAACCTCCACTCCATTCATTCCCTATGGGGATGTTAAGTGCTGTGCATGAATGAAGTGGCGGTCTACGGGCATGTCAGGGATGAAAATTCCCCATTCTTCCCCTGGGTCCTAGATGATAACTATATAGATAGGTGATAATTTGTTTTCTCTGGACAACCCCTTTAATGTGTAAGCACTTATTACAATTATTACATTGTATACATTAAAGGGAACCTGTCACCCCCCTCATGGCGTTTTTAAGTAAAAGAGCCACCTTCAGCAGCACTAAGCCTGCAGTCTGTGAAGGTGACTCTTTTGTTTCTGCTCCCCAGCAACGCTGAAATATTGAGTTTTATAAATAGTTCCCAATACCTTAATTGAGTCCCATAGGTATGGCTTCTTCCCCTGTCTCATCCTCATCCCAGCCGTCCATCATCCCCCTTCTGCGTCACTTCGCCGCCTCCTCAGTTGTTTTTCTTTACGTTACATGCTGTGGGGTGCCTGCTCTGTTGGATCAGTCATCGGGCATGCGCAGTGCACGCTGCCCGGGAACTGACAGAAGGCTATCGCGCCTACGTCTTTCTGAGGCACCAGATCCCGCCCCGCAATGTGTTATGATGTATTCACACTGCGGGGCTGGCAATCTGGCGCCTGCGCAGTTAACAGCTTTACCTGCGCCTGCCCCGTTCTCCCCCACTTTCGTTTTCATCCCCTCGGCAGGGTCGGATGACTGGCCAGGGAACTGCTCAGCTCATCCGACGCTGCCGAGGGGATGAAAGCTGGAATGGGCTACAAAACCATAAGTCTCTGGGTGAGAAGGAGACAACTGTTGGTGCATTAGTAAGAAAATGGAAAAAAATACAAAATGACTGTCAATCGCCCAGGGGCACCATGCAAAATCTCACCTCTTGGGATATCCTTGATCATGAGGAAGGTGAGAGATCAGCCTAAAACTACACTGGGGGAACTTAGTAATGACCCAAGACTTACAGCAAAGGCAACAAAGGAGTGGCTCAAAAAGAAGCACATTAAGGTCATGGAGTGGTCTAGCCAGTCTCCAGACCTTAATCCCATGGAAAACTTATGGAGGGAGTTGAAGCTCCGAGTTGCCAAGTGACAGCCTCAAAATCTTAATGATTTAGAGATGATCTGCAAAGAGGAGTGGAGCAAAATTCCTCCTGACATGTGCGCAAACCTCATCATCAACTACAAGAAACGTCTGACTGCTGTGCTTGCCAACAAGGGTTTTGCCACCAAGTATTAAGTCTTGTTTGCCAGAGGGATCAAATACTTATTTCTCACTGCAAAATGCAAATAAATTTATATTATTTATACAATGTGATTTTCTGGATTTTATTTTTGATATTCTATCTCTCAATGTTAATATTAACCTACCCTTAAAATTATAGACTGTTCATGTCTTTTTCAGTGGGCAAACTTACAAAATCAGTAAGGGGTCAAATACTTATATCCCCCACTCATTGTATAGCCCACCCTATATCATGAAGCAGCACTTGTCTAAACGCCGGACTCTGGATGATTTGTCACACAGACAATCAATGCAAATTCTATCAAGCTGAATTCTTGAATAATAGAACAGACCCAATACACTTTAGATAAATCATCCAAACCTACCGAGTCCAACGTGGTTGGCTGACTATCTAATGTGTACGAAGACCTAATGACTCTCGTACAGAAATCAGCCAAGGCAAGTATTCCCTTACATAGAGGAATCAGATGTCAGCCAAAAGGTCTTTCATCCAACAGCTGTCTGCTGTCTGGTCAGCTATTGACCCAGGATAGTTTTCCTAATGTACCGGTACTTTTGACTTCTCAGAAAATAGGAATATCATAACCCAGTAATTAAAGCATCATAAGACAACCATTGCACAACGATATTGTCAGGGCTGCCTAGTGGCTGTACACTTACTGACATGTCACAAAATTCGCCAAATGTTTTTACCAGTATAGTCTGCTTAGGCAGTGAAATGCCCAGATTCTGACGAAAATAATAGAAATAATAGCCGGTTTGAAAACAATCACAGCAAAGAATTATTGCTTTATATAACAAATGTCATAATCACTGAGAGCAACATTATGACAGCAGTAAACGCATTTCTTCTATACACAAAGGCTGACAGCAGGGGAATTGTTCTCCATTATAGTGATAATTTTATCCTGGATTAACGCTGAACACTTCTAAAAGCCTCTGCAAAGTCAATAATAGTAGAGATCAGACCTGTGATTGCTTACTAAAGGGGAGATTTATCATGCGCGGTCAGTTTTGTTGGAGACAGGGTTGCAGTTATTTGTTTGGGGGAAGAACTGGTTCTTAAAGAAACCAGCTGAGTATGAAGTCTAAAGGGTATGCCACACTAAACAATATCGCTAACGGGATCGCTAAAAAACGTCACTATTTAGCGATCCCGTTAGCGATATTGTTCAGTGCGGCAGCTTCCAGCGACGAGCTTCCTGCTGTGATCTCGCTCGTCACTGGAATCGCTCCGGACCCTATTTCATCGTCGGCGCTCCCGCTGGGTAAGTATCTAATCGCTGTGTGGCACCTTTTCTTAGCGATTTAGCGGTACTTTTGTACCGCTAAAGTCGTTAAGAAGATCGCTAACGGCGATAGCGTCGTTAACTATATCGCTAAATGTGGCCGCATTTAGCGATATAGAAACAATCCCGCTAGCGATCGCATTAGTATGCGTCGTTATCGTGATCGCTAGCGGGATTGTTTAGTGTGGCAGTACCTTTACAGGCAATGCTCTATGGGAGACAAATATGCAAATTAGGTCTCTTGCAGAGAGAAACACACTGTCTTGCAGGTACCCTCTAGGAGAGCTACATGCCCCATAAGTCAATTCCCGACACTTCAACGAGCCTTGCAAACATGACAAGGGATAAATGCCAAATGGGAAATTCATCTACAGACAGGCTGTTTTTCGTGTAATGTAGTCTATAAGTGTCACTGGTGTGTCAGAGGCTACAGACAGTTGCACTGCATCTAGCTGCAGAAGGTCTCTTTGTTTGGCTTTGCAGACACCTTCTTAATCCTTCTGACTCTTTGACCTAGTGGCAACATTTCTCTGGCTCTAATTCTCACACCTGGACCTGGGTGTTTATAGACTCGAAGCCTGCTGCTGGAAGTTGCCAGTGATATTTCCATTTTCCCCTGTTGAGGCTTGGATCTATAGCAGTCGACTATATTCCCCTTGTTCGTCTATCCCAGCTGTCTTTTGTGGTAGTGGGCACCGACTAGTGCTAACCCCATCATTCCCTAAGTAGGGCTTCTGGCCTGAGTCAGGCAGGGATTTGGTTCCTGCTCGGCGATAGGTGCAGAACCTATATAGGGACGTTTAGGGAAGACAGGGTGACTTTAGATATGCCCAGGGGTCTCCACCCCACCCTTCCCCTCATCCCTTCATGTTGCACTTAGTCGTTCCTACACTGCATAATAATAAGACTCCATACTCACAATACCATTGCCTGTAAGACTCAATCATAGAAAATTGCCTGTAAGACTCTGTAACACAGAGCATTGCCTATACGATGGCATACTCATAAACCATTGGCTGTAAGCAGAGGCATAGCCATAGCTAGATGTTTAGGTCAGAAGGAGCAAAACTTCTGAGTGGGCCCCTAACCAGGTAACTGTGATTACAGATATGGTGGCGCCCCCTAATTGTGAGTATAGGGGAACCTCAGAAAATTATCGCACTGTTAGTAAAAAAAAATCTCTATACAAAGCCATCACTGATATTACCGCCATATAGTGACATATCGTGGTAGATACCAATCCTGCAGAACATGTAAGTGATTACAGCAGATATACATGTTGACTTACAGCTGATGTTTCTTATGGAATCATTCACTTTTCACATCTTTTCCATGTGACACAGACCGACATAACTTCTCCAGCCAGGACTGAGCTACAGAGATTACATCAAAGACACATTTGACTTTTGACATTTCCAGCACCGTCCCCATCTATCCCCAACCTGCACAAATCCCTCATCCTACTGATACCCCAATATCCAGCTGCTGCTGGCGTATGTGTCCCTATTACTGTGCCTGTTTGGCATAAAAACAATACTCCTCCTACTGCCCCATACAGTAATGCTCACCACTGTGCCCCTTACATAGGAAAAATGCCTTCTTTGTGCTCTCTAGATGATAAAATGGCCCCTAGAAAATATCAATGCCCTGTGCAACTGCCCTAGAAAACAGTGTTCATATTTTTCCCCTAGAAAGTGATAATGCTCCCTGTGCACCTTTGACAGTCACAATACTCTGAAGGCCCCAATAATGCCTCTTAAGTGCCTATTTAACATTTATCGTAATAATGTCCTCTAAGTCCCCCCATGTACAGCTCTCCTATACACAGTATGATGGGCCCACAGCTCCCTTATATACAGTACAATGGGCCCACAGCTCCCTTATACACAGTATCCTGTGCCGACAGCATCCCTATACACAGTGCATTGGACCCATAGATCCCCTATACACAGTATGCCCCCATAAATCCATTATGCACAGTGTGATGGACCTATAGCTCACCTATGCACAGTATAATGCACCTTCAGATCCATTGTGCACAGTGTGATGGGCCTACAGCTCTCCTATTCACAATAAAATACTCCAACAGTTCCATTCTGCTCAGTGTGATGGGCCCAATGCTCTCCTATATACAGTATTATGGGCCTACAGCTCACCTATACACAGTATGATGGGCCCAATGCTCTCCTATGTACAGTATTATGGGCCTACAGCTCACCTATACACAGTATGATGGGCCCACAGCTCCCCTATACACAGTGTGATGGGCCCACACCTCACTTATACACACTAGGATGGGTACACTACTCCCCCATGCACAGGTAAATGCCCCCACAGATCCATTATGCACAGTGTGTTGGGCCCACAGCTCCCCTATGCACAGTATGATAGGCCTACAGCTCTCCTATATACAGCATGATAGGCCTACATTTCCTCTGTGCACAGTATAATGCTCTCACTGATGCATTCTGCACAGTGTAATGAGTCCACAGCTCCTCTATACACAGTATGATGGACCTACAGCTCCCCTGTACACAATATGATAGGCCCACAGCTCACTTACACACAGTATGATGGGTCCACAGCTCCCCTATGTACAGTAAAATGCTCCAATAGATCAATTCTGCACAGTTAGATGGGCCCACAGCTTTACTATATACAGTATGATAGGCTTTCAGTTCCCTATGCACAGTATAATGCCCTCACAGATCTATTCTGCACAGTGTGATTGGCCAACAGCTCCCCTATATACAGTATGATGGGCCTACAGCTCCCCTATACACAGTGGGTAAGACACCATTCTCACAGAGCGCATTGCCCCTAAAATTCTATACTCAGAACATTGCTTATAAGACCATTGTCTGTAAGACTCCATACTCGTGGAGCATGATCTGTAAACTCCTATCTCAATGATCTCACTTACTGTTACTTAGCTAACTCATTTTTTAGCCAACAATAGAAATTGTGACACAGAGACAAATAGTGCAAAACTTTTAAGAAAAATTAACTCTAAAAGTTATTTTAAGCCAGAAATACATTTATTTAAGGAAAAAAAAAACATTGCCACCAAAGGTGTCCATATCCTTTAATGTTCCTTCCCGTGTCTTGTTTATACCTTTTACCCATAAATATCTATTGATAACGGTTTGGAGGCCTGTGTGATGGAGGGATTGGTGCTCAACTGCGAATCTCGTGTTTGCTTTTCCTCCTTGTAAGCAATCAACAAGCAAAGTATAAAAAAACAAGATATTCAATGTTCGTCCTTTCCATCATCTGTTTCATGCTGGGTGTGAAGGTTGATGAGTTTTAAAGCGGTCACATCAGTCAGTCTCAGAACAGCTCTATACACAAATACATCTGTAATCAGCAAAGTAAATATCATGTAGAGACTGAGGCACCCCTGGGACCCTACAGAATGAAATGCGGAGGGCAAAGCGAAGAGTCCGAACGGAGGTGCTACATATGTATGATGAGGACATTGATCGCTTCTATACTGGAAACTGTATCGCTTTTGACCAAAGCAATGACACAGTGTAACAAACTGTCAGTGACACATGTACCTCCCCCACATAATGAATAGACAAGCACTGTTTGTATCTGTCAGCGATTTCATGGAAAGGTTGGTGGAACATCCCTTATCTATGTTCTCATTGAAGTAGTTAAAAGGCTATTCTGGGAGAAATCATTGATTGTCGATTACTTACTGATGAGAACTTTTTTCATTTTAATGTTTCACTTTGCTTTTTTGTGTTCTCACATAAGTGCTTGCAATGCTGGTAACTCAATAAAACTCCATAATTTGGGGAATATTACATTAAAACATTCAGAGCAGTAGTGCAGGTCCCAGTGGAGAAAGACACATCTATCAGACATTTATGTCAACGTTGGGAATGCCCTTTTAAAGAGAGATTCCCAGAAAGACAAGTCATATCTTATCCATACGGTAGGACCTATTAAATAGGTGATAACTTTCTGATCACAGGGGTTCGATAGCTGGGACCTCCAGCTACCCGGTGATGGATTCTCTTAAATCCAAAGAATGAGGCTCCGCAGCCCCGCACTGAATATAGTGGAGATGCGAATGATCGACCACCACTCCATTCATTGTCTATGGAACTGCTGGAAACAGCCGAGTGCTATACTTGGCAGTCCCATACATTACGAATAGAGCAAAGGCCAAGCATTCACCCCATCACTCCTTTCAGGACGTTTTCTGCAGAGTCCTGTTCTCGTGGATTCCAGAGCTCCAATCTCAGGATCGCTGGTCGTCCCAGAAGTTAGAAGCAAGCTATTCCCTATCCTGTTATCAAAATAAATTGTTCTTTTTTTTTTTTTAAAGCGAACCTGTCATCAGGTTTTGCCAATATGACTTACGGCCACCGCCTTTCAGGGCTTTTCTACAGCATTCTATAATGCTGTAGATAAGCCCCTGATTCAACCTGCAAGAGAAGAAAAATAAATTTTATTATACTCAACCGGGTGGCAGTCCGGTCCGATGGGTGTCGCAGGTCCTGGTACAGCGCCTCCCATCTTCTTGCGATGCCGCCCTCCTGCTTGCTTCATGGCTCCGCTGGGCCCCTCTGACCTTTCCCAGCGCCTGCGCACTGCAGTACTTTCCTCTGCCCTCAACAGGGCAGATAAGTACTCCTGCGCAGGAGTGTGATGCCAGGGAGCCGTGAAACAAGGAAGAGGGCAGCATCGCAAGAAGATGGGTGGTGCTGGACCCAGACCTGCGACACCCATCGGAGCGGACCGCCCCCGGGTGAGTATAATAAAATGTATTTTGATTCTCTTCCAGGTCGGATCAGGGGCTTATCTACAGCATTATAGAATGCTGTGGATAAGCCCTGAAAGGCGGTGGCCGTAACTCATGTCGGACAAACCTGGTGACAGGTTCCCTTTAATAACCATTTATGTATCAGTCACTTAGCTTAGATATTCAATGTCTGTTTTTACTTCCAGTTTTGTCAGTTTAAATATTGGACTTTGGGCTTTTACATTATTTTTATAAGGATAGGTTTTTTTTTTCGTGTGGCAAATATTTTATGACTCGATGTTCTTGTCAGTGACATATGGTCGATCTGCAGGAGGAAACAGTATCAAGTCTCCATTTAATGACACAGAGAACATCATTCATCAGAATTAAGCGTTTTTTTAATCCCCAATATATTTTTATGTCTTGAGGGCAACAGACCTCCCTATTACCTTTTCACAGAGCTTAATGTATAAGGTTTTAGCATTTGCAAACTCATTTCTCGATAAGGTGGGCTAGGAGAATTAAGGCAAACTGTTTTTATTACAAACATTGGATTTTATCAAAGAACAGACCAGACTCATTCGCTCCAATAAGGTGACGTTGCATTACATAGCATACTATTAAAATAAACTGAATATAATAAATGTATGTGCAGTAATCTTCTATACACAGTCTTCTGGTAACTTACCGGTAAGTAATTAGAAATGATTGTTTAAAATGTAACTAAACTTAAAAAAAACAACTTTTCTTTATGTTATACCCACAAAAATCAACAAAAAAGATTTTCAGGAGCTTGGTCCCGCAGCCTCATTGGTAGTCTATGGACACCGAACCAGAGCTCTGTAAGCATTCTGTGCAAGCCGGCATCCCTGGTGCCTCTTGTGATTAGTTGGCCAGGCATGATGCCATAGTGGCATGACACATGCGATGTTGCATAGGGACTACAGAAGAGGCAACGGGTATGCCAGCTGGTAGAAATTTCGCAGGGCTCTTGTCCAGTAGTCATGGACTACCAACATGGCTGTGGGACCAAAATCCTGTGAATTGTTTGCTTAACTCTATTAACCACAACTCAGTCATTATTTTAGATATTTGATGGTCTGGGTCCCAAGAGACAGACACACAAATCAACTAATCCTTGAAAAGTGGAGCAAAGTGGATAGCTGCTTCTAAAGCTATCTACACATTCGATTAAACCCAGCAGAACACGCTGATTTCATTGGGGTCTGTGCACCATCTATTGTCCATCATGTCATTGAAGAGAAGGATGCAGCAGTTGAAATTTCAATGATCGATCCTTTTATTAAGCGAGGAGATAAGTCTCTGCCTCAAGGAGTCAGAGAACATAGGAAAGCCTAACATTCTTGAGTCTAGGGAGTCTGGAAAAATAGCTGCCCCCAAATGATTTTATCTACTGTGAATGACCAGCTTAGGACCATCTCCTGATCTGGAGGAAGGTTGGTGTCCATTTATTCTTCTGATACCCATTGATTTGAATATAAATTGTATAATGTATCACTCATCTACTCCAAGTGGATCGGGATTAAGTGTTATGATGCATTTTGCAGCTCAGGTTCTGTATATAGTCCGTCGTCCCAGCAGGATATAGATGTATATACACTTTATATCCAGTCTTGTCACAAGTGCCGCATGGAGTAATCTACTGCAGCTGTTGTCCCTCCATATCTTTTTTTTTTCTCTTGACAGTAAATCATATGATATATTATTTGTCTCTTGACCTCTGCAGGATGAAAAACATATCCAGTTGAGACATATCTCAGCCAAGGATATTATCTCCTAACAAGCACGATCTTGGGCTACTAAAGTTTATCTTGGATTTCCAAGTTTTCCTCTTTGAAAGCTCTTCTCTGGGAATCAAAGAATGGAAAAGGCAACTCCACAATGCCCACTGCCTGAAGAGCTTTGTTATTTTAGTTCCCTAAGTGATTTGCAGATCTAGTTTTTCTTGATAAAAGCAAGGAAAATTTATTACAGTTCAGGACTAGAACAAATGAACTTTGCTGCTATCTCCAAAGCTGTCACTCAACCCCTGATTAAATCGACTACAGAAAAGCTGTAAGCTTCTCAGAGTTCCCTTGGAAATATTTGGTTCTCCACTACCATTTGAGGTTGCCAGAAGGGGGAAAGCCCTTTAATGACCTGGCCAGTATGTTACACCATCATTTACACATAAGTTGCAGCAGTACACAGTAATGTCCACAAGAAGCAGCATCTGGTATTGCCTTTGCTGCTTCTTTCTTTTGTGGTATATAGTCTAGTAATCTACAATTGTGGTTGTACCTTTACAGTTTTATTTGTATCATTTTATTTTCTATCACATCACTGGCAAAGATTCTATTACTTTCTCATAAATTTAATTTCTTTTTACTTGGTTTGAATTGTATCCAGAGATTTTATTCTTCATTGTGCACAATTTGATACATTTCCTTCCTTTTGTTATCTGGAGTAGATTAGAAAAATCTGATAAAGAATGAAACATAAATGTAAAAATGCTGCAGAGAGACTGTGTTTTCTTGTTTGAACAATTGGAAATAATTCCTGAGGTTTCTTCTAAATGCACCTGAATGAAAACTATTATGTATAGCAATATGCTTTGTCACATAGCCATCCTAGTCTGTGAAAGTGACATTTATGGTGATTGCAGTATTATACCTAGAAGCAGTATTATAGTAGTTATATTCTTGTACATAGGAGGCGGTATTATAGTAGTTATATTCTTATACATAGGGGCAATATTATAGTAGTTATATTCTTGTACATAGGGGGCAGTATTATAGTAGTTATATTCTTGTACATAGGAGGCAGTATTATTGTAGTTATATTCTTGTACATAGGGGCAGTATTATAGTAGTTATATTCTTGTACATAGGAGCAGTATTATTGTAGTTATATTCTTGTACATAGGGGCAGTATTATAGTAGTTATATTCTTGTACATAGGGGCAGTATTATAGTAGTTATATTCTTGTACATAGGGGCAGTATTATAGTAGTTATATTCTTGTACATAGGAGCAGTATTATAGTAGTTATATTCTTGTACATAGGGGCAGTATTATAGTAGTTATATTCTTGTACATAGGAGCAGTATTATTGTAGTTATATTCTTGTACATAGGGTCAGTATTATAGTAGTTGTATTGTAATGTATGTAGTACAGTTCATATAGCGTCTTGTGCTTGGGTGCGATGAAAATACATGAGACACAGGTTTGATATAGAAGGTCTTGTATTACTTCATACAAGTGGCAAAAATAGTCACACAGTTTGCAGATACAGAAGCAGGAGACAAAGCAGGCCAGAGTAACTTAAGCTCAGCAATCACTCTCCACAACAGGTTCAGGATCTTCTTCTCTGTTACCGTAAGTCCATGCAAACGTGGATCTTTCAAAGAGCAGGGTTCAGAGTCCACAAGTGTTCAGAGTTCCTCAGTAGGAATAGCTGGAGTACATAGTCCAAGGCTTCCAGGAGTCAGGTCACAGGTTCACTGCAGGCTAGATTCTGAAGCACTGATTGCTCAGCTGTGGCTGCTTAAGAAGCAAGAGGGAGAGAATCAGGCGGGAACATGAAAGCTGAAAACTCCATATTGACTGAGGGCAAGATAGCTGCAGCAAGACAGAAAGCAAAATGGCTGACGGAAAACTGAGTTTCAAGAACATGTACAAAGAACCTTACATTACTCCCCCCTTAGGGACAACCTCCGGATGGCCTCAGACCAGGCTTGTCTGGGTACCTCTGATGAAACTGGCGGAGCAAACGAGGAGCATTAACGTTATTGACTGGTTCCCATGAGTTGTCCTCCACTGGGTAGCCCTGCCATTTAATCAAATATTGTAACTGATTCCTGTATAACCTGGAATCTAGAATTCTTTCCACCACAAATTCTTCCTGACCATCGACTAGCACTGGGTCAGGGCAAGGAGAAGAACGTCCAGGAAACGTATTGGGTGTCGCAGCCTTTAGTAGGGATACATGAAAGACAGGGTGGATTCTCATAGTTCTAGGCAGTTGAAGACGACAAGCAACGGCACTTATAATTTTACTGATTTTATAGGGTCCAATGTACTTATGTCCCAACTTAGACGATGGAATCCTTAACTTAAGATTTCTGGTTGACAGCCAGACCAAGTCTCCTACCTTGAAAGCTGGTGCAGGTTTACAAAATTTATCTGCTGCTTTCTTGTACCTTTCCTGAGCCAATTCCAGATTCTCCTTTAGAAGATCCATATTCTTCTGTAAAGACGTGATTTTTTCGGCCACTGCTGGTAAAGGCGTTTCTATGGGAAATCGTGGAAGAATGTTAGGATGATAACCTAGATTGGAGTAAAAAGGAGACTGCTTAGTGGAGGCGCTCTGAGAGTTGTTATAAGAGAACTCAGCCAATGGAAGTAGATCCACCCAATCATCCTGTAGGTGGCAGATAAAACAGCGGAGATACTGCTCCAGGGTCTGATTGGTTCGTTCTGTCTGTCCATTAGTCTGGGGATGAAAAGCACAAGAAAGGTTTACTTTAATGTCCAATGCTGCACAGAAATTTTGCCAAAACCTAGAAGTGAATTGCACCCCTCGATTCGAAATAATCTCATCCGGTACTCCATGTAAGCGAAACACATCTTTAATCATCAAATCTGATGTCTGTTTTGCAGTGGGTAAGCCGACACAAGGGATAAAATGAGCTGCCTTTGTTAGACGATCAACCACCACTAGAATGGTGTTCTTCCCTTGAGAGGTTGGTAACTCCACAATGAAGTCCATAGAAATGGATCCCCACGGGCGGGACGGGGTGGGAAGAGGTTGTAACAGACCAGTTGGTGAGGAGCGAGGTGTTTTGCATCTTGCACAGACTTCACATGAAGTGACATAGTTTAAAACATCCTTCCTGCAAGTGGGCCACCAAAAGAAACGAGAAAGAAATTCCTGTGTCTTTAGAATTCCTCTATGCCCAGTTATCTTGGAATCGTGAATGAGTTGCAATACTCTCAATCTGACTGTTTCAGGAATATACAGACGTTGTCCCAGAATCCACACACCATTCTTAAAGACAAGACTTACGTCCCTTGGGGTTGTGCCAACAAGGAATCCGCATGGTATGCTTCCTTGATGTCCTTAAGTAGGTCTTGATTATGAATCACTCCCAGGAATCTAGAGTCAGGAAGAATAGTCTTAGGAGGAGCAAGTGGACGGGTCTCTGCTGAATGAATCCTAGAGAGTGCATCAGCCTTTCCATTGCGCGATCCTGGTCTATAAGAAATGACAAAATTAAATTGGTTTAAGAAAAGATTCCAGCGAGCCTGGCGAGGAGTCAGGCACTTAGCCGACCTGATAAACTCAAGGTTACGATGGTCTGTCAGGACGACTATTTGCTGTGCAGCTCCCTGAAGAAGGTGTCTCCATTCTTTGAAGGCGGCAATAATGGCCAACAACTCTCTATTGCCCACATCGTAGTTCCTCTCAGCCGAAGACAACTGCTGGGAAAAGAAGGCACAGGGATGCAAGACATTCTTCTCACCTGTTCTCTGAGAGAGTATAGCTCCAACGGCACAATCTGAAGCATCCACCTCTATTATGAAGGCAAGTTCGGGGTTGGGATGTACCAAGATAGGTGCGGTGGTAAATTTATCTTTTAGACGAGAAAATGCTTCCTGGGCTTGGGGAGTCCAGGAGAACCTAGACTCTTTCCGGGTAAGTTGGGTGATAGGTGACACTACCTCAGAGAAATTCCTAATGAAACGTCTATAGAAATTGGCAAACCCGATGAAGCGCTGCACCTCCTTCACATTTCTAGGACTTGGCCAATCCTTGATGGCTTGGGTCTTACTTCCATCCATACTAATTCCTTGTGTAGACAGTACATACCCCAGAAATTGAATTTCGGTCCTATGGAATTCACACTTTTCAAGTTTGATGTAAAGATGGTTTTGTCTTAGACGTTCCAAGACCATTCTCACATGTCCATGATGTTCCTCTGTGGAGTTAGAAAAAATTAGAATATCATCCAAATAAATCACCACGAATGTATCTAGGAGATCCCTGAAGATGTCATTCACCAAGTGTTGGAAAGTGGCTGGGGCGGTACTCAGACCAAAAGGCATAACTAGATATTCAAAGTGTCCATAGCGTGACCTGTTATGTTACGGTAGCTGAGGAGTGCAGGTAAAAAAGGAAATACACCAGAGCAGTTGGAATCTATGAGATTGCAGTACCCTGACTAACCACCACAACTAGAGGCAGCCGTGGAGCGTTCCTACGTTGGTCCTAGACGCCTCGTCACAGCCTGAGAAACTAACTACACCTAAAGACAGAAATAGGAAAGCTATCTGCCCCGGAGCAGAACCCCAAAGATAATAGAAAGCCCCCAAACATGTAATGGCGGTTAGACAAGAGGAAATACTGACACAGAAAGAAAATAGTATGAGCAAACGCTGGGGCCCAAACTATCTAAATAGAAAAGGACAGGAAGGGCACTTACTGCAATCTCAGAAAACCATGAAAAACACCAACTCTACTAATTTCAAAATCACCTGAGATCACACGACCTCTACCACCTAAATTAGTTCTCTGGTGTAACAAAATCAAAACAGCAGCCACTGAAAAAAAAAACTGGAAAAAGCAAAAGTACAAAACACAGTGGCTGAACCAAACTGGAGAGGCAAAAGCCCCCGGAGGGGACCCTGAAGGCCCCCACAGAAGTGCAGGACAAAATGCAAAAATACAGCAAAAACACAAAAGAAGAAATTGTCTTATCTGATAGCAGGAGATGCAGACACGACACAGCAGGCTACAAGGGAAACTGGAAAGAAGGATTCAGACCAGAACAATTGATCACCGGCAACCCTGATGGGAAAATGACTCCCTTATATAAGACCAGTCAGTAACACCTGATTCCCACTCCTCACAATCCTCACTAATACCGCTTGTAACCACCAAGGGAGCCCCCGCTCAGAACTCATCTCAAACCCATTCACAACAGTACCCCCCCTTGAGGAGGGGTCACCGAACCCTCATTTGAGCAACCAGGTCGGTCAGGATGAGTTCTATGATACGCACGGATAAGTCTCCTAGCATGGATGTCCGAAGCAAACACCCAAGAATTGTCTTCCTGACCATAACCTCTCCATTTAACCAAATACTGGAGTCTTCGTCTAGAAAAACGAGAATCCAATATTTCTCAACCACGTACTCCAGATTGCCCTCAACCAAAACAGGGTCAGAAGGCACAGCAGCAGGAATCACTGGCTCAACAAACCTCTTCAACAAGGACTTGTGGAACACGTTATGGATCTTAAATGTCCCTGGAAGAAACAAACGAAAAGAAACAGGATTAATAATCTCCATGATCTTATAAGGTCCAATGAACCTAGGCTTAAATTTAGGAGATGCTACTCTCATAGGAATATTCTTTGAGGACAACCAGACCAAGTCCCCCACTTTAAACCGAGGACCATCAGTCCTATGCCGGTTAGCAAACCGCTGGGCCTTCTCCTGAGAGAGGGACAACCTCTCCACTACCTGGTCCCAAATCTGCTGCATACGCTCAACAACAGAGTCAACACCTGGACAGACAGAAGCCTCCGTCTGTCCTGAAGAAAATCGAGGGTGAAACCCAGAATTACAGAAAAACGGAGACATCAAAGTGGCAGAGCTAGCCCTATTATTAAGAGCAAACTCAGCCAAAGGCAAAAAAGAGACCCAGTCATCCTGATCAGCAGACACAAAGCATCTTAGATAAGTCTCCAATGTCTGGTTTGTTCTCTCAGTTTGACCATTGGTCTGAGGATGAAATGCCGAGGAGAAAGACAATTGAACACCCAGTTTAGAACAAAAAGTCCTCCAAAATCTGGAAACAAACTGGACTCCTCTGTCAGACACAATGTTCTCAGGAATGCCGTGTAAACGAACCACGTGCTGAAGGAACAACGGCACCAATTCAGAGGAGGAAGGCAACTTAGGTAATGGCACAAGATGTATCATTTTGGAAAACCTATCACAAATTACCCAGATGATGGTCATTCTCTGAGAAACAGGAAGATCGGAAATGAAATCCATAGAGATATGGGTCCATGGTCTCTTGGGCACAGGCAATGGCATCAACAAACCACTAGAGCGAGAGCAAGGCTTGGAGCGAGAGCAAGTCCCGCAGGACTGCACAAATTCCCTGACATCGCGAGACAAGGTAGGCCACCAAAAGGACCGACTAACCAAGTCTCTGGTACCAAAAATTCCGGGATGCCCAGCCAATGCGGAACAATGAATCTCAGACATCACACTCTTTTTCCATTGGTCCGGGACAAACAATTTTCCAACAGGGCAGCGCTCGGGCCTATCCTCCTGACACCCCTCCAGAGCAAGTCTCAAATTGGCGAGATGGCGGAAAGAACTACACCCTCCTTCAAAATAACAGAGGGATCAGAGTACTCAGGAGAGTCCGCAAGGAAACTCCTCGAGAGGGCATCCGCCTTAACATTCTTAGTGCCAGGAAGAAAGGAAACCACAAAATTAAAACGTGTGAAAAACAAGGCCCACCTGGCCTGTCTAGGATTGAGTCGCTTGGCAGATTCCAGATAGACCAGATTCTTATGGTCCGTAAGGACCACCACCTGATGTTTGGCTCCCTCCAGCCAATGTCTCCACTCTTCAAAAGCCCACTTCATGGCCAATAACTCCCGATTACCCACGTCATAATTACGTTCAGTAGGAGAAAATTTTCGAGAGAAAAAGGCACAAGGGTTACTTTTAGAGGTCTCTGGATCTTTTTGGGACAAAACGGCACCTGCCCCAATTTCAGAGGCATCAACCTCCACCTGAAATGGCAGAGAAACATCAGGCTGCCGTAAAACAGGAGCAGAAGTGAATCTCTGCTTAAGTTCCTGAAACGCAGAGACTGCCTCAGGAGGCCAATTCACCACATCAGAACCCTTTCTGGTCAAATCAGTTAATGGTTTAACAATAACCGAGAAATTACCAATAAATTTACGATAAAAATTGGCAAAACCCAAAAATCTCTGAAGAGCCTTTAATGAAGTAGGTTGGACCCAATCACAGATGGCCTGAACCTTGACCGGGTCCATTTCAATAACAGATGGGGACAAAATGAATCCCAGAAATGAGATCTTCTGTACGCCAAAAAGACACTTTGATCCCTTCACATACAGAGCATTCTCTCTCAAAATCTGGAATACAGTTCGAACATGTTTCACATGAGAGTCCCAGTCATTAGAAAAAATAAAGATATCATCCAAATAAACAATCATAAACTTGTCCACAAAATCCCTGAAAATGTCATTCATGAAGGACTGGAAGACGGAAGGAGCATTAGTGAGCCCAAAGGGCATCACTAGGTACTCAAAATGCCCTTCAGGGGTATTGAATGCCGTCTTCCATTCATCCCCGTGCTTAATGCGAATAAGGTTATACGCCCCCCTGAGGTCAAGCTTGGTAAACCAAGTAGCGTTTTTCACCCTGGAAAACAGGTCAGAAATCAAGGGTAACGGATATTGATATTTCACAGTAATATTGTTCAAGAGACGATAATCAATACACGGCCTTAATGAACCATCTTTTTTGGCCACAAAGAAAAAACCGGCACCTAAGGGTGAAGAGGATGGTCTGATATGACCCTTCTCCAATGATTCCTTGATATAAGACCGCATAGCGTCATGTTCAGGTACAGACAAGTTAAAAAGGCGACCTTTAGGGAATTTACTACCTGGCACTAATTCAATAGCGCAGTCATAGCTCCTATGGGGAGGTAAGGATGCAGATTTACTTTCGCTAAACACATCAGAAAAATCAAACAAAAAGTCAGGAACATCCTCAGCCTGGGGGGAGGCAGAAAAAACAGGAGTGTTGGTATTAACACATTGGCAGCCCCAACTGGTTACAGACACAGATTTCCAATCCAAAACAGGATTATGAGACTGTAACCAAGGGAAACCCAGCACTATAATGTCATGCAGATTATATAGAACCAAAAATTTGCAGCACTCCTGGTGATCAGGTTCAACCCTCATTATCACCTGAGTAGAAAACTGGGGTTTATTCTCAGCCAAAGGGGTAGAATCGATCCCCAGTAGAGGAATAGACTTCTGTAGGGGTATCAAGGGAAACCCACAACGTTTAGCAAAATCATAA
Organism: Oophaga sylvatica; assembly: GCA_033576555.1. Classification (NCBI taxonomy): domain Eukaryota; kingdom Metazoa; phylum Chordata; class Amphibia; order Anura; family Dendrobatidae; genus Oophaga; species Oophaga sylvatica. Next base: position 64,367,970 of record JARQOD010000009.1, on the reverse strand, counting down.
TCCATCAGGTTAATAGCTGCTCCAGAATCAACGAAAGCCTGAGCAGAAAATGAGGACAGAGAGCATATCAGAGTGACAGTTAATAAAAACTTAGTCTGAACACTACCCAAGACAACTGAGCGTGCAAAATGTCTTCCCCGCTTAGGGCAGACTGAAATAGCATGAGAGGCATCACCACAGTAGAAACATAACCCATTGCGCTTTCGAAACTCATGACGCTGTGCCCCAGACACCACTCCATCACACTGCATGGGCTCAGCAGCTGGCTCACAAGGCAACACCACTCCACGCATACTTCTCCGCTCACGCAAACGTCTGTCAATTTGAATCGCTAATGACATAGAATCATTGAGACCAGAGGGGACAGGGAATCCCACCATAACATCCTTTACATTATCCGACAGACCCTTCCGGAAAAGGGCCGCCAAAGCGTCGTCATTCCATTTGGTCAGGACTGCCCACCTACGGAATCTCTGACAGTATAACTCAGCGTCATCAAGCCCCTGATTTAATGCCAACAAGGCTTTTTCAGCTTGATCAGTGACATTAGGCTCATCGTACAATAACCCCAAGGCCTGAAAAAACGCATCAACATCACTCAAAACAGGATCCCCAGGTATCAGGGAAAAAGCCCAATCCTGAGGATCGCCGCGCAGGAGAGAGATGATAATTTGAACCTGCTGCGCTGCGTTTCCTGAGGACTTAGATTTTAAGGCAAAAAACAATTTACAATTATTTTTGAAATTCTGAAACTTAGCTCGATCCCCTAAAAACAAATCTGGCATGGGGATCCTAGGTTCCACAACAGGCAACCCAGCAAGATAGATAGCAATACTCCGAACCTCAGTGGCAAGCTGATCCACACGGCCAGACAACTGTGCAAACTCCATTGGAGAAAAGATCCTCCCCAGCACCCAGAGATACAGAGGGAAAAAAAAAAAAAAATGCAACAAACAGAAAAATATCTCTGACAACTTTTCTTCCTTCAAAATATTTTTTCCCTTCTGTGAGTACCATACAATTTTTATGGCCGGTGATACTGTTATGTTACGGTAGCTGAGGAGTGCAGGTAAAAAAGGAAATACACCAGAGCAGTTGGAATCTATGAGATTGCAGTACCCTGACTAACCACCACAACTAGAGGCAGCCGTGGAGCGTTCCTACGTTGGTCCTAGACGCCTCGTCACAGCCTGAGAAACTAACTACACCTAAAGACAGAAATAGGAAAGCTATCTGCCCCGGAGCAGAACCCCAAAGATAATAGAAAGCCCCCAAACATGTAATGGCGGTTAGACAAGAGGAAATACTGACACAGAAAGAAAATAGTATGAGCAAACGCTGGGGCCCAAACTATCTAAATAGAAAAGGACAGGAAGGGCACTTACTGCAATCTCAGAAAACCATGAAAAACACCAACTCTACTAATTTCAAAATCACCTGAGATCACACGACCTCTACCACCTAAATTAGTTCTCTGGTGTAACAAAATCAAAACAGCAGCCACTGAAAAAAAAAACTGGAAAAAGCAAAAGTACAAAACACAGTGGCTGAACCAAACTGAGAGGGCAAAAGCCCCCGGAGGGGACCCTGAAGGCCCCCACAGAAGTGCAGGACAAAATGCAAAAATACAGCAAAAACACAAAAGAAGAAATTGTCTTATCTGATAGCAGGAGATGCAGACACGACACAGCAGGCTACAAGGGAAACTGGAAAGAAGGATTCAGACCAGAACAATTGATCACCGGCAACCCTGATGGGAAAATGACTCCCTTATATAAGACCAGTCAGTAACACCTGATTCCCACTCCTCACTAATACCGCTTGTAACCACCAGAGGGAGCCCCCGCTCAGAACTCATCTCAAACCCATTCACAACAGTGACCTGAATGCAGTCTTCCATTCATCCCCAGGTCTAATACGGACCAAGTTATAGGCCCCACGGAGATCCAATTTAGAGAAAATTTTGGCATGCCGCACTCTCTCCAATAACTCAGGGATTAAAGGCAATGGATAACGGTTTCTAATAGTAACCTTATTGAGTTCCCTATAGTCTACGCAGGGTCTCAGAGATCCATCTTTCTTCTTCACAAAGAAGATGGGTGCACCTGCAGGAGATGAAGAGGGGCGTATGAAGCCCTTGGCTAGATTTTCGTCTATGTAATCCTTTAAAGCCTTTAGCTCAGGCCCCGCCAGGGGGTAGATCTTACCAAAAGGTATCTCTGCTCCAGGCAATAATTCAATTGGACAATCATATGGACGGTGAGGGGGAAGCTGGTCAGCGTTCTTCTTGTCACATAAATCCACATAGTCCTGGTATACAGCTGGTAGTTTGGGGACTGACATGGTTCCTTTAGGAACAGAGCAAGCTGAAACTTCTGGACTCATCTGTTTCTCTGGAAAGTGTAATTCCTTGGTCTCCCAGTTAATGGTAGGGTTCTGAGCCTGCAGCCATGGTAGCCCTAGAATAATGGGAAAGTGGGGAGAAGAGATAAGCATAAAGGACAGTTTCTCTTGATGATCTTTACCCATAAGGACCCTCAAAGGCTCCGTTTCCTGATCCACTGGTCCAGAGGTCAGCAGGGAGCCATCCACAGTTTCCATCTGTACTGGAGTAGCCTTCTTCACTGAACGTATCCCCTGTTTCAGAGCAAAGGAGACATCCATAAAATTCCCACTTGCCCCTGAGTCGATCATAGCAGAGCTAGACACCCAGACTGAGTTAACCCAGAGTTTGATGGAAAGGAAGCAATGAGAATTGTTTTTCCTACAACTCAGCTGGGACACCGCTGAGGAAACTTGAAAAATTGCAGCGTTTACACAGTCATCTGTTATGTTACGGTAGCTGAGGAGTGCAGGTAAAAAAGGAAATACACCAGAGCAGTTGGAATCTATGGGATTGCAGTACCCTGACTAACCACCACAACTAGAGGCAGCCGTGGAGCGTTCCTACGATGGTCCTAGACGCCTCGTCACAGCCTGAGAAACTAACTACACCTAAAGATAGAAATAGGAAAGCTATCTGCCCCGGAGCAGAACCCCAAAGATAATAGAAAGCCCCCAAACATGTAATGGCGGTTAGACAAGAGGAAATACTGACACAGAAAGAAAATAGTATGAGCAAACGCTGGGGCCCAAACTATCTAAATAGAAAAGGACAGGAAGGGTACTTACTGCAATCCCAGAAAACCCTGAAAAACACCAACTCTACTAATTTCAAAATCACCTGAGATCACACGACCTCTACCACATAAATTAGTTCTCTGGTGTAACAAAAACAGCAGCCACTGAAAAAACTGGAAAAAACAAAAGTACAAAACACAGTGGCTGGACTAAACTGAGAGGGCAAAAGCCCCCGGAGGGGACCCTGAAGGCCCCCACAGAAGTGCAGGACAAAATGCAAAAATATAGCAAAAACACAAAATAAGAAATTGTCTTATCTGATAGCAGGAGATGCAGACACGACACAGCAGGCTACAAGGGAAACTGGAAAGAAGGATTCAGACCAGAACAATTGATCACCGGCAACCCTGATGGGAAAATGATTCCCTTAAATAAGACCAATCAGTAACACCTGATTCCCAATCCTCACTAGTACCGCTTGTAACCACCAGAGGGAGCCTCTGCTCAGAACTCATCTCAAACCCATTCACAACAGTCATCGTCCTCAGAAGTAACGGAGTTTAAGTCCGAGAAATCAAGATCTGTTGCTGCAGATCTCTCTGGAGCCTGAGGCTCGGACCTGACAGATCTCCTCTCGCAACACTCACAGTGAATGAGTGCTGCAGTAGTCTTACGAGAACGGCTGGGGCAGTTTATAATGAAGTGCCCTGACTTACCACAATAGAAACATAGATTTTCCTTAAAACGATGTTCCTTGCGTGCATCACTAACCCGTCTTTGTAAAGAGTCTACCTGCATGGGTTCAGGTTCAGGTTCCCGTGTGATCCTACTCAAAGGTTCCTTAGCTGGGGAGGAAGGTAGGAAAAGGTTAGTGCGATTGTTTTCGAACCATCTCTCTTGCCTGCGTTCAGTCAGGCGAGCATCAATACGGATGCAGTAGTTAATAAAGTCACCTAACGCAGTGGGAGGGTCGGCACGAGCAAGTTCATCCTTAATTAGTGGAGACAACCCCTTTCGAAAAATAGATTTTTTGGCGGAACTGTCCCAGGTGGTATCAAGGGCCCATCTCCTGAAATCCAAGGCATATTCGGCTACCGAGTGCTTACCTTGGCGCAAAGTTAACATGGCTGCTTCAGCTGTTGCACCTCGATTGGGGTCATCAAACACCTGCCCCATGGCTGAAATGAAAGCATCAAGATGATCCAAACATTCATCCTCAGTCTCAATCAGAGGGTTTGCCCACATCAAAGCCTTGTTGGTAAGTAACATAATTATAGTAAGCACTTTAGATCGTTCAGTGGGAAATTGTGAAGCATGTGCAGAAAAAAAAAGATTGCATTGATTAATAAATCCCCTGAATTTTTCACGTTCACCGCCAAAACGAAAAGGGGGCAACTTGGGAATCCCAGAACTTGGGGCTACGGCAGGAGCCTGGACTCGCTCCTCTAGAACCTCAATCCTGGCTCGCAAATCCTGGGCAGTCTGTCCAAACACTTGCAAATTGTGATTAGTGAGGTCCTGTAGGTTTGTAAAACGGGTTTTTATAGTCTGCAAATCTGCAAGGATATTATCAGTCACTCCGCAAAGTTCCTTTATGCGGGCCTCCATTTTCCAGATCTTTTAAGACAGGAGTACTGGAAGGAGAGGAGAAAAGAAAAAAAAAACAATAGTGTTTACCTGTGGTAACACTGCAGAGAGAAAAAAAAATTAAGGGAACTGCTCACCTGGAATGGTTGTGAGAAGTCACAACCACTATCATCACAGAAAGTTCAACCGGACATCTGATATCCACAGTTACAGCAGACACAAAAGAGGGAAGAGAAAAAAAAAAAAAAACAATAGTGTTTACCTGTGGTAACACTGCAGAGAGAAAAAAAAATTAAGGGAACTGCTCACCTGGAATGGTTGTGAGAAGTCACAACCACTATCATCACAGAAAGTTCAACCGGACATCTGATATCCACAGTTACAGCAGACACAGCCTTCCCAGACCCAGCAGACACTAACGTTTGGCTTCAGAATCTTGTAATGTATGTAGTACAGTTCATATAGCGTCTTGTGCTTGGGTGCGATGAAAATACATGAGACACAGGTTTGATATAGAAGGTCTTGTATTACTTCATACAAGTGGCAAAAATAGTCACACAGTTTGCAGATACAGAAGCAGGAGACACAGCAGGCCAGAGTAACTTAAGCTCAGCAATCACTCTCCACAACAGGTTCAGGATCTTCTTCTCTGTTACCGTAAGTCCATGCAAACGTGGATCTTTCAAAGAGCAGGGTTCCAGAGTCCACAAGTGTTCAGAGTTCCTCAGTAGGAATAGCTGGAGTACATAGTCCAAGGCTTCCAGGAGTCAGGTCACAGGTTCACTGCAGGCTAGATTCTGAAGCACTGATTGCTCAGCTGTGGCTGCTTAAGAAGCAAGAGGGAGAGAATCAGGGCGGGAACATGAAAGCTGAAAACTCCATATTGACTGAGGGCAAGATAGCTGCAGCAAGACAGAAAGCAAAATGGCTGACGGAAAACTGAGTTTCAAGAACATGTACAAAGAACCTTACATGTATTCTTGTGCATAGGGGCAGTATTATAGTAGTTGTATTCTTGTGCATAGGGGCAGTATTATAGTAGTTATATTCTTGTACATAGGGGCAGTATTATAGTAGTTATATTCTTGTACATAGGAGCAGTATTATAGTAGCTATATTAATTTTCATAGTCAGCAATATTAGATATATTCTTATACATAAAGAGTCAAAGAAGGAATCCAGCGTGGTAGCAGGTATGTAGAATCCAAAGTTTATTGTATAAAATATCGATGTAAAATCATAGTGACATGCGGCTCCAACCAGTGTGAGAAGAGACCAACGCGTTTCAGCTCCTAAGAGTCTTAATCATGGTTATAGAAAATGCATAGAAACATGTCTTAAATAGAAAAAAAGCCAGAGAGAAATACAAACACTTTTGTTACACACGTGGGTTAATTAACACAATGCTCAATTAACCCACCTATTGGAATGTAAACCCATTACATTGCACCAACATGGACAGAAAAAAATGCAAAGACATGGACAAAAACTTTTGAACAGGTAACAGAACAGAGTGAACACTGCTGAATCATATAAAAGAATATTGAATTCAAGTGACAAGAATTAAAATAAAATGAAAGAGAACAAAATTACATATATTGTAGAATTAAATCATGTCGAATATTCAGTCCTATTGGAAATCTGGTATCTAATATAAAAAAATCCAAACTGATTCTCTGTTGAGAACCTTTCTTCTGAAATTGCCACTTCTTGTAGGATTATGTACTTGTTCAATAGCCTTAAATTTAAATTCAGTCATATCCCCCACCATGTACCTGTGAAAAGTGTTTAGACACCGCCGAAATGTTAAAGTAAACCTGTCTGCAGGATTGTGCACTGTAACCTACAGACAGTGTCAGGTCAGCACTGTTATACTGATTACAATGATACCTGGTGATGAAATCCGTCTTGTGGTTGTTGTTTAATCTTTATTTTCAGTTTATGATATGCTTGTGCTTCGGGGCGGTCTGTGGGGGGTCTTCATGTGGTGTTCTGATTAGGTATTCATCATGGCTTCTGACAGGTCACTGAACCCTCAGTGACCTGCCCCCTATTTTACTTAATAATATATATATATACATACATACATACAGCTCTGGCAAAAATTAAGAGACCACCACATCAAAACCTTGTCATGGGCAGCCCATTCTCCAGACTTGAGCCCCATTGAAAACCTCTGGAATGTGATCAAGAGGAAGATGGATAGTCACAAGCAATCAAACAAAGAACTGCTTAAATTTTGTGCCAGAAGCAGTGTGAAAGACTGGTGGCAAGCATGCCAAGACGCATGAAAGCTGTGATTAAAAATCATGGTTATTCCCAAAATATTGATTTCAGAACTCTTTCTGAGATAAAACATTAGTATTGTTGTTTCTAAATGATTATGAACTTGTTTTCTTTGCATTATTTGAGGTCTGAAAGCACTGTTTTTTTTAATTTTGGCCATTTTTCTTTGTAAGAAAAAGAATACAAAATTTATTGCTTGGAAATTCGGTGACCTGTTGTCAGACGTTTACAGACTAAAAGAACAATTTACATTTTACTCAAAAATATACCTATAAAGAGAAAAACAGACAAACTGAACATTTGAAAGTGGTCTCTTAATTTTTGCTAGAGCTGTATATACACTGCTCAAAAAAATAAAGGAAACACTTAAACAATAGAATACAACTCCAAGTAAATCAAACTTCTGTGAAATCTAACTGTCAGTACCAATACTTTCTGGCTGATGTTTTGGTCACTTTTGAATGTTGGTTGTGCTTTCAGACTCGTGGTAGCATGAGAGGGACTCTACAACCCACACAAGTGGCTCAGGTAGTGCAGCTCATCCAGGATGGCACATCAATGCGAGCTGTGGCAAGAAAGTTTGCTGTGTCTGTCAGCGAAGTGTCCAGAGGCTGGAGGTGCTACCAGGAGACTGGCCAGTACACCAGGAGATGTGGAGGGGCCGTAGGAGGGCAACAACCCAGCACCAGGACCGCTACCTCCGCCTTTGTGCAAGGAGGAACAGAAGGCGCTCTGCCAGAGCCCTGCAAAATGACCTCCAGCGGGCTACTAATGTGTGTCTGCACAAACGGTTAGAAACCGACTCCATGAGGATGGTCTGAGTGCCCGACGTCCACAGATGGGGGTTGTGCTCACAGCCCAACACTTGTGCAGGACGCTTGGCACTTGCCACAGAACACCAGGATTGGCAAATTCGCCACTGGCACCCTGTGCTTTTCATAGATGAAAGCAGGTTCACATGCGACAGACATGACAGTGTCTGGAGACGCCGAGGCGAGCATCCTTCAGCATGATCGGTTTGGCACTGGGTCAGTAATGGTGTGGGGTGGCATTTCTTTGGAGAGCCACACAGCCCTCCATGTGCTCACCAGAGGTAGCCTGACTTTTATTAGGTATCGAGATGAGATCCTCAGACCCCTTATGAGACCATATGCCGGTGCGGTTGGCCCTGGGTTACTCCTAATGCAGGACAATGCCAGACCTCGTGGTTGGAGCGTGTCAGCAGTTCCTGCAAGATGAAGGCATTGAAGCTATGGACTGGCCCCCTGTTCCCCAAACCTGAATCCGATTGAGCACATCTGGGACATCATGTCTCGCTCCATCCACCAATGTCACTTTGCACCACAGACTGTCCAGGAGTTGACGGATGCTTTAGTCCAGGTCTGGGAGGAGATCCCTCGGGAGATTATCCGCTGCCACATCAGGAGCATGCCCAGGCGTTGTAGGGAGGTCATACAGGCACAGGGAGGTCACACGCAATACTGAGCATCATTTTGACTTGTTTTAAGGACATTACACTCCACTTTAATTTTGTGGTTGACTCCAAATCCAGGCCTCCATTGGTTAATAAATTTGATTTCCATTGATGATTTTTGTGTGATTTTGTTGTCAGCACATTCAACTTTGTACAGAACAGATGTGTTATTTGAGTGATCCCTTTATTTTTTTGAGCAATATATGTGCACAGCCTACAACATGGGAGACTGCTCTGCCCTGTGGAAAATAAATTAAAAATAAATTATATACTAAGGCTCCTAACACTATAATACATACTGTAGGTGCTGTTATAGCACAACCACATCAGAGTGTTAGGAACAAAGTGCTCGGACATCGCCCAGATTAGCAAGGTCCGTGTCAGATGTTGAGGAACCAGGACAATCTGATGATAAATGGACTGCTGGAACAAAACAAACCATACATGGACAAGGCAAGAGAACCTGGATCTGATGAAATGCTAGTATAACAGCAGACCAAATGAGAGTGGATATATGAAGCGTATGAGGAAACTCTGGATGGATATAAGACCTGCATGTCCACTGACTGAGAAACAACTAGTCACTCAACGTTGTACGCAGCGTCCAATCCGCAGCATTTCTTGACCGTGGAAACATACCCTTACTGTTGGTTGTTTGAATGCCTGTTTACACAGCTAGACCAAACTAAACAATGTCCACTGAGCGATCAGCATTAGATCTTTCAGTGCACAGAGGCTGCTGCAGTTGACAGTGCGAGTTCTGATTACACAGGACGATGAACCAGTGAGAATGATGATCTTTTTATGCTGCTCAAAAGATCATTTCACCAAAAGAACTAATATTTTGCTCATTCATCGGGCAGCCAGCTTAAATTACGAGATAATCATGAAACAAACGTTTTTAACAACGCTCATTCACTGTTAATTTTCAGTGTAAATGCCCTTTATTGTGAACCATATATTTGCTAGATCATTTGTCATTTCCTTCCCCATCTCTTCTGGCAGTTAATACAAAGTGTTTTACTGAAAACGATGTTTTTCCAGTGATTGCGAAAATATGAAATTTGTGCTTCATTCTGCGGTTTGATGGAAGAGACCTTTACTTCCTGCAGTAATGTAAATTCCTATAGTGCTGAGATATCCCTAGTTGTCTCTGATCTGTAATCTAGTTATGCTTTCTTCCTTCTGCAGTTAAGCTACCTGCTAATAATGACCACTGACTGATGAGTCTAGGAAAAATAATCTTCTGGTCGATTAATGTATTATACAAATGTCTCTATGGATTAAGGGCTCATTTTAACATTTTTAAAAACTTACATTTTAATCTTTTTCAAACAATCTCAATTGACCAAGTTAAACTCTTCCCATTATTTCTGAAGAACACATATGAGATACTGTGTGTGGCTCCTGCTGACTGGAACGCATTTCATAATAGCTCTTCCTTGCCAAACGTTAAACTCCAGAACACCTTTAATATTTTACCTTGGATGGAAAGAAGCCACAATCCATCTACATGAAGTGGATAAATATTGGTACAGTTCAAAGGGAGGTGCACCAGTAGGTTCCCAAACCGTATAGTCATATAACACAAAACTGGGCACACTCAAATTTGTGTAGTAGAAGTAACTTTAATACGTACACTTGATCACTAGTAACAGACGTTTCGGTCTACAGGTCCTTCTCAAAAAATTAGCATATAGTGCTAAATTTCATTATTTTCCATAATGTAATGATTACAATTAAACTTTCATATATTTTAGAATCATTACACACCAACTGAAATTTGTCAGGTCTTTTATTGTTTTAATACTGATGATTTTGGCATACAACTCCTGATAACACAAAAAACCTGTCTCAAAAAATTAACATATTTCAACCATCCAATAAAATAAAAGTGTTTTTTAAAAACAAACAAAAAAAACATCAAATAATAAAGTTCAGTTATGCACTCAATACTTGGTCGGGAATCCTTTTGCAGAAATGACTGCTTCAATGCAGCGTGGCATGGAGGCAATCAGCCTGTGACACTGCTGAGGTGTTATGGAGGCCCAGGATGCTTCGATAGCGGCCTTAAGCTCATCCAGAGTGTTGGTTCTTGCGTCTCTCAACTTTCTCTTCACAATATCCCACAGATTCTCTATGGGGTTCAGGTCAGGAGAGTTGGCAGGCCAATTGAGCACAGTAATACCATGGTCAGTAAACCATTTATCAGTGGTTTTGGCACTGTGAGCAGGTGCCAGGTCGTGCTGAAAAATGAAATCTTCATCTCCATAAAGCATTTCAGCCGATGGAAGCATGAAGTGCTCCAAAATCTCCTGATAGCTAGCTGCATTGACCCTGCCCTTGATGAAACACAGTGAACCAACACCAGCAGCTGACATGGCACCCCACACCATCACTGACTGTGGGTACTTGACACTGGACTTCAGGCATTTTGGCATTTCCTTCTCCCCAGTCTTCCTCCAGACTCTGGCACCTTGATTTCCGAATGACATGCAAAATTTGCTTTCATCAGAAAAAAGTACTTGGGACCACTTAGCAACAGTCCAGTGCTGCTTCTCTGTAGCCCAGTGCTGCTTCTCTGTAGTCCAGTGCTGCTTCTCTGTAGCCCAGGTCAGGCGCTTCTGGCCGCTGTTTATGGTTCAAAAGTGGCTTTACCTGGGGAATGCGGCACCTGTAGCCCATTTCCTGCACACGCCTGTGCACGGTGGCTCTGGATGTTTCTACACCAGACTCAGTCCACTGCTTCCTCAGGTCCCCCAAGGTCTGGAATCGGTCCTTCTCCACAATCTTCCTCAGGGTCCGGTCACCTCTTCTCGTTGTACAGCGTTTTCTGCCACATTGTTTCCTTCCAACAGACTTCCCATTGAGGTGCCTTGATACAGCACTCTGGGAACAGCCTATTTGTTGAGAAATTTCTTTCTGGGTCTTACCCTCTTGCTTGAGGGTGTCAATGATGGCCTTCTTGACATCAGTCAGGTCACTAGTCTTACCCATGATGGGGGTTTTGAGTAATGAACCAGGCAGGGAGTTTTTAAAAGCCTCAGGAATCTTTTGCATGTGTTTAGAGTTAATTAGTTGATTCAGAAGATTAGGGTAATAGCTCGTTTAGAGAACCTTTTCTTGATATGCTAATTTTTTGAGACAGGTTTTTTTGTGTTATCAGGAGTTGTATGCCAAAATCATCAGTATTAAAACAATAAAAGACCTGACAAATTTCAGTTGGTGTGTAATGAATCTAAAATATATGAAAGTTTAATTGTAATCATTACATTATGGAAAATAATGAAATTTAGCACTATATGCTAATTTTTTGAGAAGGACCTGTATATTGACCTTCATCAGTGTACTAAAAAATAATAAAGATAAGTGATCTATATTTGTTACAAACAGAAAAAAAGGTATTTACAAATATATACAGGGTCATATAGATTTTAAGATAATCTCAGCAGAGTTCATCCAATATCACAGTTGTCCAAAGTTTTCAGTATAATGAAATAAAAATAGAACATTGAATAGGCGGCAGACATACCTAGTGGCAATGTGTACCCAATCTAGTGGGGTATAGAGATTAAATCTGTGAATCAAAATCGTAGGGATGAGGTTGTGGTGATAGGAATTTGCTCATAATGAAAATAGAGGTCAGAAAGTAACATACCCGTTACATTGAGTGCTGTTGTGAACGGCTGCAGTGGAATAAAAAGTAGCAGTGAGTGAAACATATATAATGCCCTTAATAATCGTTCATAGGTGACAAAAGAGGGACATACCGCTCAAAAGTGAAACCTCTGATTAGGCTGTCAGTAATTACTGACGGTGGATATTGACTGCGGGATATACAGAGCGCCAGTGAGTAATGGTGCTGGATATAGATAATGTCAGCGTTATCGTTAGTGGTGCACTTACCCAGAAGAGACTATAATATGAATGAGGTCCCGGTGACGCGGTATCCGCCGCTTGTCTCGTGGTGGCAGGAAGTGGAAAATGAGCCTGATTAAATAGACAGTGTAGTCTCTAAATGGCGCCCAGCGTCAAACCGGAAGTGCTCATGCCGGAAATGACGTTGGCGCTGCTTATCAGAACGTAGAGGAAGAGTTGTGCGTTCCACAGGAAGCGCTTGCGTTCCAGCTATAGTGCGCGTGACTGGGAGTTTGTGATGGGAAGGTGCACAGTGAGAGAAGAAGTGACATCCATAATAAGCTATTTAGTAGCGGTTCTGTGAAGAAAAGACATGAGAGTAAATAAGCGGTACTGTAAAGCTTATAAATCTTGGCATTATTGATATACTAAGACACCAGCGAAACATATAAAATAATGATTTAAAGAAAAGAATGGAGATCATAATCCCTATTTAACCCCTTGGGGTGTAAGGTATCCAATTCATGGATCCAGTACGCCTCTCTCCTTTTTAATTGAGTTATTCGGTCTCCCCCTCGTCGAGATAGTGGTACATGTTCCAATACCTGATAACGCAATTGAGCGATGTTATGGCCTTGTGAGATAAAGTGATGAGGAATGGGTAACAAAGTGTCTTTACATCTTATGGTGGACTTGTGTTTTGATATTCTATTCTTCACACTTTGTATGGTTTCTCCTATATAGAGGAGACCACAAGGACATTTAATTAAGTACACCACATAATTGGAATTGCATGTGAAGTAATCCTTGATGGTATATCTTTTCCCAGTATAGGGATGGTGTACAGTATTGCCCCTGAGGACATTGTTGCATTGTTGACAAGAAAGACAAGGGAAAGTACCCATCTTTGGGTGTTGTAAGAATCTTTGAGTGATATTGGGTTTTTTTGGGCCAATGTCTGCCCTGATTAGGCTATCTCTAAGATTCCGCGGTCGCCTAAAGCATGGCATAAACGGTTCTCTAAAGGTCAAAACTTCAGGGTGGGCTGATTGAAGAATATGCCAATTCTGCCGTATGGCTGTATGGATCTTATAGGCTGACGGGTGATAGTCATGTACGAATGTTATTCTAGTCCCTTTGTCTTTTTGTTGGTTACTATCTGGAGGTTTTGTCATGACCGTGTGAGGTGGATATCCTCTGTCTAAAAATTTAGATTGCATCTCCTTTATCCTTATCTGTTGTAAGGATGGGTCTGATACGATATGTGTAACCCTCTCTCTGTATCTGAGATTGTGGAATAGAATACTTCATTTTAAGGGGGTGAAACTTGAGAAGTGAAGGAGACTATTTCTGTCAGTAGTTTTGGAGAAAATATCAGTCGTCAGATTACCATGAGAGTCTTTGGCCACTAGGGTGTCGAGGAAGCTTATTTGTTCAGTGTCATGGGTCATAGTAAAGTCTAGGCCCGGCCAAGAAATTCTAAGAAAATTGAAAAAAATATTCAATGAAGTTAAGTCGCCCACCCACACACAAAAGATATCATCTATGTATCTTTTCCAGACCAAAGCGTGGTGCTGGAAAAGATAGTGTTTGTAGATTAGTGTCTCCTCATAATGAGCCATATATGCATTAGCATATGGAGGCGCGACGTTGCTACCCTTCGCGGTACCTTTGATCTGTAAATAGAAATCATCCTGAAAGAGGAAAAAGTTTTCAGTTAGGACTATGGAAAGTAGGTCACTGCATAAATCAATTTGATCTGGATGCATGCCAGAATGTGTGAGGAGACGACGTGTGGAGGCTATACCTTCTGTGTGTGGGATCGATGTATACAAGTCCCGTACATCAAATGAGACCAAAATAGCGTTGGATGGAATTGGAGTGACAGCCTGTATATAACTGAGAAATGATCCCGTATCCAAAAGGAACGAGGGAATCTTCTTGATCAGAGGAGTCATGATTTTTTCCAAATAGATAGAAAGAGGGGACAAAACAGATTCAGTGGAGGCAACTATGGGACGTCCTGGTGGATTCTTGACGTCCTTGTGTATTTTAGGTAAGGAGTAAAAGACAGGTATGATGGGACACTTCTTAGTCAAGAAGTCAATGGTCTTGCTGTCGATAATGCCTAAATTGTGATATTTATCAAGGATATCACTAATTCTTGATTGAATATGGGTTGTAGGGTTGCCCGATAGTTTGATGTATGTGGTCTCATCGTTTAATTGACGCTGTATTTCGTCAATGTATGCTGTTTTGTCCATTACAACAATTGCTCCACCTTTGTCAGCCGGTTTGACAACTATGTCCTTGTTGTGCTGTAGTGTGACAAGGGCCTGTCTGTCAAGTGGGAGCAATTGGATGGAAAATGAATGTTGCCATGGTTAGTGTCATGACGTAAATTCTGAAAAGAAGTATATACAAATTGGATGAACGTCTCCAATGCATGTGAACCCATGGGTGGTCGATAGGTGCTTTTTGACCGTAAGTGCAGGCTCTCTGCTGTAAGGCAATTAGGTGGTGGCTCATTTTCCACTTCCTGCCACCACGAGACAAGCGGCGGATACCGCGTCACCGGGACCTCATTCATATTATAGTCTCTTCTGGGTAAGTGCACCACTAACGATAACGCTGACATTATCTATATCCAGCACCATTACTCACTGGCGCTCTGTATATCCCGCAGTCAATATCCACCGTCAGTAATTACTGACAGCCTAATCAGAGGTTTCACTTTTGAGCGGTATGTCCCTCTTTTGTCACCTATGAACAATTATTAAGGGCATTATATATGTTTCACTCACTGCTACTTTTTATTCCACTGTAGCCGTTCACAACAGCACTCAATGTAACGGGTATGTTACTTTCTGACCTCTATTTTCATTATGAGCAAATTCCTATCACCACAACCTCATCCCTACGATTTTGATTCACAGATTTAATCTCTATACCCCACTAGATTGGGTACACATTGCCACTAGGTATGTCTGCCGCCTATTCAATGTTCTATTTTATTTCATTATACTGAAAACTTTGGACAACTGTGATATTGGATGAACTCTGCTGAGATTATCTTAAAATCTATATGACCCTGTATATATTTGTAAATACCTTTTTTTTCTGTTTGTAACAAATATAGATCACTTATCTTTATTATTTTTTAGTACACTGATGAAGGTCAATATAGACCGAAACGTCTGTTACTAGTGATCAAGTGTACGTATTAAAGTTACTTCTACTACACAAATTTGAGTGTGCCCAGTTTTGTGTTATATGACAATCCATCTACATGACATTATGGAATCTGTTTATTACTTTGGGCTTGAATTCCTTCTCACTTTAGCCTCCAAGAAAAACTTTCTTCTGCTATGTACATGTAGATCTTAGTTTCTTGTTGCCAGATATTATCATATTTATCCAACCTTTAGGATTTCATGTGCCCAATAACTAATGGACAACTTTTGGCCAACGGTACTTCAACACCTGATAAATCTAAAGGGTATGCCACACTAAACAATATCGCTAACGGGATCGCTAAAAAACGTCACTATTTAGCGATCCTGTTAGCGATGTTGTTCAGTGCGGCAGCTTCCAGCGACGAGCTTCCTGCTGAGATCTCGCTCGTCGCTGGAATCGCTCCGGACCCTATTTTCTCGTCGGCGCTCCCGCTGGGTAAGTATATATCGCTAGTGTGGCACCTTTTCTTAGCGATTTAGCGGTACTTTTGTACCGCTAAAGTCGTTAAGAAGATCGCTAACGGCGATAGCGTCGTTAACTATATCGCTAAATGTGGCCGCATTTAGCGATATAGAAACAATCCCGCTAGCGATCGCATTAGTATGCGTCGTTATTGTGATCGCTAGCGGGATTGTTTAGTGTGGCAGTACCTTAAGTGTCGAAGTAAGGATCTCCGCATTTAACCTATGCCCTAAATCAGTGCTTAGAGTATTATCTGCCAACTGTTTGTCTGCAAGTGATCAAACCAATCTCGAGATTGTAATCTAACAACTGTTTCACTTCACTTGAAGGAATACTGGACCTGAAACTCCTGACTTATTCCAGATATATGTGTGATCTGGGGCTTTTCATGAGTCTCCAGTAAGACCTATCAAAGATCTACACTATCTTAAAATTCAAGCCAGTAATTGGCGCCAAAATGAGCTGGAACAATGCAATGTATTCATTCGTGATTTATGACGTCTGTGATGTGCTTCCGAGCATTGAATGCAGATGCATGGCCTCTGTATGAGAAAAAGAGTCTGATATTTTCACTTCAATACTCTGGTTATTATGGTAAAAGTCTCCTATTCATTGTGGTATCAAGAAAAGATCTTATGATAAGTTTATTTTAAAGAACACATTTTGAGGAAATGGCAGCCAGACTCTTCTGTCCCCTTCAAACAACTGTCCCTTCTAGACACTTCTGTCCTCTGAAGGATATTCTGTAAGCTGTCTCTTCCTCCAGACCTCTGTTTCCTGTAGACACTTCTTTCTCTCCCTTCTCCAGACCCCTATGTTCCCTCCTCCAGAGATATATTTCCCCTCTTGCAAACCCATGTGTCCCTTTCTTCAGACCACTCTATTCCCTCCAGCATTTCATTCTATCCTCTCAACAAGACTAATCTGTCGCCTCCTCCGAACACCTCTGCACCTTTTGTACTTCTTGCTCCTCTCTGGATCCCTCTGTCCTCTCCTCCAGACTACTCTCTCTCCTCCTCCACACCCTCTGTCCCATTCTCCAGACTACTCTGCCCCTTCTTCTCTGCCCCTGTCCCCAGACACTTCTGTGCCTTCCAGATTACTAGATCACCGGCGGACTCCTCTGTCTCTTCTGGACTTCTTTCCTTTGAATTCAGACTTTGTGATCTGTCAGGGGAGAGTCTGAAGGCCCCCATACATATTAGATGATGGGCCTTTTTAGGAGAAATTGGTGGGTTCAGCTCATTTTAATCTAACGTGTAAGGAATCCTTTCTGTCTCCATTATTGAAAAGTCAGATATAAGTATAAGTCAGAGGAGTATCACAATGGTCGGACTGGCCGTTGACTCTCCGGACCCAAGCATCACAGATGCATAGAAATATATACTGTCATGCTTAGGTCAGGAGAGCCAATGGTCAGTCTGAACATTGCTTTGCAATCCTCTTTCAAGTTATACAGTTATCTGACTCTTCCCTTACCCTAAACCCTTAGGATGTGTTTTACCCTTCATAATTGCTTCAAGACGGTATTATTTTGCTGCAGTTTTAAGTTCCTTTACGCCTAAATTTTGATTGCAATGTGTGAATCTACCTTTAGCCTGTGTCATCATTGAAGATCTTCAGCTGCAGGAAAACCTACCGCACCTAAAAAAACAAAAAAAGAGCATTGGATGAGTGACCTCTTCATGTAAGATTTACTCACTTTAGTGGGAAAGATGGAGGACCATGAGCACTGACCATATGCTTAATTACCATTTTCTTAAGCTGTGGTACAGGGGTTATATGCCATGTCTCTAGGAGTTACTCATATCGTGCTCCTGCTCTATTTTTAAAAGTTAAAATAATATATCATAACCTTGGGGACACGTTGATGTCTTTTGGTTGAATATGGCGATCTTGGCCTAAATGGAGACGTTTTTGCATGAGGCAGGTCGATGGAGGAATCTCCTGGGAAATGTATAGACACTAACCATGAGCAATGCTACTGTGTAGCCCTGGTGTGTAAGGCACACATAAAACCCTGGAGGATGTGCGGAGAGGTAACAGTTTAATGCTTGATATCCATTCACTCCATCACACACTTGGACACACCCATAGGGTATATAAGTTAGTGTGCACAGGGAGATTCAGTCAGTCGGTCAGTCAGTCTAGTCTGGACTCGGAGGGAGGAGAGGAGATCAGATTGCATTTCCTGTCAGAGCTCTGGGTGAGCTAAAGTCAGACAGACAGTTTGAAGAAAGAAGAGTTAGCAGCAGAAACTTCAGTCGCCTGTCCCAAGGACAGTGAAGTTCAGTTGATGTGTTCCTGAACTAGGAGAATACTGAGAATCTGTCAGCAAGCTCCAAGGAAGAAGTAAGAAAGGATTGACTTGTACCATCCTAGGAAGTGTGGAGTGCTTATGTTAAGAGCGCGAACAGGGCGAAGGGCGCAGTGGAAGAAGTTAGAGCAGTGCCTTAGGTATAGGATTACCTGCACAATTTACCCGGTCACTGGGGACCGAAGTGTTGCTATCGCTTCACGCATAGTAACGGAACAACCAGAGTCTTACTGGACCTTAGGTCGCAGGAAGCAGCCCTTGAAGTGTCGGTACGTAACCGGAGACAGGTGGAATAGGGACTTTGAGCTAGGCCAAGCATAGAAGAACCTAGTTTCATCACTGGAAGGCTCCACCACAATGCTGACCGGGCAGTACAGCTATGGAGTTAGCTGGAGTATTCGGAGTTAACTTAGCTTCAAGCAAGTTGGACTCATCATATTGAAAGTTAAGGAGGCCTCTAACCTGTTCAGCTGTTATCTCGAAGCACATTCTCCACCGCGACCAGCTCCCCGGGACCTGCCTAAACAGCTTGAAGTAAAAGGTATGGAAAGACGCTGGATGGTGTGAGACTGATTCATTTATCTGCACCGTACATCATTAATACCATAGACTTTGAGGGACCAGTCCCACCTGTGGGGGACCCGTCATCTAGCTGCCACAACATCCCCTCAGAGATCTACTGCAGCGCTGGTCTTAGTGATCAGACAACTACAGGTGGCGTCACGAACTGTTATCTACCAAATCCCCTGTAAATAATAACCCCTTTAACGCCTGACCGCCAGGGACACGGACCGAGCCACGCTGCCAGTGACATCCCCTATAGAAATCTACAGGCTCGGCTCCGAGTACCCCATATCCCTGGAAACCCACAATTGTGGTGCGGGTCACACAACTTTGGCGTCACGAACAGGATCCGAAACTTGCAGCATTGCGAGCCCTGTGTGCCTGTGGAATGTTTCAGTGAAAAAGGACTGTTTGCACTTTTGGCGCCAAATACCGCCATCTTTGCCGCCATATTCGCGCCCTGAGGCACTGGAGAAGAAGGTGGGCGTACCTTCGTGGGCGTGTACCCCCCTGTGGCGCGAAAGAAATGGCCGCCCTCTCCAAGTGTTATTACAATATGCGATCCTGCCCTACAGCAAAAGAGATCCGCCTCCTCTTCACCTTCCCTGCGAAGAGGAGGAGACGCAAACCCCGCCTCCACGGAAGAGACCAGACTGTTCTGGAAAAGTACCAGAGACGGACTTGGAGTGAGATGGAGGCAGGATGTGAGCAGTTGTGCGGGGAAGCGGAGGAGCCTAGGCCCCGTTCCCCAGCCAAGCTGCTACTGGAACCGGACCTATCCTCAGTCCGGGACCTTCAGATGATGTTGCTGGAGATCAAAGAAGAGAATAACGAACTAAAGAGATTGCTGAGGCGACAAGCTGAAATGAAGGAAACCGAGAGACACTGGCGTACCCAGAAACAGCGGCTGCTGTGGGACGCAGTATTATCTCCCACCGACACCACCGACCTCACTCCATGGCTCGACCTTCCAAAGGCCCTGCTGCTAAAGGCTAAAGGACGACCGGAGGCTACCCCCAAAAGTACCGACCCTGATCCCACTGATGGAGCGGTGGAGGCGAAGGAGGTTGAGGAGGTCCTGCCCGTTCCGGAACGCCCGCCCGGCCAGGAGGCCGCAGCAGATGATTGTTCCCCGGTAGGGACACCGGAGGGATCCTGTCCGTCGCTGCCGGAGGTCGACTGGGACGCGATGGAGCGTCTTGATGACGTCGCATATGCCGTAAAATGGGAAAGTGCGTGGCAGCAATGTCAGGAGGAACAGCAACGCCGACAGGAGGAAGAACAGGAGGCCCAGCGTAACCGACAGCGGCAGCATGCAGAGCTCATCGCAGACAAGGAGACCGTTCGCCGCGATAAAGGTACCCGGAGGGAACCACGACGTCAGGGGTGCGTCACCGAATTCCAGTTCCGCAAGGGCTGGGGTTTTATCCGGGAACCGGGACTTTACCCAGGGGTATTTGTGAGCCGACGCGACGTAGAGTCCCACCTACCACAAGGCCATCCGGGAAGGGACCTGGTTAATGGGGACATAGTCACCTACACACGGCACTGGGGTATGAAGGGATGGTATGCCCTTAATGTCACAATCGTCCGTGACCCCGTCCCTGACGCAGGTAACGTCACCATTGCCAGCGCGTCACAGTCCCGAGCTCCCGCTGCACCAGGCCGTGCCCTGGCATCGCCCCCTGAATGTCCATTGCAGTTTGAAGCGCCCCCGGCATATTCTGCTCTGCCAGTGCCTCGCACCAAATCGCAACCCGCGACCCCGTTCAAATCACAAATTATACCGCCGGACGTGGCGGCACCAGCAGCGATGCCATCAGCATCTTGTAATGAAGAGATACCCGTTGCGCCCCCAGTGGTTCGCACGAGGACTGTAGCGACACAAACGTTGATAGCAAGTCACGACTTGTTTGTCATGAGATCTAAGGATCATCGCGTCGTTCCAGCACCCGGTGTGGAAGACGTCACTGAAATTAGTAAATAATAAAGACCGGTAGGACCCAGACAGGGTTTACCACATTCAATATGTATATAAGTTCCTGAAAAGTGAAAATAATTTGCACCTTTGATATGAGTATGTAATGTTTACATATTTTGCTAAAAATAGAATACCCGGCTGGGTAAGCAGATAAAGAGAGTTTTTGCACTTTATGGTATTTATGTGATAAGTGGTTGCATATTTGCACCAAGTTTATAGGGGATACTCTAGTTGAGTAAACAGAATCTGATATAATGTGAATTAGTTGAAAATGTGCCTCATAATGAACTGCGTGGCTGAGGACTGAGCCAGCCCAAAAACTGTATCTTGTAAATAGTTGCACTAAGGTGCATTACCTTGGTTTTACATGAAACCACCACAACTACCTCTGAACAGAAAACCCGTATGGTGTGGCACTGAGTGAGGTCTGCATTCAGAAGTCCTGCAGCCCACCCAGGACCCACGTTGAAGGTTTGGTGCGGGTCCTTCACAAGAATATTGCAAACGTATTGATGTGTCTTCTCTTGTATTTTCTTACTGTACATAATGTAACGTTCAAGTGATTCGTACCTCCCTGATGGGATGAGTTAATGTTAATGTTTAAATGCAAAACAAAATGTCTTTCTTTTTGTATTTTACAGCCCGGGAGTGCTGTGTTTTACCAAGGGGGAATGTGTAGCCCTGGTGTGTAAGGCACACATAAAACCCTGGAGGATGTGCGGAGAGGTAACAGTTTAATGCTTGATATCCATTCACTCCATCACACACTTGGACACACCCATAGGGTATATAAGTTAGTGTGCACAGGGAGATTCAGTCAGTCGGTCAGTCAGTCTAGTCTGGACTCGGAGGGAGGAGAGGAGATCAGATTGCATTTCCTGTCAGAGCTCTGGGTGAGCTAAAGTCAGACAGACAGAGACAGCTTTGGAGAAAGGGAAGTTTGCAGCAGAAACTTCAGTCGCCTGTCCCAAGGACAGTGAAGTTCAGTTGATGTGTTCCTGAACTAGGAGAATACTGAGAATCTGTCAGCAAGCTCCAAGGAAGAAGTAAGAAAGGATTGACTTGTACCATCCTAGGAAGTGTGGAGTGCTTATGTTAAGAGCGCGAACAGGGCGAAGGGCGCAGTGGAAGAAGTTAGAGCAGTGCCTTAGGTATAGGATTACCTGCACAATTTACCCGGTCACTGGGGACCGAAGTGTTGCTATCGCTTCACGCATAGTAACGGAACAACCAGAGTCTTACTGGACCTTAGGTCGCAGGAAGCAGCCCTTGAAGTGTCGGTACGTAACCGGAGACAGGTGGAATAGGGACTTTGAGCTAGGCCAAGCATAGAAGAACCTAGTTTCATCACTGGAAGGCTCCACCACAATGCTGACCGGGCAGTACAGCTATGGAGTTAGCTGGAGTATTCGGAGTTAACTTAGCTTCAAGCAAGTTGGACTCATCATATTGAAAGTTAAGGAGGCCTCTAACCTGTTCAGCTGTTATCTCGAAGCACATTCTCCACCGCGACCAGCTCCCCGGGACCTGCCTAAACAGCTTGAAGTAAAAGGTATGGAAAGACGCTGGATGGTGTGAGACTGATTCATTTATCTGCACCCTACATCATTAATACCATAGACTTTGAGGGACCAGTCCCACCTGTGGGGGACCCGTCATCTAGCTGCCACAACATCCCCTCAGAGATCTACAGCAGCGCTGGTCTTAGTGATCAGACAACTACAGGTGGCGTCACGAACTGTTATCTACCAAATCCCCTGTAAATAATAACCCCTTTAACGCCTGACCGCCAGGGACACGGACCGAGCCACGCTGCCAGTGACATCCCCTATAGAAATCTACAGGCTCGGCTCCTAGTACCCCATATCCCTGGAAACCCACAATTGTGGTGCGGGTCACACACTACTGCAGCTCTTTGCTGTAGATATCCAGTGTGGATAACCAGGCAGTCACCTTCTTGTACTTGTTCTCCAGACAACCTTTAGAGGACTTTTGTCTTTTAGTTTTGACATTTTTGCTGACAATTTTTCCTAATCATTGATTGTTTTTTTCTATGTGTCGGGACTAATCTTACAATTCCAGCTGTGACAGATTCACAGTCTTATATCTGTCATCGCCGTCTCATCCTCTGTGAGTTGTGGCTGCGTTGGAAAACCATTTAATAAAATTCCCCTGACATCTGAAGTACAGGTAACAAAAGAGTCCATAAATCAGCCTGACATTTGTGTTAATGGGAGCAGATCTCATAGTTATTTAAAGAACATTTCCTCTAAATTATCGTAGCTAGCAGGAAATATAAATCTTCGGTGAAGGCATTTGTATTCAGCCTTTTTTAATTTACGGTATATCACAGAGACCAAATCCTAGGCGATGATCTCTATTGATATTTACTCCTGAATAACTAGCCAGAATAACTGTTGGGGTGTGTGCAGAAGTGGTCTGACACCTTAAGGAGCTGTAATGTTATATTGATTGTCATCCAACTTACTCAGATTAGCGATGAAGCGAGAGTCAGAAAATCCTATTTAGATTCGATTTTTGTAGGGTCAAGTGCTATGTACAATGTATCATCATCTTTTAATTGCAGACTGCAGCTTCCATACTAAATATCTCAGTATTCTCTTGGTCTTATGATTTGCTCTATGTAGAAAGTATAGTCGTTTCTTAAAGGCATGACTACCCCAGCTTTTCAATTCAGGACCCCCCACACAAAAAAAAATACAGTGCATACTCATCTGATGTTGGCGCCACTGTTCCTGTAGAGTGACGTGACTTGTCGTGTGCAGACTGAAGCCTTTCCATTTAATCAAAGAGGCCGCTTATTGGCCGCCACCTGCTGACGCAAGTCACATCAAATATGACTGCTGACCTTCATACCCCAGTCGTGAACCAAAGCCTGAGTTCTCCTCAAATTCTAACTTTCTAGCAAGGTGCAATTATTTATTTATTAATTTTAACATTTTTTCATAACTTGGTGCATGTCACCGCTCTATAAGCAAATCATTTACAATAGTTCAGTTATTTTATGAATCATGTATTAGGAATAAAATGCTATAGTTACAGTGGAGTCTGACACATCAGATACATGATGCTGGGAGGTTCTGAAATCCAGGTATTAAATAAGTCAACATTCTCTTATTTACAAATAAAATAAGATACAAATGTTAATTTTGAAGATATGCAGGTACTTAGAACGTGAATGTGAGTAATGAATGAAAAACAAGTCAATAAAACAAACCAAAGCGAACACAGACGCACGCTCAATAACTGCGTGTATCAGCTGCTTCTGGTCACAGATCGTAGACTTCCATACTGAACTGGTTAGGAAATGTGTTCCTGTGGAGGCATGGCCAATGGTCCTTTCTTAAAGGGAATCTGTCACCCCATTTTAGCCATATCAACTAAAGATATGACTGAATAGTGCGTCCCATAAGCAACCTATCGGTATGTAGAGTATGATATATCCTGATACCCCCGTTTTGATAGCAAAATACCTTTGTAAAGTTCGGATTTTTTTCTGTAAATCAGGGTGGTCCGGTCCGGAGGGCGGCGTTTTTTCTTTCCCCCCTCCGCTCCTTGGCATCTCTTACGCATCGCTGTCTGTGAATCGCACAGACGGCGTAGTATTCCCGCGATTGCACTTTTCAAATTCTCCCCTGCGCATGCGCAGTGTGCTGTGCCCAACAGTGGGCAAAGCATAAAATCATTACAGCGCATGCGCAACTCTTTCCTTGCCCCGGAAATGACTGCTTGCCTTGGATGACTTCCGGGGCAAGGAAAGTGCATGCGCTGTACTGATTTTATGCTTTGCCCACTGTTGGGCAAAGCACACTGCGCATGCGCGGGGGGAATTTGAAAAGCGCAATCGCGGGTACACTACGCCGTCTGTGCGATTCACAGACGGCGATA
Source organism: Oophaga sylvatica (assembly GCA_033576555.1). NCBI lineage: Eukaryota > Metazoa > Chordata > Amphibia > Anura > Dendrobatidae > Oophaga > Oophaga sylvatica. Next base: position 64,343,175 of record JARQOD010000009.1, on the reverse strand, counting down.
CGCAAGAGATGCCGAGGAGCGGGGGGGGAGAGAAGAGAGAAAGCGCCGCCCTCCGGACCGCCCCGCCCTGATTTACAGAAAAAAAAAAATCCGAACTTTACAAAGGTATTTTGCTATCAAAACGGGGGTATCAGGATATATCATACATACCGATAGGTTGCTTAGGGGACACACTATTCAGTCATATCTTTAGTTGAAATGGCTAAAATGGGGTGACAGATTCCCTTTAAGGAAGGTGATTGGTCTGATTATGAAAAGATGTTCCTCTGGAAGAAATTATTTATGGCTCAAAAAGAAATTGCTATTCTAAATGAAGAATAGACCCTATCAATCCCCCCAAGGGAGAACTCTGGTCAGTGGTGCTCTGGTTTATATGGGAGGAAACATGTTCGTGAACCAGACAGGGATAACTAGGATTATGATGTACAGTCAGTTTTGGAACAGCAATGTGGATGAAAGGGTCAGGAACAGTTCCCAAAAATTAGGGTATAACAATCATGCACAGTGGTTGGCAAACTTCAGACTACACCAACTGGAGTCTGAAAACCTGAGTCGCCACTTTGTGTGCTCCAGACACCTCTTGAACGACACTCATTGATTACGGTTTATCTGCTCCTATGTTAGCTAGAGACGTCATTTGAGTTTTGACAATTATCAAGCCTACAAATAAATTGCGTGTGTGAGCTTTGTCCTGTGTCACTAATTTGTTACGTCTTGGTTCTTTGAATGTACTTATGCCTCATTAGGCGTTGTGACTGCACAGCTACATGGTAATAAGGGGGTTTTCAGGCTGATGTAGAATCTAACTGTCAAGCGAATAAGAGTGAAAGATTTACTTATGTCTGAATGAAGTCTAGATCTGTAAAGTTAAACCTCCGACCTATCCGATTTAGCGCAGTATGTCAGGCGACATGATCGGCTGCTGATAAAGAGCTACCGGTAATCGAGGATGAAAGCTGTACACAGAATATCTATCGTAGTGACGCTCCAAGAGGAGCAATTCTGGTCACAGGCTGTCTTTAATCTAGTGTTTGACTTAAAGGGTCTGTGCACATGTTAAGCACTTGGTGCAGAAATTTCTTCATCTCTTCGCAGGAAAAATGCAGCGGCAGAAACCTGTATTTTGTCGTATTTCTGCTGCATTTTTAGATGTGTATATAGTGCAGATTTTTCCCCTCTCATTAGTATGGGTGAAATCTGCTGCAAAAACACTAAAAAAAATTGACACTGCAGATTTGCATGTTCAAGTGAAAAATAAGCAACATGTGCATGAGACGTCAGGACTCTCATTTGCTTTGCTGACATCGGGAAACCCTTCAGGTTTTGTGACAAATCCACACTGAATAACCTCCACAAAATAGCAGCAAAAATGCAACATTTCAACACAGCCAGAGTCTTTCAGCACTATTGACCCAGCAAAACTATGAGTAGAGAAATCTGCTGACAGCTGTACATACAGTAAATGACTTGTAAAGCAGTGACAACATGCCTGTATATCTATTCACGCTAACTACTTGAGCCAGAAATAGAAGGTGTCATCTGCCATACACTGGGATTCCAAGTGTCCAGGGGGAGGATCCTAACTGAAGAGTCCAGTGCTCTCTGCACTGATCATCCTCCGCCACGCCCCTCTACTGAGAGTGCTGGCTCCCAGCTGTTGCCTGATTGGATTCTACATTCATCATACAGGGGGGAGGGGCTGAAAATGCAGGACTCTTCACAATTAGGAAACACCCCCAGGACACTAGGAGTCACATTGTATAGGCCAGGGGATGAAAACTTTTAGTTCTGGTTTATGCAGTTAGCATGAACACTAATACAGGTGCTTCAACTGATTAGAAGTCACCTATCTAGTGCTGTCCGCAGTGCTTACAGACTCCCTGTAAAGGTCAGAGATGGCATAATTTGCTGCACTCACATTCATAGATAGATTCTGGCCCTCTGAAGTTCAGTGTCTCACAAGTGAATAATGCACCTATATCAGCCAAACCACAGTGATCCAGGTTTCAGTCACTCTGGAATAATGACTTACGGATGTTTTCTTTGTGAGCCTTTTCAGCAAAAGATGTTCATAATAGTAGAACATTGTAAAGTCAGGAGGACGTGAATTGCTGTGACTATAACAGCAGCATGAATCAAGAGTTATTGTGAGAGCAGCATGGTGGGCTCGGCTGCGAATATCACCCATCCATCTAACCATGGAGATAGACTGAATGAGCAGATGATAAAGATTATTATTAGCAGGACATAATGCTTATAAGACACCCAGGGGTGGGGAAATGTTCTCTCTTGAGGATAGTTTCACAAAAGGGAAGACGCACGTTGTAGGACTCCTGTGAAGCAGCAGTAGCGTAACTTGGAGTTCATAGCCGCAATACAAAATCTATAAGGCTGTGGTTCCACGGTCCGGAACCACAGCGCTTTGGACGGAGCGGAAATTCTGCTCCGTCTAAGCCCCGCCCCCTTTATGACGCGCGCTCTTTCCGGAGGTGTTCAAGACACCTCCGGAACACCTCCGGAAAGAGCGCAGGGCTACATAGCCCTGTGTGAAATTCTGTTGCGGCGACGCACCATCGCCGCAACACGCGAGGACATGCTGCGGTCTGAAAAGACGCGCCGCATGTCCGTTTACGCAGGTCTGCCACCTGCGTGTTGTTACGCATAGTGGAGACGGGATTTCTTGAAATCCCCTCCACTATGCTGTAACATCTGGACGCTGCGTGTTTGGCGCTGCGCCAGCGCACAGCGCCAAACACGCAGCGTTTACTGATCGTGGAAACTCACCCTAACACCTCCCTGCAACAACCACTATGTGCCATGTATATTGCTAGTGTCGTCTCATGCCGTAGTGGTAGTCATACAATCCCTATAGCAGTTGTTTTTTTTATACAAGCTTTTTTGGGGAGCTATTTTCTTCTCAGTCCTCCTGAATCCTGATCCCCCATTCTCTGCATTTCAGTATAATTTTGTTTTTGCCATTTATTCTTACAAAAAATACTGAGCAGCTTTGCAAACACTTTTTATTACTTGGTCGTGAGTTACTCTAGTTAAATCCAATGTTGCTTTCAAAAATCTTCTAGTTCCTTCTCATCAAATTGGTTGCAAAACCCCATATTTCCGGTAAACTGTAACTCCTGCTTGTTCAGTGTATAGAGCAAGGGTACTTACCTAGTTTTAGTTAAAGTCCTCTTACCTGGATATCTGCAGACAGGTGAAGCTCAGCCCTTAGCAATAAGAGTAAAGAGATCACAAACTTTATAGAATTATTTACTATTGTCACCACCAAACGTCTTTTTACTGACCTGAAATAGAATAGCGTCCCCCAGTGCATGAAAATGCATCTACTGTCAGCTGTACCCAATAGCTGACACTTTGCTGCATCAGCCTCAATTTATGCAGGCACTTAAGGCTGTGGTTCCACGATCCGGAACCACAGCGCTTTGGACGGAGCGGAAAGTCCGCTCCGCCCAAGCCCCGCCCCCTACTGAACGCGTGGTCAATCCGGATGTGTTCGTGGAACACATCCGGAATGACCGCAGGGCTACATAGCCCTGTATTATTTCCCTTGCGGCGACGCTGCGTCGCCGCAAGGGAATAGGACATGCTGCGGTCTAAAAAGACGCGCCGCATGTCCATTAACGCAGGTCTTCCGCCTGCGTGTTTTTAAGCATAGTGGAGACGGGATTTCTTGAAATCCCCTACACTATGCTGTAACATCTGGACGCTGCGTGTTTGACGCTGCGCCAACGCACAGCGTCAAACACGCAGCTAATCCTGATTGTTTCCTGACCGTGGAAACATACCCTAACATGGCAGTTTAACCCCCTAGATGCTGCTGTGACTAATGATTACGGCATCTAGATAGTTAACAGTGGAGGCGCTTCATCTTTAACCCCATCGGCATTCTGAGATTATGAGGCCTGTCCAGAAGTTAGCAACATTTAGGTTGTAAAACTAAACTTTTCCATTCCTGTTATGCCACTTTGCATTAATTCACAAAAAGTACCAGAAGGATTAACAAACTACCTGAAAGCAGTTTTGAATAGATGTAGGGGTGCTGTTTTAAAAATGGTATCACTTTAGGTGGTTTTCCAATATATGGATCCCTCAAAATCACTTCAAAACTGAATAGGTCCCTAAAAAAAAAAAAGTTGCTTACATTTTCTTGAAAAAACAAAAAAAACTGCTGCTACAATTTTAAACGTTCTAACATCCTAACAAAATAAAAGAACATTTTACAGATGATGAAGTTGTAAAAGACATGAGGTAAGTGGTATTAAATATTTTATATGGTATGACTATCTGAATTAAAAGGATAAATATTCAAAGTTTGAAAAATGCAACATTTTTCTAAAATTGCTGATATTTTTATAAATAAATACAAAACATATGGACTTAAGTTTACCATTAACCAATTATAAATGTGTCACGAAAAAATAATCTCAATTACTGAGATATGTGCAAACAATCCAGAGCTAGTACCATATAAAGTGATACGTCAGACTGGAAAAATTTGTCCTTGTCACTACGGGGTTAAGACCATAGACCTCAAAACACATGTAGACTGCTAGACCACTGAACAGACTACTAAAAATAATTCAGACCTCTAAAATGAATGGGACTCCAGTCCAGAACTATGAATTAATTCAGACCCAAAACTAGACCTAAAATTTGTTTAGATCCTCGACAAAGAATCATTCTCCTGTCCAGATCCCTAAAATTAATTGAAACCCAATGAAATGAACCAGATTCTTAAAATTAATTCAGAGACCAAACCAGAAATCACAGAGATCTCTGATGCCAGCTCTACGAATTCTGAGCAACTAACATCCTCAGTGCAGATTTTAGGCACTGAGCTTCTTCGCACTCTAAAGCTATGTGCACACGTTCAGGAATCTTTGCAGAAATTTCCTGAGAAAAAACTGACTTTTTTCCAGGAAATCCGGATGCGTTTTTTGTGCTTTTTTTGCGCGCTTTTACCGTGATTTTTTCCTGAACATTCTAGGTCAATAATATAGCGGAAAATACGCAAATTTAACGCAAAATTAATGAACATGCTGCGTTTTTTACCGCGATGCGTTTTTTTTTTGGAAAAAAACGCACCATGTGCACAAAAATTGCAGAATGCATTCTAATCATAGGATGCTGGCAGATGTCAGCGTGACCCCGCAGCTGACTGTGACCCGCAGGCGTGGGCTGATGAGAGTACTGCTCCCATTGGGCTACGTCTGCTGTCACTGATAACTGTGATGGCAGGAACCGCTGATGGGAGATTTAGTATCATCAGCCGGCGCCTGTGCTCACAGTTAAAAAAAAATAAAAAATAAAATTACATACATATTCAAGTAAAAATAAAAAAAAATATACACACCTAACGCCTAATCCCTGACGCTTTCGTCTCCCGGATAAAATGTAAAATAATAAAATGTACTCAACTGTCCGCTGTAGTCCAAATAATCCCGAGTGTCCCACAGCGATCTCACGTGTAGAACATTCACATCAGGAGATGTGACTGCTCTACCTGGCCGCAGGGGATACACTGACAGCAAGTAATCGATCCCGCAGTGTAACACTAAGCTGCCTTGAGAGTTCACCAGAGTTCTACAGCTCCGGGGCTCTCACTTACGGCAACGCTGCGTGAGAACTTTCCACGCAGCAGAGGTGCCGTTGGGGAGATCACCGGAGCTGATCAGCTAATGAACACTGATGTGACTGCTCTCAAAGTGATCAGGATCGTAGTGGGACATTATGGACTATCTTGTCAGCGGACTGGTGAGGAATATTGTGGTTCATTATTTTTGTTGCAGGAGATGTTGGCTTCAGTGGATTAGGCAATCGTTGAGTATGGTTTAATTAACATTATTAAAAGGAGTCTGTGTCATTATTTAAAACAAAGGACTTTATTCTGGGTGTCTGTGTTTTTATACAATATCACTGTGGGGTTACTAATGGAGAGGTGTCTTGTAGACACCTCTCCATTACTAACCTGTAGCCTTGATGTCACCTGACAATAGAAAGGTGACATCAACCCCACAAATATGAACCCCACTTGCCACCGCTACAGGGCATGTTATGTTTCGGTAGCTGAGGAGTGCAGGTAAAAAAGGCAATACACCAGAGCAGTTGGAATCTATGAGATTGCAGTACCCTGACTAACCACCACAACTAGAGGCAGCCGTGGAGCGTTCCTACGTTGGTCCTAGACGCCTCGTCACAGCCTGAGAAACTAACTACACCTAAAGATAGATATAGGAAAGCTATCTGCCCCGGAGCAGAACCTCAAAGATAATAGAAAGCCCCCAAACATGTAATGGCGGTTAGACAAGATGAAATACTGACACAGAAAGAAAATAGTATGAGCAAACGCTGGGGCCCAAACTAACTAAATAGAAAAGGATAGGAAGGGTACTTACTGCAATCCCAGAAAACCCTGAAAAGCACCAACTCTACTAATTTCAAAAACACCTGAGATCACACGACCTCTTCCACCTAAATTAGTTCTCTGGTGTAACAAAATCAAAACAGCAGCCACTGAAAAAACTGGAAAAAGCAAAAGTACAAACATCAGTGGCTGAACAAAACTGAGAGGGCAGAAGCCCCTGGAGGGGACCCTGAAGGCCCCCACAGAAGTGCAGGACAAAATGCAAAAATATAGCACAAACACAAAAGAAGAAAATGTCTTATCTGTTAGCAGGAGATGCAGACACGACACAGCAGGCTACAAGGGAAACTGGAATAAAGGATTCAGACCAGAACAATTGATCACCGGCAACCCTGATGGGAAGGTGACTCCCTTATATAAGACCAGTCAGTAACACCTGATTCCCAGTCCTCACAATCTTCACTGGACAGACTAGCACCGCTTGTAACCACCAGAGGGAGCCTCTGCTCAGAACTCATCTCACACCCATTCACAACAGTACCCCCCCCCTTGAGGAGGGGTCACCGAACCCTCATTTGAGCAACCAGGTCGGTCAGGATGAGTTCTATGATACGCACGGATAAGTCTCCTAGCATGAATGTCCGAAGCAAACACCCAAGAATTGTCTTCCTGACCATAACCTCTCCATTTAACCAAATACTGGAGTTTCCGTCTAGAAAAACGAGAATCTAATATTTTCTCAACCACATACTCCAGATTGCCCTCAACTAGGGTTGAGCATTCCGATACTTCCGATACCTGAAATCCAATGTAAGTCTATGGGAACAAAATATCGGAAGTAAATACTTCCGATACTTCCGATATTTTGTTCCTATAGACTTACATTGGATTTCAGGTATCGGAACTGGGTTTCGGTATCGGAATGCTCAACCCTACCCTCAACCAAAACAGGGTCAGGAGGCACAGCAGCAGGAACCACTGGCTCAACAAACTTCTTCAACAAGGACTTGTGGAACACGTTATGGATCTTAAATGTCCCTGGAAGAAGCAAACGAAAAGAAACAGGATTAATAATCTCCATGATCTTATAAGGTCCAATGAACCTAGGCTTAAATTTAGGAGATGCTACTCTCATAGGAATATTCTTTGAGGACAACCAGACCAAGTCCCTCACTTTAAACCGAGGACCATCAGTCCTATGCCGGTTAGCAAACCGCTGGGCCCTCTCCTGAGAGAGGGACAACCTCTCCACTACCTGGTCCCAAATCAGTTGCATACGCTCCACAACAGAGTCAACACCTGGACAGACAGAAGCCTCCGTCTGTCCTGAAGAAAATCGAGGGTGAAACCCAGAATTACAGAAAAACGGAGACATCAAAGTAGCAGAGCTAGCCCTATTATTAAGAGCAAACTCAGCCAAAGGCAAAAAAGAGACCCAGTCATCCTGATCAGCAGACACAAAGCATCTTAGATAAGTCTCCAATGTCTGGTTTGTTCTCTCAGTTTGACCATTGGTCTGAGGATGAAATGCCGAGGAGAAAGACAATTGAACACTCAGTTTAGAACAAAAAGTCCTCCAAAATCTGGAAACAAACTGGACTCCTCTGTCAGACACAATGTTCTCAGGAATGCCGTGTAAACGAACCACGTGCTGAAGGAACAACGGCACCAATTCAGAGGAGGAAGGCAACTTAGGTAATGGCACAAAATGTATCATCTTGGAAAACCTATCACAAATTACCCAGATGGTGGTCATTCTCTGAGAAACAGGAAGGTCGGAAATGAAATCCATAGAGATATGGGTCCATGGTCTCTTGGGCACAGGCAATGGCATCAACAAACCACTAGAGCGAGAGCAAGGCTTGGAGCGAGAGCAAGTCCCGCAGGACTGCACAAATTCCCTGACATCACGAGACAAGGTAGGCCACCAAAAGGACCGACTAACCAAGTCTCTGGTACCAAAAATTCCGGGATGCCCAGCCAACGCGGAACAATGAATCTCAGACATCACACTCTTTTTCCACTGGTCCGGGACAAACAATTTTCCAACAGGGCAGCACTCGGGCCTATCCTCCTGACACCCCTCCAGAGCAAGTCTCAAATTGGGCGAGATGGCGGAAAGAACTACACCCTCTTTCAAAATAACAGAAGGATCAGATAACTCAGGAGAGTCCGCAAGGAAACTCCTCGAGAGGGCATCCGCCTTAACATTCTTAGTGCCAGGAAGAAAGGAAACCACAAAATTAAAACGTGTGAAAAACAAGGCCCACCTGGCCTGTCTAGGATTGAGTCGCTTGGCAGATTCCAGATAGACCAGATTCTTATGGTCCGTAAGGACCACCACCTGATGTTTGGCTCCCTCCAGCCAATGTCTCCACTCTTCAAAAGCCCACTTCATGGCCAATAACTCCCGATTACCCACGTCATAATTATGTTCAGTAGGAGAAAATTTTCAAGAGAAAAAGGCACAAGGGTTACTTTTAGAGGTCTCTGGATCTTTTTGGGACAAAACGGCACCTGCCCCAATTTCAGAGGCATCAACCTCCACCTGAAATGGCAGAGAAACATCAGGCTGCCGTAGAACAGGAGCAGAAGTGAATCTCTGCTTAAGTTCCTGAAATGCAGAGACTGCCTCAGGAGGCCAATTCACCACATCAGAACCCTTTCTGGTCAAATCAGTTAATGGTTTAACAATAACCGAGAAATTACCAATAAATTTACGATAAAAATTGGCAAAACCCAAAAATCTCTGAAGAGCCTTTAATGAAGTAGGTTGGACCCAATCACAGATGGCCTGAACCTTGACCAGGTCCATTTCAATAACAGATGGGGACAAAATGAATCCCAGAAATGAGATCTTCTGTACGCCAAAAAGACACTTTGATCCCTTCACATACAGAGCATTCTCTCTCAAAATCTGGAATACAGTTCGAACATGTTTCACATGAGAGTCCCAGTCATTAGAAAAAATCAAGATATCATCCAAATAAACAATCAGAAATTTATCCACAAAATCCCTGAAAATGTCATTCATGAAGGACTGGAAGACGGAAGGAGCATTGGTGAGCCCAAAGGGCATCACCAGGTACTCAAAATGCCCTTCAGGGGTATTGAATGCCGTCTTCCATTCATCCCCGTGCTTAATGCGAATAAGGTTATACGCCCCCCTGAGGTCAAGCTTGGTAAACCAAGTAGCGTTTTTCACCCTGGAAAACAGGTCAGAAATCAAGGGTAACGGGTATTGATATTTCACAGTAATATTGTTCAAGAGACGATAATCAATACACGGCCTTAATGAACCATCCTTTTTGGCCACAAAGAAAAAACCGGCACCTAAGGGTGAAGAGGATGGTCTGATATGACCCTTCTCCAATGATTCCTTGATATAAGACCGCATAGCGTCATGTTCAGGTACAGACAAGTTAAAAAGGCGACCTTTAGGGAATTTACTACCCGGCACTAATTCAATAGCGCAGTCATAGCTCCTATGGGGAGGCAAGGATGCAGATTTACTTTCGCTAAACACATCAGAAAAATCAATCAAAAAGTCAGGAACATCCTGAGCCTGGGGGGAGGCGGAAAAAACAGGAGTGTTGGTATTAACACATTGGCAGCCCCAACTGGTTACAGACACAGATTTCCAATCCAAAACAGGATTATGAGACTGTAACCAAGGAAAACCCAGCACGATAATGTCATGCAGATTATATAGAACCAAAAATTTGCAGCACTCCTGGTGATCAGGTTCAACCCTCATTATCACCTGAGTAGAAAACTGGGGTTTATTCTCAGCCAAAGGGGTATAATCGATCCCCAGTAGGGGAATAGACTTCTGTAGGGGTATCAAGGAAATCCACAACGTTTAGCAAAATCATAATCCATCAGGTTAATAGCTGCTCCAGAATCAACGAAAGCCTGAGCAGAAAATGAGGACAGAGAGCATATCAGAGTGACAGTTAATAAAAACTTAGTCTGAACACTACCCAAGACAACTGAGCGTGCAAAACGTCTTCCCCGCTTAGGGCAGACTGAAATAGCATGAGAGGCATCACCACAGTAGAAACATAACCCATTGCGCTTTCGAAACTCATGACGCTGTGCCCCAGACACCACTCTATCACACTGCATGGGTTCAGAAGCTGGTTCACAAGGCAACACCATTCCACGCATACTTCTCCGCTCACGCAAACGTCTGTCAATTTGAATCGCTAATGACATAGAATCATTGAGACCAGAGGGGACAGAGAATCCCACCATAACATCCTTTACATTATCTGACAGACCCTTCCGGAAAAGGGCTGCCAAAGCGTCGTCATTCCATTTGGTCAGGACTGCCCACCTACGGAATCTCTGACAGTACAACTCAGCATCATCAAGCCCCTGATTTAATGCCAACAAGGCTTTCTCAGCTTGATCAGTGACATTAGGCTCATCGTACAATAACCCCAAGGCCTGAAAAAATGCATCAACATCACTCAAAACAGGATCCCCAGGTATCAGGGAAAAAGCCCAATTCTGAGGATCGCCGCGCAGGAGAGAGATGATAATTTGAACCTGCTGCGCTGCGTTCCCTGAGGACTTAGATTTTAAGGCAAAAAACAATTTACAATTATTTTTGAAATTCTGAAACTTAGCTCGATCCCCTAAAAACAAATCTGGCATGGGAATCCTAGGTTCCACAACAGGCAACCCAGCAAGATAGATAGCAATACTCCGAACCTCAGTGGCAAGCTGATCCACACGGCCAGACAACTGTGCAAACTCCATTGAGAAAAGATCCTCCCCAGCACCCAGAGATACAGAGGGGAAAAAAAAATGCAACAAACAGAAAAATATCTCTGACAACTCTGACAATATTTTTTCCCTTCTGTGAGTACCATACAATTTTCAATTTTTAGGCCGGTGATACTGTTATGTTTCGGTAGCTGAGGAGTGCAGGTAAAAAAAGGCAATACACCAGAGCAGTTGGAATCTATGAGATTGCAGTACCCTGACTAACCACCACAACTAGAGGCAGCCGTGGAGCGTTCCTACGTTGGTCCTAGACGCCTCGTCACAGCCTGAGAAACTAACTACACCTAAAGATAGATATAGGAAAGCTATCTGCCCCGGAGCAGAACCTCAAAGATAATAGAAAGCCCCCAAACATGTAATGGCGGTTAGACAAGATGAAATACTGACACAGAAAGAAAATAGTATGAGCAAACGCTGGGGCCCAAACTAACTAAATAGAAAAGGATAGGAAGGGTACTTACTGCAATCCCAGAAAACCCTGAAAAGCACCAACTCTACTAATTTCAAAAACACCTGAGATCACACGACCTCTTCCACCTAAATTAGTTCTCTGGTGTAACAAAATCAAAACAGCAGCCACTGAAAAAACTGGAAAAAGCAAAGGTACAAACATCAGTGGCTGAACTAAACTGAGAGGGCAGAAGCCCCCGGAGGGGACCCTGAAGGCCCCCACAGAAGTGCAGGACAAAATGCAAAAATATAGCACAAACACAAAAGAAGAAAATGTCATCTGTTAGCAGCAGGAGATGCAGACACGACACAGCAGGCTACAAGGGAAACTGGAATAAAGGATTCAGACCAGAACAATTGATCACCGGCAACCCTGATGGGAAGGTGACTCCCTTATATAAGACCAGTCAGTAACACCTGATTCCCAGTCCTCACAATCTTCACTGGACAGACTAGCACCGCTTGTAACCACCAGAGGGAGCCTCTGCTCAGAACTCATCTCAAACCCATTCACAACAAGGGCAAGTGGGAAGAACGAGGCTAATCTCCAGATTTGGGGCGGCTAAGAGCTGATGTTTTTAGTCTGGGAGGGGCAAATATCCATGGCCCCTTCCTAGACTATTAATATCAGCCTGCAGCTGTCTGCCTAGCCTTTGCTGGTTAGATTTTATAGGGGAATCCTTTGTCAATTTTTTTGGGGTCCCCCTGTAAACTAGCCAGTAAAGTCTAGCTGATATTAATAGCCTTGAAACCTTTATAGCTAATTGGCTCCTTCGCAGAATATTAACAACAGCCCTCAGCCATCGGCTTTCCCTTACGCGGGAGCCCACGCAATTTTTTTTTTTACATTTTTTTCTTTAAAATTAACAGTTGCTGTCTGGTTAACGCTCCTACATAGGCTGGTGACAATGCGTGTGTATGTGTTTGTGTTTACTTATCGGCTTAGTAATGAGGGAGTCGGGCTGACACCTTATCATTACTTAGCGTAAAGCCCTCGTCACACTAAGCGAGATCGCTGAAGCGTCACCGATTTTGTGACGCAACAACGACCTAGCCAGCGATCTCGCTTAGTGTGACACGCAGCCCCCTGCTGGGTATCGCTGATCGTCGCTGAATGTCCTGGACCACTTTTTCATCGTTGGTCTCCCGCTGGCCAGCGAGCATCGCTGCGTGTGACAGCGGGAGACCAACGATCAGCGAGCTGGTATCCAATGTACTCATTGGGTAACTAAGCACCGCACGGTGCCTAGTTACCCGATATGTACCCTGGTTACCGGCTCCCAGCTTCTGCTGTAGAGCGCTGAGAGCCGGTATCTAGGGTACATATCGGGTAACTAGGTGTAAGGTTCTGTGTACATGTTCCTGAAACTCAGTTTGTTCGTCAGCCATTTTACTTTCTGTCTTGCTGCAGCTATCTTGCCCTCAGTCAAAATGGAGTTTCCAGCTTGCATGTTCCCGCCCTGATTCTCTCCTTTTGCTTCTTAAGCAGCCACAGCTGAGCAATCAGTGCTTCAGAATCTAGCCTGCAGTGAACCTGTGACCTGACTCCTGAAGCCTTGGACCTTGTACTCCAGCTATTCCTACTGAGGAACTCTGAAGCACTTGTGGACTCTGAACCCTGCTCTTTGAAAGACCCACGTTTGCATGGACTTACGGTAACAGAGAAGAAGATCCTGAACCTGTTGTGGAGAGTGATTGCTGAGCTTAGATTACTCTGGCCTGCTGTGTCTCCTGCTTCTGTGTCTGCAAACTGTGTGACTATTTTTGCCAACTTGTATGAAGTAATACAAGACTTTCTATATCAAACCTGTGTCTCATGTATTTTCATCGCACCCAAGCACAAGACGCTATATGAACTGTACTACATACATTACAAGATTCTGAAGCCAAACGTTAGTGTCTGCTGGGTCTGGAAAGGCTGTGTCTGCTGTAACTGTGGATATCGGATGTCCGGTTGTACTTTCTGTGATGACAGTGGTTGTGACTTCTCACAACCATTCCAGGTGAGCAATTCCCTTAAGTGTTTTTTTTTCTGCAGTGTTACCACAGGTAAACACTATTGTTTTTTTTTTCTTTTCTCTTTTTTGTCTGCTGTAACTGTGGATATCAGATGTCCGGTTGAACTTTCTGTGATGATAGTGGTTGTGACTTCTCACAACCATTCCAGGTGAGCAGTTCCCTTAATTTTTTTTTTCTCTGCAGTGTTACCACAGGTAAACACTATTGTTTTTTTTTTTTTCTCCTCTCCTCTTCTTCCAGTACTCCTGTCTTAAAAGATCTGGAAAATGGAGGCCCGCATAAAGGAACTTTGCGGAGTGACTGATAATATCCTTGCAGATTTGCAGAATATAAAGACCCGTTTTTCAAGCCTACAGGACCTCACTAATCACAATTTGCAAGTGTTTGGACAGACTGCCCAGGATTTGCGAGCCAGGATTGAGGTTCTAGAGGAGCGAGTCCAGGCTCCTGCCGTAGCCCCGAGTTCTGGGATTCCCAAGTTGCCCCCTTTTCGTTTTGGCGGTGAACGTGAGAAATTCAGGGGATTTATTAATCAATGCAATCTTTTTTTTTCTGCACATGCTTCACAATTTCCCACTGAACGATCTAAGGTGCTTACTATAATTATGTTGCTTACCAACAAGGCTTTGATGTGGGCAAACCCTCTGATTGAGACTGAGGATGATTGTTTGAATCACCTTGATGCTTTTATTTCAGCCATGGGGCAGGTGTTTGATGACCCCAATCGAGGTGCAACAGCTGAAGCAGCCATGTTAGCTTTGCGCCAAGGTAAGCACTCGGTAGCTGAATATGCCTTGGATTTCAGGAGATGGGCCCTTGATACCACCTGGGACAGTTCCGCCAAAAAATCTATTTTTCGAAAGGGGTTATCTCCACTGATTAAGGATGAACTTGCTCGTGCCGACCCTCCCACTGCGTTAGGTGACTTTATTAACTACTGCATCCGTATTGATACTCGTCTGACTGAACGCAGGCAAGAGAGATGGTTCGAAAGCAATCGCACTAAACTTTTCCTACCTTCCTCTCCAGCTAAGGAACCTTTGAGTAGGATTACACGGGAACCTGAACCTGAACCCATGCAGGTAGACTCTTTACAACGACGGGTTAGTGATGCACGCAAGGAACATCGTTTTAAGGAGAATCTATGTTTCTATTGTGGTAAGTCAGGGCACTTCATTATAAACTGCCCCAGCCGTTCTCGTAAGACTACTGCAGCACTCATTCATTGTGAGTGTTGCGAGAGGGGATCTGTCAGGTCCGAGCCTCAGGCTCCAGAGAGATCTGCAGCAACAGATCTTGATTTCTCGGACTTAAACTCCGTTATCTCTGAGGACGTTGACTGTGTAAACGCTGCCATTTTTCAAGTTTCCTCAGCGGTGTCCCAGCTGAGTTGTAAGAAAAACAATTCTCATTGCTTTCTTTCCATCAAACTCTGGGTTGACTCAGCCTGGGTGTCTAGCTCTGCTATGATCGACTCAGGTGCAAGTGGAAATTTTATGGATGTCTCCTTTGCTCTGAAACAGGGGATACGTTCAGTGAAGAAGGCTACTCCAGTACAGATGGAAACTGTGGATGGCTCCCTGCTGACCTCTGGACCAGTGGATCAGGAAACAGAGCCTTTGAGGGTTCTTATGGGTAAAGATCATCAAGAGAAACTGTCCTTTATGCTTATCTCTTCTCCCCACTTTCCCATTATTCTAGGGCTACCATGGCTGCAGGCTCAGAATCCTACCATTAGCTGGGAGACCAAGGAATTACACTTTCCAGAGAAACAGATAAGTCCAAAAGTTTCAGCTTGCTCTGTTCCTAAAGGAACCATGTCAGTCCCTGAACTACCAGCTGTATACCAGGACTATGTGGATTTATGTGACAAGAAGAACGCTGACCAGCTTCCTCCTCACCATCCATATGATTGTCCAATTGAATTATTGCCTGGAGCAGAGATACCTTTTGGTAAGATCTACCCCCTGGCGGGGCCCGAGCTAAAGGCTTTAAAGGATTACATAGACGAAAATCTAGCCAAGGGCTTCATACGCCCCTCTTCATCTCCTGCAGGTGCACCCATCTTCTTTGTAAAGAAGAAAGATGGATCTCTGAGACCCTGCGTAGACTATAGGGAACTCAATAAGGTTACTATTAGAAACCGTTATCCATTGCCTTTAATCCCTGAGTTATTGGAGAGAGTGCGACATGCCAAAATTTTCTCTAAACTAGATCTTCGTGGGGCCTATAACTTAGTCCGTATTAGACCTGGGGATGAGTGGAAGACTGCATTCAGGTCACGCTATGGACACTTTGAATATCTAGTTATGCCTTTTGGTCTGAGTACCGCCCCAGCCACTTTCCAACACTTGGTGAATGACATCTTCAGGGATCTCCTAGATACATTCGTGGTAATTTATTTGGATGATATTCTAATTTTTTCTAACTCCACAGAGGAACATCATGGACATGTGAGAATGGTCTTGGAACGTCTAAGACAAAATCATCTTTACATCAAACTTGAAAAGTGTGAATTCCATAGGACCGAAATTCAATTTCTGGGGTATGTACTGTCTACACAAGGAATTAGTATGGATGGAAGCAAAACCCAAGCCATCAAGGATTGGCCAAGTCCTAGAAATGTGAAGGAGGTACAGCGCTTCATCGGGTTTGCCAACTTCTATAGACGTTTCATTAGAAATTTCTCTGAGGTAGTGTCACCTATCACCCAACTTACCCGGAAAGAGTCTAGGTTCTCCTGGACTCCCCAAGCCCAGGAAGCATTTTCCCGTCTAAAAGATAAATTTACCACTGCACCTATCCTAGTACATCCCAACCCCGAGCTTGCCTTCATAATAGAGGTGGATGCTTCAGACTGTGCCGTTGGAGCTATACTCTCTCAGAGAACAGGTGAGAAGAATGTCTTGCATCCCTGTGCCTTCTTTTCCCAGCAGTTGTCTTCGGCCGAGAGGAACTACGATGTGGGCAATAGAGAGTTGTTGGCCATTATTGCCGCCTTCAAAGAATGGAGACACCTTCTTCAGGGAGCTGCACAGCAAATAGTCGTCCTGACAGACCATCGTAACCTTGAGTTTATCAGGTCGGCTAAGTGCCTGACTCCTCGCCAGGCTCGCTGGAATCTTTTCTTAAACCAATTTAATTTTATCATTTCTTATAGACCAGGATCGCGCAATGGAAAGGCTGATGCACTCTCTAGGATTTACTCAGCAGAGACACGTCCAATTACTCCTCCTAAGACTATTCTTCCTGACTCTAGATTCCTAGGAGTAATTCATAATCAAGACCTACTTAAGGACATCAAGGAAGCATACCATGCGGATTCCTTTTTGGCACAACCCCCAAGGGACGTAAGTCTTGTCTTTAAGAATGGTGTGTGGATTCAGGGACAACGCCTGTATATTCCTGAAACAGTCAGATTGAGAGTATTGCAACTCATTCACGATTCCAAGATAGCTGGGCATAGAGGAATTCTAAAGACACAGGAATTTCTTTCTTGTTTCTTTTGGTGGCCCACTTGCAGGAAGGATGTTTTAAACTATGTCACTTCATGTGAAGTCTGTGCAAGATGCAAAACACCTCGCTCCTCACCAACTGGTCTGTTACAGCCTCTTCCCACCCCGTCCCGCCCGTGGGATCCATTTCTATGGACTTCATTGTGGAGTTACCAACCTCTCAAGGGAAGAACACCATTCTAGTGGTGGTTGACCGTCTAACAAAGGCAGCTCATTTTATCCCTTGTGTCGGCTTACCCACTGCAAAACAGACATCAGATTTGATGATTAAAGATGTGTTTCGCTTACATGGAGTATCGGATGAGGTTATTTCGGATCGAGGGGTGCAATTCACTTCTAGGTTTTGGCAAAATTTCTGTGCAGCATTGGACATTAAAGTAAACCTTTCTTCTGCTTTTCATCCCCAGACTAATGGACAGACCGAACGAACCAATCAAACCCTGGAGCAGTATCTCCGCTGCTTTATCTGCCACCTACAGGATGATTGGGTGGATCTACTTCCATTAGCTGAGTTCTCGTATAACAACTCTCAGAGTGCCTCCACTAAACAGTCTCCTTTTTACTCTAATCTAGGTTATCATCCTAACATTCTACCACGATTTCCCATAGAAACGCCTTTACCAGCAGTGGCTGAAAGAATCACGTCTTTACAGAAGAATATGGATCTTCTAAAGGAGAATCTGGAATCGGCTCAGGAAAGGTACAAGAAAGCAGCAGATAAATTTCGTAAACCTGCACCAGCTTTCAAGGTAGGAGACTTGGTCTGGCTGTCAACCAGAAATCTTAAGTTAAGGATTCCATCGTCTAAGTTGGGACATAAGTACATTGGACCCTATAAAATCAGTAAAATTATAAGTGCCGTTGCTTGTCGTCTTCAACTGCCCAGAACTATGAGAATCCACCCTGTCTTTCATGTATCCCTACTAAAGGCTGCAACACCCAATACGTTTCCTGGACGTTCTTCTCCTTGCCCTGACCCAGTGCTAGTCGATGGTCAGGAAGAATTTGTGGTGGAAAGGATTTTAGATTCCAGGTTGTATAGAAATCAGTTACAATATCTGATTAAATGGCAGGGCTACCCAGTGGAGGACAACTCATGGGAACCAGTCAATAACGTTAATGCTCCTCGCTTGCTCCGTCAGTTTCATCAGAGGTACCCACACAAGCCTGGTCTGAGGTCATCCGGAGGTTGTCCCTAAGGGGGGAGTAATGTAATGTTCTGTGTACATGTTCCTGAAACTCAGTTTGTTCGTCAGCCATTTTACTTTCTGTCTTGCTGCAGCTATCTTGCCCTCAGTCAAAATGGAGTTTCCAGCTTGCATGTTCCCGCCCTGATTCTCTCCTTTTGCTTCTTAAGCAGCCACAGCTGAGCAATCAGTGCTTCAGAATCTAGCCTGCAGTGAACCTGTGACCTGACTCCTAAAGCCTTGGACCTTGTACTCCAGCTATTCCTACTTAGGAACTCTGAAGCACTTGTGGACTCTGAACCCTGCTCTTTGAAAGACCCACGTTTGCATGAACTTACGGTAACAGAGAAGAAGATCCTGAACCTGTTGTGGAGAGTGATTGCTGAGCTTAGATTACTCTGGCCTGCTGTGTCTCCTGCTTCTGTGTCTGCAAACTGTGTGACTATTTTTGCCAACTTGTATGAAGTAATACAGGACTTTCTATATCAAACCTGTGTCTCATGTATTTTCATCGCACCCAAGCACAAGGCGCTATATGAACTATACTACATACATTACACTAGGTGCCGCGCGGTGCTTAGTTACCCGATGTGTACATTGGATACCAGCGTGCTCGCTGGTCCTGATCGCTGGTGAGTCTGCCCATGTGACAGCTCACCTGCGATCAGCTAACAATGTCCCAGCGATCCCATCCACGTCGTATCGTTGGTGGGATCGCTGGGACATTGAAGAGTGTGACGGGACCCTAAGAGCTTGGTGTCAATAACAGCTGCTGACACCAAACCCTACTACTGCATCAGCATGAAAAAGGTGCTGTTGAACCAAGAAATTACATCACCAAACTTTTTTAAAATTTTATTTACCTCAAAAAAGCATTAATTGTACAAAAACACATGTAAAAAACGTGTGTTTTTCTACGCAGCGTTTTTCCTGCCAAGAGATGCAGAAACCTTGCAAAAATTTCTGCAAGCAAATACTCAACGTGTGCACATAGCCTAAGGCTATGTGCACACAAAGCGTTTTCACGTCGTTTTTTTACTCGCGAAAGTGGTCCAAAATTGCAATGGGATACTTATGCTAGGTAATTCAATGACAATCTTGAAATGTGCACATGGGCTTTAATGTACAGATCAGTGAGTTTCTCTCTCCTTGTCACGATGATCCTTATTTAATTTGCACATTAATAACATCAATGTGTGGCTGACCTGATGAGCATATATTTGCATATTGATGAAAGTTCCACAGGGTTTAACGATCTGAAATGAACTAATTTGAGGTTCACAACTGCCATGAATATTATTTACGGTAATTAATTGTAAATAGGAAATAAACATGAAAAACAATGTTATAATAACGTCATTGAAACTATAGCAAGCAGCCAGAAGAGTGGTCTTTCATCATAATAATGGTGATTTTTTTTCCTGCCATTTCTGTTCAGTTGCTGATGACAATTTAATAAAAAAATAAGGCATTTTGCAAATAGAGTAAAATAATATCTCTAAATCTTATCACAATGCAGCATTTATAATTCATAAGTGGTTGTGCAGTTCCTCTTGACAAAAAGCAAGAAGCTTGAGGGCTGATGTGAGATAAATGGTGCCAAATGAGCCAACCCATGGCAAGTACAGTCATGGCCAAAAGTTTTGAGAATGACACAAATATTAATTTTTACAAAGTCTACTGCTTCACTTTTTCTAATGGCAATTTCCATATACTCTAGAATGTTATAAAGAGTGATCAGCTTAACAGCAATTACTTGCAAAGTCAATATTTGGCTAGAAAATGAACTTTATCCCCAAAACACATTTCAACATCATTGCAGCCCTGCCTTAAAAGGACCAGCTAACCTCTTTTCAGTGATTGCTCCATTAACACAGGTGTGGGTGTTGATGAGGACATGGCTGGAGATCAATCTGTCATGATTAAGTAAGAATGACACCACTGGACATTTTAAAAGGAGGCTGGTGCTTGGCATCATTGTTTCTCTTCTGTTAACCATGGTTATCTCTAAAGAAACACGTGCAGTCATCATTGCAATGCACAAAAATGGCCTAACAGGGAAGAGTATCGCAGCTAGAAAGATTGCACCTCAGTCAACAATCTATCGCATCATCAAGAACTTCAAGGAGAGAGGTTCCATTGTTGCAAAAAAGGCTCCAGGGCGCCCAAGAAAGACCAGCAAGCGCCAGGACCGTCTCTTAAAAGTGTTTCAGCTGCGGGATCGGGCTATCAGCAGTGCAGAGCTTGCTCAGGAATGGCAGCAGGCAGGTGTGAGTGCATCTGCACGCACTGTGAGGCAGAGACTCTTGGAGCAAGGCCTGGTCTCAAGGAGGGCAGTAAAGAAGCCACTTCTCTCCAGAAAAAACATCATGGACAGACTGATATTCTGCAAAAGGTACAGGCAGTGGACTGTTGAGGACTGGGGTAAAGTTATTTTCTCTGATGAATCCCCTTTTCAATTGTTTGGGACATCAGGAAAACGCCTCATTTGGAGAAGACAAGGTGAACGCTACCACCAGTCTTGTCTCATGCATCCTGAAACCATTCATGTGTGGGGTTGCTTCTCAGCCAAAGGAATCGGCTCTCTCACAGTCTTGCCTAAAAACACAGCCATGAATAAAGAATGGTACCAGAATGTCCTCCAAGAGCAACTTCTCCCAACCCTCCAAGAGTAGTTTGGCGATCAACAATGCCTTTTCCAGCATGATGGAGCACCTTGCCATAAAGCAAAGGTGATAACTAAATGGCTCAGGGAACAAAACATAGAGATTTTGGGTCCATGGCCTGGAAACTCCCCAGATCTTAATCCCATTGAGAACTTGTGGTCAATCATCAAGAGACGGGTGGACAAACAAAAACCTAAAAATTCTGACAAAATGAAAGCATTGATTGTGCAAGAATGGACTGCTATCAGTCAGGATTTGGTCCAGAAGTTGATTGAGAGCATGCCAGGGAGAATTGCAGAGGTCCTGAAGAAGAAGGGTCAACACTGCAAATATTGACTTGCTGCATTAACTCATTCTAACTGTCAATATAAGCTTTTGTTACTCATATGTTTGCAATTATTATATTTCTGTCTGTGATAAAAACATCTGTCAAACACACACATAAAAACCAGAGGGCAGCAGATCATGTGAAAATATAATATTTGTGTCATTCTCAAAACTTTTGGCCATGACTGTACACAGCAAATACAACCGCATCCATGGTATGTATCTTACCAACCAATCCACCAAACAATATCTCCCTTCAACCACACCAAGTCACAAGTTCGCTTTGACACATAATGGTTGCTACTTTTTGTTTCACCATCTCATCAGAAAATTTTCTTAAAGTGCTTTTTCTTTACTCTGCTCAGCTTGATCTTTGTCCTCTTATAAACCTGCTTATTGTGTCCTTTGCTAAAGGGTATGCCACACTGAACAATATCGCTAACGGGATCGCTAAAAAACGTCACTATTTAGCGATCCCGTTAGCGATATTGTTCAGTGCGGCAGCTTCCAGCGACGAGCTTCCTGCTGTGATCTCGCTCGTCGCTGGAATCGTTCCGGACCCTATTTTCTCGTCGGCGCTCCCGCTGGGTAAGTATATATCGCTAGTGTGGCACCTTTTCTTAGCGATTTAGCGGTACTTTTGTACCGCTAAAGTCGTTAAGAAGATCGCTAACGGCGATAGCGCCGTTAACTATATAGCTAAATGTGGCCGCACTTAGCGATATAGAAACAATCCCGCTAGCGATCGCATTAGTATGCGTCGTTATCGTGATCGCTAGCGGGATTGTTTAGTGTGGCAGTACCTTAAGTTTTAGTAAATTCCTTAGTCAATGACAGACTGTAATAAATGGATTACATATAATTGAGCAATCTCTACAAGTAATTAAAGAATTACTGGTAATCCCCTTTCATTAGGATAAGGCAGAACTAGCCGACCCAGCGATTGGATCCCCAGCGATCCTAAAATTGGGGCTTTGGAACCCTAAAAACAGGGATCTGCAGTCCCTTCCTGAATGGAGTAGGAGTGCATGCTCGGTCCCACCCAATACTGTATTTTTGTCAATTAACTAAAGTCTACAGCGTTGGGCTTCATCGACCATTCACATACACAGTTAATGGAGCGTAGGTGTTATGACTGCTGAAGCACATGGGTAACGAACAAACCAGTGGGACAAAAACCTGAAACTGACAGATTCCTGTTCAGACTGGTAAATGCCCTACTCTGTCCCATTTTTCCCTACCTGACCATGCTATCGGCAACCCTAACATAATGCAACAGCGCTCTAACTTGACGGAAGTTGTCCCTGAATGCGCCTACCAGCTCTTAGAATAGCTATGCCCGTGTAGAAACTCACTAGGGAAAATAGGTTATACGCTAAAAACTGCAACTGACTGTCTGTTCCTGTACAGACTGGATATCCTGACTCTGTCCCTAGTGGAGTCCGCTGGTGCAGAGATGGACCTAACCACAGACTAGGAGATGGCAACTTTGGCCTAAACTGCCTAAAAGGGAGACAAGTTGCTTCACGTTCCTCCTAAAGAATCAGAGGACAGAGCAGAGTGTAAATAACCTACAAGAAGTGTGCTGAACAAAGGAAAGATCCCAGAGTGAGTAAAGTAAATAACAAAATATCTAACAAAGAATAAAGCAATTAATGTTCACAAACATACTGCCTACTTCCTAATGATAAATAGAAGATAAGTGCAAAGAAACAGCAAAGCGAAAATCCTTACCAAGAATCTTGTAGACTGGCTCCAAATATTAACCGAATGTCAGAACATCCAAATTAATTTATCACCAGCAGGGGGACAGAATATAAAGCTGCACCCAAAAGGTAATAGGATGAGAAATGAAAACACCTGTGTTAAACTAAGAAGACTGCAGCCAGAAAAGCAGAACCCAAACACCCAGAGAAAAGGTGTCTTTTGTTGCCTGGCAGAAAGAGAAGCACAAACACAAGGGATTGAATTCAGGGGCATAACAGTAGGTTAAGCATGTGTATCACTGTTCTATTCAGGACAGGGTTAAAGAGCATCGATCTTGAGATCACTGGGGGTCTCAGCAGTCAGACCCCTAATGATTGATGTCCAGTTATGGCCGCAGCTGTCTCAGAGAGAGCACCAGTACGCAGCAGATCAAACGCTCCAGTGTATGGGAGAGACGGCCAAGATAGCTGCCAACCAAACTATCACCGAATGGCAATCATACTAAGTGGGGGACTCTAAAGGGCATCATACTGTGTGTGGGAGAATGGACTGTGGGGGCATCACACTGTCTGTTGGGGACACTGTGGAAACAAGACCTGCTACATGCGCTGCTGTATGTGTCTCTCTTTCCTAACTTCCAAAGTTGTGAGGTGTGCACGTAACCCCAGCTGTTCCAAAAACAATTCTGTAAATTAAGTTCACACCAGTCACGCTAAGGTTTACTGGACATATGGAAGCGCAAGTTACTACAGAAAATAACAAGGTGAACAGACAAGTAAGTGTAATGTTTTCCTCCTCACGCTCTCCTGCCAAAAGCGTGTGGAC